>JAMPIV010017501.1:0-223136 GCA_024509875.1 Oreohelix idahoensis | reverse complement strand
AAGGGTTTGTGTGTTGTTTGTGTTGTTTTGGTTGGGGAATTTAGTTGAGGGATTGTTATAGGTGTGTTTTTGGTAGGGGGTGTGGTAAGGGGGGGGGGGTGTTGAGGGGGGGGGGTGAGGGGATGATATGTGGGTTGGGGGGGGTTGTTTTGTTTGGGGGAGGGTGGTAAGGTGTGTGTGGGGGGTGTGGGTGGGAAAGGGGGGGGGGGGGTGGGTTGGGTGTGTAGTAGGGGGGGGGGGTGGGGAGTAAGTGGGGGGGATGGGGGGGGTTTGTGGGTGTTTTGTTGGTTGGGGTTGGTAATGTGTTGTTGGGGGGGGGGGGGAGGGGGGGGGGGGGGGGCGGGGGATGGGGAAGAGGGGTGGGGTGGGGGGTTGATGGTAGGGGGGGGTGGGGGGGGTGGGGGGGGGGGGGGGGGGGGACGGGGGGGGGGGGGGGGAGGGGGGGGGGGGTGGGGAGGGGGGGGGGGGGGAGGGGGGGGGGGGGGGGGGGGGGGGGGGGGGTGGAGGGGGGGGGGGGGGGGGGGGGGGGGGGGGGGGGGGGGGGGGGTTTATGGGGGGGTTTTATGGTATGGTCCTGTGTTTTGGGTTTTGGGGATGTAGTTTGTGGAATTGTTTGGGAGAGGTGTGGTGGTGTTGGAAGGATAATATTTTGTGGGTGGTAATGAATATTTTTTTGTTAAATTAATGTTTTGTGTAATGTTTTAGGGGGGGGGGGGGGGGATATTTAAATTACATTTAATTACCCTAGGACCCTTACTAAAAGCGTCAATTTTGGATCTTAAGAAGGTAGCAGTTAGAGGACGTTACTCAGAGTACAGAGCATCATCACCCCCTACCCCTTCCTCTGAGAACCTTCAAACTTTACAAAGATGACCCTCCACCTTGATGTTTATACAAACATATAACCCCTTTCTACAGACATTTTAAGAGAAGGGGTATCTTAGTCTACCGAATCCTAATTATATGGCACATCCTGGTATCAATACTGAACTAAAAACCTATTTTGTCCATGATACCAGATGTGTTTGATCGACATAAATGTCAGCCAAGCTGGAGAAACTGGAGCTCATGACTTCAACTCAACACGTTTCAGAATTGCAGAAAAATCACAGGATAAGCCTAGATGTACAGTGTAGATAATACCAAGGAGTCTTCAACTTGGTATCGGCTGCCAAAGAGACGAGAAGCTCACCAGCCCAAGTTAAACAACAACAACAACAATAATCCCTCCAGGCCAATTATCGTAAACAGTGTAGCCTCAACGAGAATGTCCAAATTTTATGTGTATGTTTTTTTTTCTTCCTGTTGTGTGTCCTTAAATGTTAGATTCTTCATACTTGTTGTGTTGTCATTCAAAAACAAAGGCGTGTGTATGTGTGTGTGTGGGGGGGGGGGGGGGGGGGGGGGGGGGGGGGGAGGGGATCGTTTAAAATAGAAAATGGCAGATACAAGAGCGCATGAATACATTGGTGCAAGCTGTTGTGACAGGCCAAGCTGCAGTGACTGCTCAATACTCCATTGGGAGCAGGAAAGTGACATGATGATGATGGTTGAGTGTCCCTCTTTGATGAAGCAAAGCTGGGGGTTTCTGAAGAGACAAAGAAGAAATATGACTACTATTTCTTCTGGCATGTCGTACAAGGCGACTTAATAAGTACCACGCAGCAGTTTCTTCTACAGCAGATGTTGGAAATGTCCACCATGGGCCTCAAGACATGTCAGAACACGCTTCTTCATATTGCTCTCGTCTGTTGTCTAGGTCACGTCTAGGATAGAACGGACAACTCTCACATCAAAACCTCTACTCTAGTCTGCCGTATATTCAAGTGCACAGTAACTTTTCGGACACCACTTACACTTTGGTTTTAAGAATAACACTGATCCCCGTCTGCTCCAGATTAAATTAACGTTATATACTCGACATTATTATCGTTATTTTTATTTGTGCTCCTTACGGAGCATTGTGACGGTAATGCCTCCTCTGCTTTGCAGTAGTGGTCCAACAGTGGCCACAACTCAAGAGTATCTAATATGGGCTTCAAAGATGTCTACCTTCGCACAAGATTACTCTTGGCAGATATGTAGATAGAAGGTTAAGGACGCTTCTACCACAAAGGATTTTTCACAAGATATTCAGATAAGCGAAAGCCAATCTGCAGTATGGCTGAGCACGTTAATTCTAGAATCTGCCGATCACTTTTGGGAAGGATTAAGCAATGGTTATGTTAGCTCGTTTAAGCCCCAACCCTGATTACTCAGTGGAATTCTTATTATTCTGGTATAGCTCAGTTTAGAGTGTGTGTAGTAAATTTGACTGAGACAAACATGCAGTAACTTTAAAATGATTAAATCGAAGTTAAATTTGTAAATTTACAAATAACAAAATTTAATAATCACTTAAGTTTTAACTGTTTGAAAACAATTTGAATAGTTATGAAGAAAAGTCTCATCATTGATTGGCAATAGAGATGATGAAAAAGATTTCACTTTGGTAGCGTATATTTTTCACTTAGCTGCCAATAGTAGTTTCTGCTCCCGCAGATAGGTTCTGGTTTACACTGCTCTCGCTCGTTGCTGGTCAAGATTGTAGCGTGTAGCTCGTTTCCCAGAAATGTCAAGGAGAGTCTACAAAGTTGGTCCCTCGTCTTAAAGCTTAGACCACTGTTCCCTTCTTGTTCCAGAAATAGTACTTTCTGCTGGCACCACCAATAACTATGATAAAGAATAGAAACGAAACGCTCTCCTCAGTATTTCGTTTCCCGACACATATTTATGTGCACCCCGCTTCTATTCTACCATCCCATTTATCTCAGAATTTACCCTCGATGAGAATTAAATTTAATACTTCGGGATAAAGCTTTCTTTACATTTAAATTGAATAGCTTTAGCTTTACATTACATTTAAATGAAAAGGTTAATAGCTCAGATAGAATACGTTTACATTTACATTTTCACTGATGATAAATGGATGCTTGCGTAGAATAGAGGGATTAAAATGGTATGACAAGGTTACCAATGTGGAACTGATGACAAGAACTGGACAAGTGCCAGTGGAACAAGAGATGAGAAGAAGACGATGGCGATGGATAGGACACACACTGAGGAAGCCTGTTGATAGCATTACAAGGCAGTCCTTGTTCTGGAACCCCCAGGGCAAGAGAGGCAGAGGAAGACCAAGAAGTACATGGAGAAGAGAGTTGGAAAAAGAGGTGAAAATGATGAGGAGAACATGGAAAGAACTTGAGATGATGGCACGTGACAGGAGGACTTGGCATGTGTTTGTTGAAGGCCTATGCTCCTTTGGGAGTGGAGGGTTATGAATGAATGAATGATTGAAAAGTGTTCACAATATAAATTGAATATGTTTTCATTTATGTTTACATTGATTGGAAAAGTTTGAAACTTCCATTAATTTTAAAGTGCATTTGTTAACACCGACATTTACTGGTTTGAATTTGTAAGTATTATAATTAGAATGTACATCATTTCTTCATCTGTCCATCCCTGCTCCATATGGAACTTGAGATTACCTTTTGCTTTTAGTTCTCTTTAAGAAACTAGCAATAAAGCAATCACCAGCTCGTGTAGTGGTGGTTCATGAATCATCATTCTATACGCTGAGGTTGCCAGCCTCAACTGACTGGGACATCCACTAGCGATTTTCAAATATTAAAATTCACATGGCAGTTTACGTATATATGTTAGTTCCCATGTTAGTAATGAGAAATATAAAATGTAAAATCACAACTTACGCCAATTCTGGCTCACAGACTTTTTGCTCAGATGAATAAAAGAGACTTGAATCGGCTTTTTACACGCGTCTGGGGTGTTGTTAATTTAATAAGTTCCCTATGACTTTGTGTATTTCCTTCAGTTTCCTCATGCAGCGCCTTTCCTTATTAAAAATGATACATTTCCTGGGCTATTTTTGTAGGTCCTGATAAATACTCATATAAAAGGTGTCCGGTCTGATAAAATGGATTTCTGAATTCTATGCTTCACTCTAGCAAGGTTTGATGTCTTGGCAAGCGATATTCACAGTAGTTTTGACTGACTAAAGCGTCAGGTTATAATCACTGCCTTCCCACGCATCTGTTTGTTATGGGGTCTAACCACAATCATCAATCATTTTCAAACAGGCGGGTTAGGGTGTAGTACTTTCAAAATATTCCACGTGAAATAAGGTGCGTAAAGCAAAAGGTCACGTATTACCATATATTGCAATAACATACGATGCCTTGCGTGCAGACTCGAGAACATGTCGTTAACCTCATATGACAACGTGTGTCAGATGTAACACTTATTACTTTCGCTAAAGTAATGTCTTATCTCTTGCTTGAGCATATACAAAATCCGCCTCTTTACAATTTTGGCGGAAACGCACCCGTGCCTTATCAGTGATTAAGCATATTGTGCTGGTTTGATGTACGTGTTAATCTGTGTACTGATATCTGTCGCGCCTGCGATTAACCAGCTTGATTGTCGATAATGTTTCCTCAGTCGCTGCTGCAAATGTTTAGTATTGTCATCCACAAGGAGTGTCAGATAAACAGACAAGACACAATATACTGAACGTAGCGAAAGAATGTAGATACAAAATATCTGCCACTTAGCAGAGAAAGAAAGAAAGTGCCACAATTCAAAGCACGCAATAAAATATGTACCATTGTTAAGGAATAAAGTTAATAAGTCATGGTATATTGCCACACGCAGGCATATATCAATTGTTATTTGAGGAGATATGTCTATTTGTGGTAATGCATGTTTTTCACGATCTTTAACTTGTATTGAAGGCCTTATACTTTGATACGTCACTGGTTGTCAATGACGTAACGCGGTTCCACTAATTTATTCTAACGGCTAATATTCTGGGCCTTTCGTATACTTCATTCATCCAAGCTAGACGTATTTTTCGAGCTCCCGGAGTTGTGGAGGAATTTGGTACCTTTATGTGACATTAACATTTTTTCGAAGGCCGCAACAAACGTTAAGATGGTCCCGAGCTTATGAAGAAGTTCCGCACCTTATACAGAAGTATTTTATTCAAGAAAATATAAGTTCACGTTTCGGGTTTGCATTACTTGGGTGTCCGGGGTAGATACGCACCTACTAGTACAACGGCCAGAACGGAATATATGAGAAGAATATATTTATGATATATCAACATGCATGCTTACATACTTATGGACTGACCATACATTTTATTTGAGGAGATAGATGATAAAGATTCTTTATTTTTTGTCTGTGCTTGTGTTTTGTGAAAAACTAAAAAAAATTGTACCACGTGTATCGTGGACCCATTACCAGGCGACTTATGTTCTTCTGCCAGTTTTCTTGTCCTGTGGTGACAATGCCCTTATGCATTCGTGTTGTCAGTACGATGTACTCAAATTAGTAGACCCACTACAAACAGAAACAAACAACAGTAGTTACAACCACAAATGTACCAATTACTGCCCTAGTAAAACAGAGATTAGGAAGAAGAAGGGGTCGCCCCAATCCATTCAGTGACAAGCATGGAGTCAACACTGCAGTCCCCATCGAGGCCAGCTCCTTGACGTGGAGATGGGGCTCAAGTACAGCCATCAGCGGCTGAAAAACCAAGACTGGCCAGGCACTCCTACACTCGAGCACGATCACAGTCTGCCCTAGCAAGTCAAGGTGCTGAAGACGGAGGCAACCAGCCAAGAGGCGCACCGCAGCAATCAGGATGCCACGCACATGCGCTATGGAAGTATGCCTATATCTGCAAAACGTTATGGCGCTCGCCCTGTGACGGACACCCATGCAGGTGCAGTGCCAAACCCTCTGCCTCGGAAGGGCCCAACCCCTACTACTGGGGGTCCTTCTCAATTGCCCCGTGGAGCCAGGGGGCATGAGAATAGCGCTACTGGCCAAGCAAAGAAAAGACCATTTAAAATAATGCACTGGAATGCTGAAGGCGTCAATAGTAAAAAAGACGGCTACAGCAAAAAATTAGAGCTCGAAAATATCTTGAATGAAGAGCAAGTAAATGTATGTTGCTCGCAAGAAACCCACCTCAACAAGGACATAGCCTTCAAAATCAGAGGCTACCAATGCTACCGATCTGACCGAATAGACAGGCGAAAGGGTGGAATACTGACACTCGTGAGGAATAACATCAGTGCATGTCAGCTTGAAACATATATGGAGGGGGCAGAATACCAGATGCTTCATCTCAGGACAGAAAGTTCAGAATTCCACCTGCTCAACTACTACTGTCCGAGCGACCGCCCACTGGCACTAGATACAATCCCAGCAAAAGAAAGACTGATTGTATGCGGAGACTTCAACAGCCACTCACAGAGCTGGGGCTATGATCACATGGACAGGAGAGGTGAGGAGCTTGAAAACTGGCAGGATGACAATGGGCTTATCCTGATTAACCAGCCAATCGACCCACCAACTTTCTACTCGAGATCATGGCACACCACCTCTACAACAGACCTGGCATTCCACTCACCCGGCCTGGAGTGGAACACCACACGCGTTGTAGGGAAACAACTTGGAGGCAGCGACCACCGTCCAGTCTTCCTAATTGTGGAAAATGAACTTGTCAAGGACAGCAGCACTCTCTCTAGGTGGAACTACAAGAAGGCAGACTGGACAATGTACCAGCACCGTACTAGTATACTGGCTAGAGATCTGACTGTGGACAAAGACATCAATAAGCTAGTCGATGAATTCAGCAGATGCATATTACAGGCTGCTCGTGAAACAATACCTAGAGGGGCTCGTAAGCACTACAAACCATATTGGAATAGTAAACTAGAGCAGCTGCACAACGACGTGGAAACATCTCGAAAGCAGGCAGAGACCAGTCCTTGTCAAGAACACCATAATAACTACCAGCAAGCTAAGGCCAAATTTCAAAGGGAAAAGTTGCAGGCCAGGCGAAGAAGCTGGAAGGAGAAAACAGAGTCCTTGAACTTCGAAAGAGATACGAGGAAACTGTGGAAGCTGGTAAAACAACTTAACGATGAAGGTACAGGGAGAAACTCAAGGATTGCTCTGTACAAAGATGGAAACATCCTCATGGGAAAACAGGCAGCTGATCACTTTGCAGACTCCTTTGCTAAAGACAACAACATCGAAGTTAGCCCAGAGAAGCAACAGGAGACTCGTGAGAAACAACAATACACAGGACGAGATGGAACCATACCTGAAGTTATGGAGGCACCAATTACATTCAGAGAACTGGAGCTTGCAATATCCAAATTGAAAATGAGAAAGTCGCCAGGAGTTGATGGAGTGTCCAATGAAATGATCAAGAACTTGGGAACCGCAGCAAAAACAAAGCTGCTGCAGATCTTCAATATCTGTTGGAACTCAGGCGGAGTTCCACAGACCTGGAGGGAAGCAATCATGATACCACTCCTAAAACCAGGAAAAAATAGTTCCACTGCCTCCAGCTACAGACCAATCAGCCTTACAAGCTGCCTCTGCAAAACAATGGAACGTATCATCAACCTCATGCTACAGTGGTACCTTGAAAGTGAAAACCTTCTTGTACCACAGCAGGCGGGCTTTAGGCAGTGTTATTCCACCGAAGATCAGGCAACTTACCTTTCCCAAGAGATTGAGGATGCGTTCCAAGATAAGAAACTGGTACTAGCAGCATGGATAGATCTAAGGAAAGCATTTGACAAGGTTTGGAAAGAAGGGCTTCTGAAGAAACTGAGAAATTGTAGAGTGAATGGTAAGATGTACAAATGGGTGAAAGCATACTTGCATAACAGAAGAGCCCGAGTACAATTAGATGGCCTCAAGAGTAAGAAAATTCTACTGCGTCATGGCGTCCCTCAGGGAGGGGTTCTGTCCCCCACACTTTTCCTAGTCTACATCAATGACCTGGTTGCTGAACTACCACATGGAATGAAAGTGGCAATGTACGCTGATGACCTGGTAATATGGTGCACAGATGAGCATGCAACAGTGGCCACCAAACTGCTACAAAGAGCTATAGATGCCTTAACGTCATGGGCAAATAGATGGTGTGTCAGCATCAACACAGACAAGTGCAGCACTACGCTCTTCACCCTCTCTCCTAAACAAAAAGCTGGTGTCATCAAGATAAACGAAGAGCTCCTGAGAGAAGATAAACAACCTACCTATCTCGGAGTTACATTCGATGATAGGCTGACATGGAAGCAGCACATCAACAAGGCAGCAACAAAGGCCAGGAGGAAGTTAGCCATCCTGAGAAAACTAAGTGGAACCACATGGGGAGCCAGCGGGAAAATACTTAGTAAAGTTTACCAGCAGGGCATACGACCACACCTGGAATATGGGTCAGCTGCGTGGTGTCCAGCATCAAACACCACATTACAAGAGCTAGATAAGGTGCAAAACCAGGCGCTTAGGGTCATCACGGGGGCAATGAAATCAACGCCTATAGTGGAGATGGAGAAAATGGGGAGGATACAAGCACTGAGAGAACGCAGAGACACGAAAGTGCTAACACAGGCAGAAAAGTTCCTCTGTATGCCGAACCATCCAATGAAGGACAGATTCCAAAACCTAGCAATGAGGCGACTGAAAAGAAGCAGCTTTATCCACCAGGCCAAACGATTTCGTAGTCAAACCTCAGACCTGCCTGAAGTTAACAGCCCCCTAAAGTCTGTGCCAGAACAAACCCCTTGGAGAGAGGAGCATGGACTACCAGTAAACATCCACACAAAAGTGAAAGGAATATTTGACAGGGATGAACAGAACAGCGTGCAACGTAGGACAGTCACTCTCAGTTTCCTGGATGATGAATACCCACAGGACCTCTGGGTCCGAGTATATACGGACGGATCAGCACAAAATGCAGTAAAGAATGGAGGAGCAGGGGTGTACATAGAATACCCAAACAACACTAGGGATACAGTCAGAGTACCAACGGGGAAATTCTGTAACAACTATGATTAAAAAATCCAGGCAATCAAGGTGGCAACTGAGAAACTAATGAACACCAATCTTGGTCCACAGCCTGTAGTATTCCTGACAGATGCAAGATCAGCCCTCCAAGCACTTCAGTCCAGAAAATTGCCAGGCATACAAGCCCTACTTTCTGAACTGTGCAACCAGCGCAGGGTCGCCATGCAGTGGATACCGTCTCATTGTGGAATACCAGGAAACGAGAGAGCAGATGGACTGGCTAAAGAAGGTGCTGCAGAGGAGCAACCGGATGTACCAGTTACGTACCATCAGAAGAAAAAGATGATCAAATCTATCAAAAAGCCACCAACACCAACGCAGGATGACTACCAAGCTATGAACAGATCAGAACAAATAGTCATTCTGCGCCTCAGAACAGGACACAACCGCCTCCGCAGCCACATGTATACAAAATTCAAGATTGGCAATTCAGCCATGTGTACATGTGGACAGGCACCCCAGACTGCGGAGCACGTACTTCAAGATTGCCCCGAATATGATATATTGAGGCAAACCCACTGGCCCAGAGAAACAACACTGGAAGCAAAACTATATGGACCTCTGTATGAACTACAAAAGACAGTGAAGTTTATACAAGAAACAACATTGCAGATATAGACAATATAGTTCAAGCGAACGAAAGAAGAAGAAGAAGAAGACTGCAGTTAGTCCCGCAGGAAGCGTACACCAGGTCACCACTGTAGTTGTCCCGCAGGAAGCCTGCATCAAGTTACCACTGTATTTAATCCCACTGGAAACCTACACCAAGTCAACACTGTAGTTAGTCCCATATGAAGCCTACACCAAGTCACCACTGTAGTTAGTCCTGCAGGAAGCCTGCACCAAGTCACCACTGTAGTTAGTCCTGCAGGAAGCCCGCACCAAGTCACCGCTGTAGTTAGTCCTGCAGGAAGCCTACACCAAGTAACCACTCTAGTTAGTCCTGCAGGAAGCCTACACCAAGTTAACACTGTAGTTAGTCCTGCAGGAAGCCTACACCAAGTCACCACTGTAGTTAGTCCTGCAGGAAGCCTGCACCAAGTCACCACTGTAGTTAGTCCTGCAAAAAGCCTGCACCAAGTCACCACTGTAGTTAGTTCTGCAGGAAGCCTGCACCAAGTCACCACTGTAGTTAGTACTGCAGGAAGCCTGCACCAAGTCACCACTGTAGTTAGTCCTGCAGGAAGCCTGCACCAAGTCACCACTGTAGTTAGTCCTGCAGAAAGCCTGCACCAAGTCACCACTGTAGTTAGTCCTGCAGGAAGCCTGCACCAAATCCCCGCTGTAGTTAGTCCTGCAGGAAGCCTACACCAAGTCACCACTGTAGTTAGTCCTGCATGAAGCCTACCACAAGTCACCACTGTAGTTAGTCCTGCAGGAAGCCTACACCAAGTCACCACTGTAGTTAGTTCTGCAGGAAGCCTGCACCAAGTCACCACTGTAGTTAGTCTTCAGGAAGCGTGCACCAAGTCAGCACTGTAGTTAGTTCTGCAAGAAGCCTGCACCAAGTCACCACTGTAGTTAGTCCTGCAGGAAGCCTGCACCAAGTCACCACTGTAGTTAGTCCTGCAGGAAGCCTGCACCAAGTCACCACTGTAGTTAGTCCTGCAGGAAGCCTGCACCAAGTCACCACTGTAGTTAGTCCTGCAGGAAGCCTGCACCAAGTCACCACTGTAGTTAGTCCTGCAGGAAGCCTGCACCAAGTCACCACTGTAGTTATTCCTGCAGGAAGCCTGTACAAGTCACCACTGTATTAGTCCTGCAGGAAGCCTGCACAAAGTCACCAATGTAGATAGTCCTGCAGGAAGCCTGCAACAAGTCACCACTGTAGTTAGTCCTGCAGGAAGCCTGCACCAAGTCACCACTGTAGTTAGTCCTGCAGGAAGCCTGCAACACGTCACCACTGTAGTTAGTCCCACAGGACGCCTACATCAAGTCACCACTGTAGTTAGTTCCAGAGGAAGCCTGCATTAAGTCACCACTGTAGTTAGTCCTGCAGGATGCCTAAACCAAGTCACCACTGTAGTTAGTCCCACAGGACGCCTACATCAAGTCACCACTGTAGTTAGTCTCACAGGAAACCTGCACCAAGTCACCACTGTAGTTAGTTCTGCAGGAAGCCTGCAACAAGTCAATACTGTAGTTAGTCCTGCAGGAAGCCTGCACGAGACAGTTACATGCTCTTGCAGCAGTTTATGTAGTAAGTTGTTTTATATGAGGAGTTTGCCATCTCCATTCATGACCTTGTATTAGGCGCATTGAACGTTATGGCTGAATGTACAATAGTCTTATATCTTTCTTGGTCTCTTCAAAGACCCCCAGGAACTATACGACATGTGACCTAGATAATTAGACACGTGATTATACAGGGCAACTGAAAAGTCACATTCTGTTTTGAAATTTGTATTTTTTCATTTATCCACTTACTTTATACGAAACAAATGTCACAATACAGAGAATTATCTGTTATTTTATTACATCAAATGATGTGTCACATGTTGAAGTCTAATCTGATTTTTGATATCTTATTTAATTTTTGATTTATTGTAAATAATATTGTAAAACTATAGTGCAGGGGGGAGATCACGCACGTGACGTCATAGCGAGCAATAATTTTTAGTCTCTCTTGTTATGTTGACTTTACTAGCCATTTTAGAATTTAGTTTATTTTGTTTTGTTTCTGGTTAAAAAAAAAAAAAATTAGAACGTTTTTATCAAATGTCAAATTGCCTTAATTGCTACTTGTTTTGATATATGTCTCATGTTTATTAGGTAAGTTTAAGTGCTGACAATAACATTTAGAAAAGAAGAGATTCACTTGTCAGTCGCTTTGTAGAAATATTATATCTTATACTGATCATCTGATCATCCTTGACATTTTATGGCAGCAGTCCCGCTTGGGTCATGGCTGTCAAGTGGTATCCTTCTCTTGACTATTAGGCCTCCGATTCGAACTAAACCCATTTCGTTAGGGGGCATCAATATCATGGCTATTTCCACCTGATGTTGTAAGAACATCTTTTCGCATAAACTTAGGGAACAACTCGACATCTCCGTCCTCCCATAATCCTGGACTTTACTCTTCGTGTATCTCTTGCGCATATCTTCAAACTTCAGCTGGGGTTGCCTTTTTGTTTTGGCAAGGGCGCAGTCTTGGGATCAACATTAAATGTAATCCTGTTGAGTGATATTTAGCACTTTCTTACAACTCATGTACAACAAGCAGGTAAAGTCAGTGACTTGTATCTAACTTTCTGTATTCCATCGACAGCCAGACCTTGACGCTGGGAACTCATTTCAATTTTCCACCACCATTACATTTTCCGCCTCATACTGTTTCGTTAAGAAACAATTATGAGTGTAATCTAAGGGACCTAACTTTTATTATGAAAGGACGCAATGTGTATAGGAAGGAAATTCATAACATTCAAAACATTAAGTAGTTACTAATTCAAAATATTTCCAAAATCGTTTGCAACAAAGACGGCAAGAACAAAAAATTTTAAATTCCATAGAGAATATTTCTGGCAATTGTTATTATTATAGAAATTTGCATTTATATATTTTAAGGGATAAATAAATGTACACTATGCTCAAATCCGCGTCTGTAAATATGTATAAACACAAAGTTTCTTTTAATGCAAGGTACTTACAGCAAATAATGAATATTTTTGACCGGCACATAGTGCTGCCTAAACTAAAGTTGTGATGATGTGTTTGACAAGTCCCCTTGTGAGCTCAATCACGACCATAACTCCCTACCCACCACCTCTACTACAGATTAATATATGATGTAACAAAGGGAGATTTAATTTTGCATAGTGGCATGTATGGGCATTACCATACATCGAGTCCAACACAAATATAACAATCTCTCAACTCACACATTTAGTCTCATTGTATGGCTCTGAGACATAAATAACAACAATGGCTTTAAAATCCGCAGTGGTATAGATAAACCGTCCGATTCGCTTTCACTGTGTCACGTTATAAAAGAAAAATATGTAAAGGTTCCCGTTACACGCCCATTGAGGCATATTGGGAATATGGTGTTAGGCCCATATTTTCTTGACCATCGGCACACTAGGGGTGATGTGGTCAGCATCACGCCGGCCGCCTTAACCGTCCCAGAGTTGCTCTGGTACCAAATTGGGGCTGGGTTGATCCAGGAGCCGTTTGCGGCCTAAAAAATTCCCACCTCATGTGGGGATCGAACCATAGACCACTGAGCTAGGAAGCCAGTGCACTAACCACTAAGCTGTGTCACGTTATAGCCAAACCATAAATTCTTACGTCGAATCCCTAACCGTTATCACGGTAAATTTTTGTTTACTGTTTAAACAATATCAGTTCTGATAATACTCTTCAGCTTTACAAGGACAGCGAGTGACTTGAGAGACTTGAGCCCTGGAAACAAGTTAATAATATTGCAAAGTACTTCGTTTTACGAAATTATCTTGCGTAAAGGAAATATTATATCTTCTTTTCTGTTGTCTAGCGTCATCCTTTATGTCGAACGAGGACTGAAAATAAGCATACCGGTAAGCCTAATCAAAAAGAATCAATATCATCTTTACCTACTAGCTCCCCAAGGTGCATAGGCGTTCAGAAAATTTATGCCAAGTCTTCTTGTCCAGTGACATCCGTTCAAGGTCATTTCATTTCTTCTTTATTCATTTCATATATGTTTCCAGTTCTCTTCTCAGTAAGTTTTTTTGGGTCTCCCTTTAACTTTGTGCTCCCTCATAAGTGAACAGCTACACTCAAGGATCCATCGGGAGCGAACGGTAACATGATGTTGTTGAGGATACACGATTACTGGCAAACTCATCACGTAAAACCAATTACTGCATAAACTAATTGTAGCAGTATGATTTTTACATGGGCTACCAGAAATTTAGAAGTAGATGATGTTGTTGCTGGAGATGTAGCCGTGTAATGATACCACTACAGTAGACACCAGGTATGTCGAAGGCAGTGTAGAATGGTGTCTCGTCTGGTTTGTTGCTTGCTATAAGTATGGAGTGTAGCAGGTAGATAGGTAGATGAAAGTTCCACACAAGACTACAGTACATAAGTCATGAGGACGTCACGTTGACTCACCACAAGGAAGTCAAATAAATGGGAACAGCAGGTGACGTTTTGCATCATTTATTTGGGACGCCACAACGACAGGTATGCTGACATCGACATATATGAGTCACGGACAATGTAGGACATAGCAATAAGCATCAATAAAGTTCCTCAGTAAATCATGCATATATCATGTAAGCTGATCTCGTATAATTCCAGCTTCAACAGCTTCAGCTCCATATCAACAATATATGAGTTTAACAAACTCCTCTCTGATACTAATAGATCAGGTGTATAAATGAGTCTACCGCAGGCCGCACGGAAATGGCGGGCTTATGAGTACAGTTCAAGTTGACCTCTGTGGACATTTCTAGATCTAACCTTGATTAAGGTATTATCGCTAGTATAGCGGAGTTCAAAGAGCATAGCAACTGTTCTCTGGGCCTTGAGTGACCCGAATACATATAAATCTAAGGTATGAGGATACCTAGGTGTACTTCTTATAGAAGAGACTCTCCTGCCTGTAGATAGCGAGCGAGCAGAGAACAACAATGTCAAAAAACCTAAGCTGGCTACATATTGCAATAATATCGAGAGCAATTACCTTTTCTTCCGAAATAACACCACCACACACGCATCCAGGCGTTTTTAATCACCAAGGGGAAAATCATCTGAAGATAAACTAACACCACAAGAGGACTTCCATTTCCCCGTCAAAATGATCACGGACGCTGAAAAGCGTCTTGCTCTGCTCGAAGAAAAACCTAGACTCCGCGAACGGAAATCTTTTTCAAACCACCCTAAACTCGACACATGCGCAGTAGCGCTAGACCCCTGAGTTCAACTCAAACGGGCCTATGTTGGACACATACCAAGCAAAGATGCTGACCAAATCGCGCCTTATATGGTCAGTGAATAAACATCAACTCTGGTTGCAAACATTCCAAGAAAAGCTGACCTATTCGGACCATATAAGGATAACAACCAGACATCGATCTCAAAATAGACCACTAGGTTAAGACACAAGAGAAGGTAACAACCATTGTAAAAATGCAACCTCAGTTTACCAAGAGTTATGCACCTTTGATTATCAAAAAATTAAAGTGTACAAATAAGACAGGTAAATTATATATTGACTCACAAAAATCTGTGCGTAACAGTTTACCGCACCCCCCTGAAAAAAAAATGAAACTTTTTTTTTAAAATATCCAAAAGCAAGATCCAACCAGCTCCTAACGCACGAATGATGCGCGGACAAAACTTATCACCAAAAAATATAATGCCTAATGCGAGGCTAGCTCGACGCATGGAGCGTCAGGTGAGACTATATTTCAGATTCTTAGAGAAAGCATTTCCCTAAGTATACACATATTCCAGGGAGGTGCCACCAACATACACCACAGTGCTGGCAACATTATAATGCAAGCAAAGTTATACATATACAAATTTATCTTACATTAAATATATCATCAAAGGATTAAACAATGTAATGTCATCAAAACAGCGGTGTCATATCCTAATACACTGCATTATAGAGATATACATATCTTAATAACCAAACACTATATTATGTAAGCATGTAATAATATTATGATACAATGCATTATACATAATACTAATTAAGAAGCTGATCCCAGAAGACGTGGAAATAAATTAAGAGGGCACATCTACTGAGTCGTTCCAAGGTAAGTTAGTACTTCGCTAAACTTCATGGTTGACACAATGTACAGAATCTCGCACACATCAATGATGTGCTGCGAAAATATAAATAACACAATTCTATATGATAAATGTTAGATTTTCTAATACAGTAATCAAAATACATTCTTGACTATAAATTGTGGCCATGAGAACTTTTGGTTCTTATATTGCTAAATTAGCCTTCTTCCGTTATACCACAATCGGTAACCGAAAACAAGGAAATCATACAGTACAATGTTATAAATTCCCGTAAAGTTAGAACAGATGTGCTGATATTAAATTATAGTAGAGATCTGCTATAGATCTCGACGTCTATCAGGAAATATAGGACAGAAAAGTTAAGTGGAATCATGTGGGCATCTGGACAGAATGTCTGCCATCACATTATCCGAACCACGGATAGCTCGCACCGTGAAATGAAATGGTTGAAGAGCAATGGCATATCGAGTTGACCTCGAGCTCTTCATGTTTTTACTCTGAATAGCAGTAAGAGCTTTCTGGTCGGTTTCCACAATGAAATGTGCGCCCAGAAGGAATCTTTGTAACTTGAGAATTGACCAAACCATAGCCAACAATTCAACGTCTAGAACCGAGTAATTCCTCTCTGCCGCATTTAATTTCCTAGATATATACATAACCGGATGCAGAGTATCTGAATACTCCTGCATTACTGCTGCCCCAATCCCAGTGGATGAGGCGTCACTTCGAAGAACAAAAGTCTTCTCAATAGTAGGTAACCTTAAGATAGGTGGAGATGAAAATAAAGTTTTAATCTGGTCCAATGAGGATTGCCATTCTTGAGACCAGCTGATCAGATTTCAATAAGGTAGAAAGAGGTGCCATAATGGAGGATAGATTCGGAATGAATCGTCCGTAAAATTGTATCAAACCTAAGAGACTACGTACTTGTTTTTTCGTCTTAGGGACAGAAATGTTTAGTGTTTTTGAAATATTGTGGTCCTCTGTCTTTAAGAGACCATGACCAACACGGTGACCCAGGAAAGAAATTTCACTAAATCCTATAAAAGCTTTAGAGGGTTTTCCAGTCAAATTATACTCGCGAAGAGTAGACAGCAATTCGTATAAACCCAAATAGTGATCTTCCCAAAAATCACTGAAGAGACAGATATCATCTAAATATGCTATGACATCTGTACGATATGAGAGAATTCGACGCATCATGCGTACGAACGTAGCAGGGGCGTTCATAAGGCCGAAAGACATGAAATTCCATTGAAATAAACCCCTAGGTGTAGAAAAAGCAGTAAGAGGTTTGGCGCGTTCAGTTAAAGGAACTTGCCAATAACCTTTCGACAAGTCGAGTTTGGTAAAGAATCTAGAATTAGAAAGTTTGTTTAGTAGCTCTTCTAATGAAGGCATAGGTTCAGCATCGAACTTCGTAACTTGGTTCAGTTTGCGATAATCAACGCAAAGGCGTATGTTATTGTCTTTCTTTCGAACAATAACCATGGACGAAGAGTATGCTGAAGTGGATGGTTCAATTATTTTCAACTGTATCATTTCATCCAATTCTTTTTCGACTTGTGACTGAAAATGGATAGGTATAGGATAGGGTCTGACTCTGATAGGATTATGGTCAGTAAGTATTATGTCATGTTCAATGATATGTGGGTGTCCAAGAATGTCGGTAAGGACATCCTGAAACGTTTGTAACATTGAAGAGACTAGTCAGTGTTCCTCAGCGGAAAGATTAGGAGAAACGTTTTTCCAGGATTCCGTAGAGTGAAGTGGGATCACAGGAAGAGGAAGGTTGACATCTGAGAAAGTAGTTTCCTCATCCTGTATAACCGACAGGGATGAGTAATGACCAAGAGGTACTGGAGAATCGTCAGTCGCCTGGAAGATAGGCTGCAAATAGTCCGGTCGCTCATGAAATTCCGAAAGCATATTTATATGGAAAGTTTTATGCTTCCCATCAATATAGACAACATAGTCGACATCGGAAATTTTTGAGACTATAGTATACGGACCTTTCCATCCAATAAGAAGTCTGTTCTCCCTAGAAGGAAGTAGAACGAGTGCCTTGTCACCGGAACAAAGTTGTCGTAGGCATCTATTCTTATTTGCGAATTGCCTTGCCTTTTCTTTAGCAAATTCGGATGAAGAAGTTGCTAACTTGCATGCCTCGATGATCTTTTGCCTCAGAGCAATGACATACTCATGTGAAGATTGTGTGTCATCGCTAATATTATCGGCAGTGATAAGATCGTGGAGCAAAGACATAGGGCCGCGCGGTCTCGCGCCAAAGACAAGTTCAAAGGGAGAAAACCCTGTGGGTTCATTGGGAACCTCTCTATAAGCAAAGAGAGCCGCGGGTAAGACCCTGTCCCAATCCTGATGATGATCCTCCGTTATCTTACCAAGTAAAGTCTTGAGTGTTCTATTCAAACGCTCAACTAACCCATTCAACATTGGGTGATAAATACTGCTGAGAGACCTTTTAATATGCAGAGTAGACATTACCTGCGACATAGTGTCAGATATGAGTTGAGTGCCATGGTCTGACAATATTTCTCTGGGGAACCCCAAGCGAGAAAATATCAACCAAAGAGCATCTGCGATATCTGTAGTAGATATGCTCTTAAGAGGAATATCCTCTGGCCAACGTGTGCACATATCGACACATGTAAGGATAAACTGATGTCCTCTGGCCGACTTGACCTTAAAAGGGCCAATAATATCTATGGCCATTTTCTGAAACGGCCGAATAGGAATGTCAGCAGCCTGGATAGGCGCAGCATGTCGTGGTCCTCTAGATTTGAACTCTTGACATATTTTGCAAGATCAGCAGTAAATACGTATGTCCTTGTTCACAAAAGGCCAAAAGAAAGCCGCAAGAACTCTCGACTTTGTACGGGAAAAACCCATATGTCTAGCACATTGCGAGTCATGAGCATATTGCAATATTTGTAATCTCAAACTCTTAGGCACAAGAATTTGTGAATGAGTAGACGCAGTCGAGTCTTGTACCACACGTACAAGTACGCCGTTCTTCATAGTAATCTAAGATTTTCGATTTGTATTCTGATTTGGATCACCTTTTTTGCTAGAATGAAGAATTTTTTTAAAGAAGGATCTTCTTCTTGCATATTTATGAAAGAGTCACGTGAAATAACCAAGTGACTATCTTGGCTATGTACTTCAGTATTATCAGTTAATGAAGTTTGAGGTGTCTCCAGAGCTTGTGCTCTTGTGACCACTGCATTAGTAGCTTGCATATTTTGATCTTCCCAAGCAGCAATCTGCTGCGGGGTACATTCTCTAACTCCATAAATACGACCGATAATAAGATCCGCAATAGGGTTTGGTAGAAGACACGCGTGGACATCTCCCGTAAAGAAGGGAGTAGCAATGTGAATTATGGCAGTAGGATACTTTTCCAAAGTGCCACCAAATGTGACACATTTGATCACTTTTCCTGTAGCACAGGATGGATCTATAATAGATTGCTTAACTCCAATAGTAGTGCATCCAGAATAAAAAAGGACTGAGACTGGATTATTATTTACTAGATCTTTATGTAGGATAAGATATCCTCTCCCGTCATGCGCAACTGAAGCAGGAAGAGCGGGAAGAGGGTGACCACAGCTCAAGGTAGTTACAGTAGTCGGTTCGAACAAAGTAGTGCATTGGGGGCATTTAGTTGCTTTCCCAAAGTCAAAGGCAGAACATGTGATAGCGCTAGAGTTTTTATTATCGTCAACCTGTTGACAGGCTCCCTGAGACTCTTGCTGTACAGAGTTTGCCTGTTGATATCTCTTTTTTGTGTTGAGATCTACCGCGACTATTATTGCCTCTGAAATTATTATTATATTCTCTATTGTAACTGTTATCCTGGTTTGAATTCCAGTTTCCATAGTTATCATTATCATTTCCACATTGATGAGAACATCTATTATTTTGGTTTTGAGGTCTCCGCGAATAATAGTTTTGATAGCCTCTATTATTACTTCCTCTGCGAAAATGTCTATAATTATTAGGTGCAGAATAACGAGGACTGTCAGCCCGTCTCCAGTTCTTCGAAGAAGAACCACCATGTGATTGATTGCAATGACTCCTAGCATAATCATGGTTACTTTTCTTATTAAAATTTTGTTGAGTAAACTGAAATCTACGAAAGAGGTTTGAGCCATATGGTGCTGCCGAAGCAACTGGCAAACCTTCCTTCACTTTAGAGTTGCTAATGGTTACATGAAGGTGCGCAGTGACATACTGGCAACAATATTCTTCCATTTCTTTTATGTTTTTAGGTTTACGCTCATGAAGAAAAGCAAGAAAAGACTCATTGACAGAAGACATGTCTTTGTCTCTAAGTAGCAAGTCCATAAGTGCTTCAAATGTATGTTCTTTCTTAGACAGCTCGACCCAACGTGTAAATGTGAGACGTATTTTTGCCATTAATTCAGAGAATTCTTCTCCAGTTTCTGGCAACATATTTTTAAATTGAAGACGATAGCCGTCTTCGTTAAGTTGGTATTTCTTTAATAATGCCGTCCTGACAACCTCATAATTGTTCTTGTCAGGATCATCTACCATGCTTAGCATACTCAGAACTTCACCTTTAAGTATATTTGACAACTGATCAACATATAGTGATTTATCTATATTATGTGTTTTACATGATCGTTCAAATCTGTCCAGGTAAAACGTTATATCGTCACTGGAAGCATTGAAAGCTGGTAGATTAATCTTGAAAGTACTAGCATTAGACTTATCAGAAGATGACACCTTATTTGGATCATTAGCATTACCCATGTTCATCAACTTCAACTTCTCCAACTCTAAAGCTAAGAGTTTTTCTTTGTGCTCCATTTTTGCTTTTTCTTTTCTCTCATCAGCTTCTCTTTGTAACTTCCTCTCTTCAGCCCCTTTTTCTAATCTTTTATTTTCAGCCTCTTTTTCCAGTCTTTTATTTTCAGCCTCTTTTTCTAGTCTTTTATCCTCAGCCTCTTTTTCTAGTCTTTTATTCTGAGCCTCAGCTTCTCTTTTTTGTTTTTCCATTTCCATCTGGAATCTCCTTTCATCCGCCTGCATTTGCAATTTTACATTCTCAGTTTCTGCTTTCTTTTGTTCAGCTTCTATTTTCAATCTCTTTTCTTCCGACTTTAATGCCTTGCCATATTGAACAGTCGCAAATTCTTCCAATTTATCACCAGTCTTGCCAAGGGATTTCCCTTGCTCAATAAAGTACTCAAGTGTAGACATAGTGTCTAATAATATGAGTCAAAAACCGGAAATAATTAATTATCTTTTTTTAACCTTAATGGTAACAAGTCTTAAATAAAGTATTTGTATAATCACATTATATTATCCCAATATCTGTGGGAGATAAGATTTTGGCAAAATCTTGCATAATCAACTGTATAACACCACCAGTTAATTATCATAAGTGCATTACACAGCTAATAGTGCATGAGCAAATATCCACCAGTCAGTTATCATAAGTGCACTACACAGCTAATAGTGCATGAGCATATCTATCAATAGTGAATAACAATAAAGGACAACGTAAACAATGAACAAAGATCAAAGACAATACGAGAACATTCGCAGAAGTCAACTAAATATACAGCTAAACTAAAGAAAATATCACAAAGAATGTGATGATAACTGCGAAAATCATACAAAACACATGACATCACAGTGTATAAACATAAAGTTGTATAAAACTAAACAATAGGAAGGGGAGCCCTACACATACAAACAAATCAAAACAAAAGTAAAGAACAGAAAAAATATGAAGAAAACAACGAAAAAGTACAATTCCTCATACCTAAACACCTAAACAGAAATAGCAACGAACGTCGCTAGCAAATTTCCCAAAAGAAATCTGCAGAGTCCCTACAGAAACGCTGTTAAAGGACCTCTGTAACGTGGCATACCCTTATAACAGACTCCGCCCAACCGAAAAAAAACCCGCTGAAATACAAACACATATAAATAACATATAACATATAACATATAATAAAAAGATATGAAAACACAGAAGGCTCAGTTATTACAACATAAGGGCACAGTTCACAAACAAAATGCCACTAATCTTATGTCAATCCTATCGTCAACACGGCACAGAACAGGTGGTAATCAGCATTCTAAAGATTCGATGATCCACATTTGCACTTGCATCAACAGAACTGTAAAGACGTTGGATATGGAACTTGACCTTCTGATATATAATGATGGAGATTCGGAACTTGGCCTTCTCATATACAACAGCAACCCGATTCAATCGGCACTTGACCTTCTAAACACAGTAATTTGATTCAATCGGCACTTGACCTTCTAAATGCAGTAGCTCGATTCAATCGGCACTTGACCTTCTAAATGCGGTAACTCGATTCAATCGGAACTTCACCTTCTAAGACAGTACTCGATTCAATAGGCACTTGACCTTCATATGTTGCACGACGAATGGGTTATTCTTCTTCTTCTTTGATCCATAACCGCCAACCGTCAAAGCAGTCAGCGGCCATCACACCTGGTTGCGTCTTGTAGGGCAGCAACAAATTGATTCCACTTTGCTCGGTCGGCGGCCATCCTTCGTACAGTGCCCCAACTCTCGTTCATTTTTTGCATCTCAGCTTCCACAGTTCTCCGCCAAGTTGTTTTTGGTAGGCCTCTCTTTCGCTTTCCCTCGGGGGTCCATAGCATAGCTGTTCTTGTGATGGTATCAGGGTCCCTTCTGAGGACATGGCCAACCCAACTCCAGCGTCTGCCAGCTATGATGTTGTGCATGTCCTCCTGGTTACTCCGAATAAGTAGTTCTTCGTTGCTGATGTGTTTGGCCAAAAGATTCGGAGAATTTTCCTTAGGCAGATTGTGTGGAAGGAGGACAGTTTCGACATTTCCTTCTCTGTTACTCTCCAACATTCCGCACCGTAGAGAAGCACAGAAAGTACACAGCTCTCATACAGTCTTAATTTGGTGTTTGTGCTGTTCTGGGAAGACTTCCAAATGTTGTTGAGAACAGCAAAGGCTGTTCTCGCTTTATTCATTCTGTTGTTAATGTCCTTGCTTGTTCCGCCGTCAGGTGTTACTATGCTTCCTAGGTAAGTAAATGTATCTGTCTGTTCTAACTTCTGGTTCCTTACTGTTATTGGCTCAGGATTGCCCACATTTAGTGTCATGACCTCTGTCTTCTTCAAATTGATGTTCAGGCCAACCTGCTGGCCATACTTATTCAGTCTATCGGTTTTGTCTTGAATGTGTTGGTGTGAATGTGCGAGTAGTGCAATGTCATCTGCATATTCCAAATCTTCCAGTGTAGAAAACCTTGTCCATCTAATCCCTCTTGGACTGCCCTCTGTTGTCTGGCGCATCACCCAATCTATGACTGTTAAAAATAATGTTGTTGATAAGGGGCATCCCTGTCGTACTCCTGTTTTCACTTCGAAAGTTACATTATTCGATCCAACACTGCACGTAAAGTTAGAATAGAGGCTTTTTATAATGGAAACAATGCGGCTGGGAATTCCATAAGCCCTCAGAATTTTCCATAGGCTGTCCCTGTGTATGCTGTCGAAAGCCTTTTCAAAATCAACAAAGTTAATGTACAGCTGTCTCTGCCATTTTGAGCACTGCTCTATAATGTTCCCGAGGGCAAATATATGATCTGCACATCTTCTGTTCTTTCTGAAGCCCGCTTGTTCTTTCCTCAGTTTATGGTCAACTGCTTTTGAAATTCTCTGTATGATTATCCTGCCTAGTATTTTGCTGGGAACTGAGAGGAGGGTAATTCCTCTCCAGTTGTTGCAATCTGCAAGGTCGCCCTTCTTGGGCAATTTGACAATTATTCCTTTACTCCACTCTGTTGGTGTTGTCTCAGTTTCCCAGACTTGTGCAAATAGTGGTTCTAATAGTTCTGCTGCTAGTTCAGGGTCTGTCTTGAATAGCTCAGCATTCAGATTGTCGTGACCAGGCGCTTTTCCATTTTTTAGCCCTTTGATAGCTGTGATAATTTCTTCTTTTCGTGGAATGTCTGTATTTACGTCTAAGTCACTTTCAGCCGCAGGAACATTCAGCTGAGTCTCTGGTGGTTCCTTATTCAGTGATACTCTGAAGTGCTCTGCCCATCTTGTTTCCTGCCCCTGTGCTGTGGTGATGAGATTTCCTTGCTTGTCTCTTACTAACGTTATGTTGTTTGCACCTCGTTTTCCACTGATAGCTTTAGTTATTTTATAAACTGTGCTTTGTTCATTTCTCAGTGCTGCCTCTTCTGCCTGTCTTGCAAGGTCATCCAGAAATGTCCTTTTGTTAGCACGGGTTTGACGTTTTTACTTCCTGTGTCCAGCTGACTGTACTGTTTCACTATATATTGCCTTTTTAACCTGGGAGACTTAGCTTCTGTTTTCTTTCTTTTCATTTCCTTTCTCTTCGCTATGGTGTTTAGCGTTTCTGGTGTTATCCAGTCTTGGCTCTTTCTTTCCTGGAATCCCTAGCATAACTTGCTGCTTTCTTTGTATATTGTTGAGATGGTGTTGAATTTCTGGTCCACATCGTCGGTCTCTGTTCTTTCCTAGCTTTTGGTAATCAGATATCGTCTCTTTACGTCGACCACGAACGCTTTTCTGGTGAGGGGGTCCTTAAGTTTCGTGATGTATCTTTTCTGTTTGACTGCAACTGGTCCAGCAGCTCTGAGTTTCACCTTCAGTCTTGCTACTACTAGGTGATGATCACTTCCCACATCTGCGCCTCTTCTTACTTTCACGTCTTGTAGTGCATGTCTCCATCTGCCATTGATCATTATGTGATCTATCTGGTTTTTGTCTCGTCCGTTTGGTGATTCCCATGTTAACTTGTGCACTTCTTTGTGTTGAAAAAGTGTTCCTCCAATGACCAGGTTGTTAATACTGCAGAAGCTTTTTAATTTGTCCCCATTCTCATTTACTGTTCCACTGCCGCATTTCCCCATTACTCTTTCGTTATATTTATTGTGTGTTCCAACTTTCGCGTTTAGGTCTCCCATTACTATAATAAGATCGTACCTGGGTACAGTTTCCATTTCCTTTTGTACCTGTTGATAGAACTCGTCCTTGATCTCTTCATCGCTGTCATTTGTTGGTGCATAGCATTGTATAATTGAGGTGTTGGTGAATCTCCCTCTCAGTCTTGCTCTTATTAGTCTGTTGTTAATGAGTTTCCATTCCAGTAGAGACCTTTCCATTCCTTTCTTAAGGATAATGGCTACACCTTCGTTGTGCTGACAGTCCTCTGTACCAGAATAAAGTACTGTTTCCTCTGTAGCTGGTTTTATTCTCCCCATCCCTGTCCATCTGCTGTCGCTTATTCCCAGGATATGTAGTTTGTAATTCCTCATCTCTGCTGTGATCTGTCTCAGCTTTCCTGCCTCATTCATAGTTCTGACATTCCAAAAACCAATTCTGGTTTCGTGTTATCCGGTCTGAGCATCCGTTTTCATGCCAGTGGCTTCCTTTCGGCTTTCACCACTGTCAGTCATACGAGCCTGAGACTCCGGATGTCCGTCCCGCATCAAAGTATTTTAATTCATTGCTGTTTCCGTAACGTGTGCGATTTTTTACACAGACAGGGGTGTAGGCCTTGTGCTAAAACCCCCAACCTGGAGTACCAGGGTACCAGCTTTTGTCTGACCCCTACCCACGCAGACCTGTCCAGCATGGTTGAACCTACCAGGAGAATGGGTTATGGACCCCGTAATTTGCTTTATACGAGACCCAACCAGCTTTTGGCCACCACAAATGTAGCAGTATGACTTTTACATGAACTACCAGAAATGTAGAAGTAGATGATGTTGTTGCTGGAGATGTAGCCGTGTAATGATACCACTACAGTAGACACCAGGTATGTCGAAGGCAGTGTAGAATGGTGTCTCGTCTGGTTTGTTGCTTGCTATAAGTATGGAGCGTAGCAGGTAGATAGGTAGATGAAATTTTCACACAAGACTACAGTACATAAGTCATGAGGACGTCACGTTGACTCACCACAAGGAAGTCAAATAAATGGGAACAGCAGGTGACGTTTTCCATCATTTATTTGGGACGCCACAACGACAGGTACACTGACATCGACATATATGAGTCACGGACAATGTAGGACATAGCAATAAGCATCAATAAAGTTCCTCAGTAAATCATGCATATATCATGTAAACTGATCTCGTATAATTCCAGCTTCAACAGCTTCAGCTCCATATCAACAATATATGAGTTTAACAAACTCCTCTCTGATACTAATAGATCAGGTGTATAAATGAGTCTACCGCAGGCCGCACGGAAATGGCGGGCTTATGTGTACAGTTCAAGTTGACCTCTGTGGACATTTCTAGATCTAACCTTGATTAAGGTATTATCGCTAGTATAGCGGAGTTCAAGGAGCATAGCAACTGTTCTCTGGGCCTTGAGTGATCCGAATACATATAAATCTAAGGTATGAGGATACCTAGGTGTACTTCTTATAGAAGAGACTCTCCTGCCTGTAGATAGCGAGCGAGCAGAGAACAACAATGTCAAAAAACCTAAGCTGGCTACATATTGCAATAATATCGAGAGCAATTACCTTTTCTTCCGAAATAACACCACCACACACGCCTCCATGCGTTTTGAATCACCAAGGGGAAAATCATCTGAAGATAAACTAACACCACAAGAGGACTTCCATTTCCCCGTCAAAATGATCACGGACGCTGAAAAGCGTCTTGCTCTGCTCGAAGAAAAACCTAGACTCCGCGAACGGAAATCTTTTTCAAACCACCCTAAACTCGACACATGCGCAGTAGCGCTAGACCCCTGAGTTCAACTCAAACGGGCCGATGTTGGACACATACCAAGCAAAGATGCTGACCAAATCGCGCCTTATATGGTCAGGGAATAAACATCAACTCTGGTTGCAAACATTCCAAGAAAAGCTCACCTTTTCAGACCATATAAGGATAACAACCAGACATCGATCTCAAAATAGACCGCTAGGTTAAGACACAAGAGAAGGCAACAACCATTGTAAAAATGCAACCTCAGTTTACCAAGAGTTATGCACCTTTGATTATCAAAAAATTAAAGTGTACAAATAAGACAGGTAAATTATATATTGACTCACAAAAATCTGTGCGTAACACTAATACTGTAACGGCCATGGCTCCTTTGGCGCAGGTTTCCTGTGGAATAGCTGCAGTGTTGGCTCTTTGCACCATTGTGAGCAAAAAGGGACATAATGACGATGATATACTGTCATAACACGGGCAAGGCACACTGGGATTGCCACGTAAACTAGTGTCTTTATGATAAATAATGAATTGCACCACATAAATTCTGCTATAAATTTATGGTTAATGCCCTGAACAGGATATTTCTTTTGGGATTTAAACTACAACTACAAATACATGTAATTATAGTAGTGGGAAACCATTATCATATTTGGTATTTGACGAGGAAAGTATGATTTTGTAGGTAAATTCGCACAACAGCATTGATTGACATCAACCGAAAGTTTACCAGAGGAAAAGTCAACTCAGTCACGGACCACTGAGAAAGCAAGGGTTAGACCTGAGATTAAGTATATAAGACCGGCCTCAGACACAGTTAGTTCCTTACTTCTTGAAATCACTTCAAGATCTGACAGAGCTGAGAAGATATTCAGAGGGCCGACTGTTAAAGTTAGAAGCCTTAACCAATAACACAAGATAACTGAGAAGGAAACACAACTTAACGTTATTGTGAGCGATTTTTCGATTTGTATTGACGCCAGAGCGAACCGATTCCACCGGGGCTCATTAAAGTATGCGGCATGAGATCTAAAAAGACTGTGGACCAACAATGATCGTAGATTCTTACAAGATGTTTTTATGGTTCCCGAGGGATCTTAGAACGAAGCTAGTTCTCATCGGCATTTCGCATCTCGGTGCGAAGGTCCATAGAACAGGGAAAGCAGAGTCTCGCCGGTTTTTCACCTCCCAGCGTGAACCACAGGAAACGCTAGCAGTCAAAGGCAAGACGATCCCCAGAACAGAGAAGCTAGTTTCTCGCAGGAATTTCTCATCTCCGTGCGAACACTGAACCGCTCGCAAGATGGACCAGAGCGGTCAGAAGAAAGCGGAGGCAGCGAACAGAGCAACGTCTCGCAGGAAGATGACACGGCAGTGCGAACCAGAGTAGACGAAGAAAGCTTCTTGCAGACCTCGCACTTCTGTGGCAACCGGCAGACTTGCCCGAAAGACTGAGAAACAGGAGAGACGGAACGCTCAGCGTAGCGGGTAACAACCGGGTACGATCGGCGGCAGAATTTCAATTTTTCCTCAAGATGAAGAAAAGTGTAAAAATCTAACATGTCCCATTTAAGTTACATTCCTAATAGTATAAAAAAAATACTCCGAAAACTGCATTTTATCATTCGTTTTGACAGAATCCTTAGATTCACTAGCATATAGTTAAATCCCTGCTAGATTTCATCTAAATTGTTGACTATTGGAGTGAATTCTTTTCTGTGCAGACGGTAATTTATACATTAGCTTCGAGTGATCAGTGGTCTAGTTATTTCATTTTATTTCACTGGATTGTGGTGTAAATTAAAACTTATCAAATAAACCCATTTTCAAAGTTCTAGTGCAAACTAAATGTTACATCTATAAGTTAATTTCCTAATACAATAGCCGCGTAAATTAATTTTGCAGCCGTTAAGGGAATTATAACTTTAATACAGTTTAGTTCTGTATAGATAGACGTGCTTTTAACTATTAACTTCACGGGGAGCTTTTCTTGAATTTATTAATTGAAGACGCGAGTGCAGAAAATAGTCTAACTGTAAATGTATCGCGCGTTAGATTTTAATATGATTGCATTGCATTTCATGTTTTTCTATTTGCATCCAGAATGATCTTTCGAACCTTGCATCCCAGTAATTAAGCAGCCATTACGCAGCAATAAAATATATACAGAGTCCTGCTGACTCAGTTCTATTACTCCAGTGACTTATGAACATATTGAATATTTAATCTTTGTGGCGATCCTGTTGTGATTCAGCTATCTGAAGTTTACAGAAATAATGCAAACCCAAAGACTGTTTTAAGATCCCAATTCATAAAGTCGTTTTAAAGTTAACAAACTGGAAGAAGAACAGTTGCCAGTAGCAATATTTTACCCACGGCTCTATTTGTGAAGAAGAACATAGATTTACCCACCCCCCAAAGAAGAACCTACCTCAGTGTTTTTGTAGTTTGTGACATTACGGCAAAAGAAAGTTATCTCCACCAGCTGTGCCAATCTTAGAAACCACACCATACCTCACACCTAGCCAAGTGCCTGTGCCATTCATTAGGAACTTTATCAAATAAACAAACAGTACCGTTAGACTTCAACGTCCAGCGATTTCGCTACACTTTGTTAACTTCAACAACCCGCTAATCTGGGCTGTACACGGAAGAAAATACATTTACCTAAGCCAATGTTTAGTGCTGTTTTTTTTTGGTGTAATTCCTATGAAGGATCAGAATCCACGATTCGGTAAGTCTGTGAGCGTGACTGTGTGTAGGCCTTCACTAGCGTGTTTTTTTAATGAAAGGAGATTTGATCTTGCTACCATTTAATTAGTTCGATCTAGCATTGATTTTGTACTGCATTCATTACATGGGATTTCTCCTAGCGGGATTTAGTAACTGTGTTTATTTCCCCCTCCCGTAAATTTGTTGAATAAAGGGAAACATTTGAGAACCCTAGCTTTTCCTCTACCCACTTATTACTGTAACCCCTTGTCTCAGAGTAATAAATTTACCGTTGGGTTAAATTGCCTATCTCTGATCTTCATCCCCCCCCCCCCCCCCCCGTCTTTGGGACCGGTTCTTTTTCTGTTAGTAAATACAAGCGGGAGAGGTGTATTGGATACTTCTCCTCAAAACCCCTCCCCCCTTGTCATTTTTGTATTTTGTAACCTTTGATTTCTTCATGTAAATTGATAATTGATTGTGACTTGATTTTTATGTAAATAAAAGTAATAAAACATTTAGCATTTGTGTTGGCAGCCCAAAACCCAACATTTCCCATATTCGTTATCGTAGTCTGTATTCATGTACGTTGTGCGTCAGAATCACCAAATCGGTGTGTGCGCCTGAGTGACTGGAACTGACAAACAATTGTTTGTACAGAAGAGTGGTAGGAGTAGTTTTGAGACACAAATATTGTCGTACATGAGACTGTCCTTACTCTTCCCAGCACTGTGAATCTACTACCTCACTTTCCTAAATCCTTATTCTCACAGAGCCTTCACTTTCATTCTACACTCTAAAGCGACCAATATCCATCAGAACTCTCACTGAAAATTTATGACAATAGTGTAAGAGAAAAGAACAGTCTCTGGATTGAGTAATTTCTCTAGTCCAGCCTATCTATACGACTATATTTAAATCAGACGCACTTTCTCTTCTTAAACAAAATACAAGTTACAATTAAACAAAACAAAAAAACAAAAAAAAACCCCAACCTAATATCACCAGCGAGTACCAAACACCTAGCGTTTGTGCAAGGACCTAAAAACAATACAAGTGTACAGCGGAAACTAAAAATAGAAATAAAACGTAACTTAATCAACACAACGGAATTTCTGCTCTCATTTCTGATTGGCTGTATGGTTAACTGTTGTGTGTATCAGTGGTTCTCAATGTGAACAATGCCATATTTGTAGGGGGACACAGTAAGTGTCATATTTCTAGGGGGTGACAATAAGTTTCTGAGGGGGCCACCCAAACTTAACTTAAATAAAGTACTGATTATTAGAATCTTTTCTGTTTGCAGGCCTTATGCTGCTGCTAGACATTGTATGTCCTTACGACTTTTGTTTGATATTACACAATTATGTAAATATAGAATTAATCGTTTTGGTTAGCTACTGCACATACTTTGTCTTTATATAATACAGTTTAGATTACGATGATAGGCAACTCTTTACACAGCGATAAAACAGGAGGCAGTCTGATAATCAGAAGCGTCACCCTCGGACAAGTGTGTCGGTTCTTTATCTTCTTTACACTCTGGTCATGACACCCAAGTGTATGCCTCCTGTTGTTTTTCCCGCCTGCGCTGCGAATGGAACCCACTCCACCTTGGTTGCAACTTTTAACTTCACTCCTGATTTTATCCATGCTGCTAGCTGGAGGCAATTGTTAAAGTAACCATTTAATAAATAGCGCTGATGGTAAAGTACCTTTTTTCCAGCTAACAGCTACTATGGGGGGAGGTTGGGGAATTACAGAGGTAAATGAGAGAAGGGTGCCATGAGCAAAAAAAAAGGTTGAGAACCCACGGTATAAATGTGGCGAAATGGATATTGGATAGAAAATTAAAAAGTATTTCCTGGAAGTGGGGAGAAGAAAGTTAGCGAACCAGAGATAGGGAAGGCACACGACAAGTCAGGTAGTTAACTGCACAGTTCTCGATGATAGTTGTTGAAGAGAAATGAAAGGTAAGTTAAGTTCTTGCTAGACCTATCCTACGCTCCATTGGTGTTATATAAAACTGTGAGTACAGTTCGTATTTAATCCCAACCAATTTTAAATTATTAGTATTTCTTTGACTACACTACAAAATTATAACTGGAATATTTAAATAATGCAAAACCTGCAGTTATAAACAAATGAGTGCATTTTATTGATTAATAATGTACAGTAACAAATTAGCACTTTGGTATATCAATATCTTACAAGATTTGACACAATTTACAAAACGTATATTGTCACTGTTTAATCATTTTCTTCTTGTTCTTGGCTTGGATGCCGTGGTCTGTGTTTTCACGATAAGTTGTACATAACTTGCTTGACACGTTGCAGTATCTGACGTTCTTCGGTCGTTAAAACATCTGGACACTGAAGATGCTATGCTTATGTCAGGAACAGTGTTGGTCCACTGTTAAACAGCTCACAATGTCCAAAATTGTGCCACGTTTTTCACCACTAGCTGAACCTGCAAAATGTTACTAGGTTATGGCATCTGTGATTTATAACCAAGACGCCCCTCTGATGCTGACTGGCTGCTATTGATCAATTTCTACAACACCGTCTTGAGGCTGTGGTTAAATCAGTCAAAAGGGGGTACGGCGTACAATCATTCAATACATTTAAGAGTTTTGACATCAGTTAAAGACATTTTCTAAACCCAGCCATGACTAATTTCCTTTGGCTTAGCATTTTGTCAAAGTTAGCAAAATTGTTTTCCTTATAAAACATCGACAACATGTACCGAAATAAAAGTTAAGAAAGAAAAAGAGATGACGAACTCTTTGAGCAATGCACCCAAAAGCAAGACCCTAAAAGGAACTGTAAGCTTTTATTGCTAGCGTTTGTCAGTCATAACAAGGACTTCTAGCTGTGCCAATGCTGTCCAAAATTTAGGTTATATAGTGATGGAAGCCATTTTTTTCGGGCACAAGGCAAGATAAAGACATGAGGATTTATGTTAAGCATAACATTAATTTTAAATATTCATTAATTTTAAATGTACATTAATTCACTAAAATATTTTGTAAGCTTATAGACAACCCTCAAGAACCAGCGGTACCCTCAAGTCTGCGGCTGTTTGAAGCTTCGATCGATACAAATCGCTAACAATAACGTTAATGTGTTATAGGGTAAGAGCCGGCCCTCTGGATAACTTCTCAGCTCTGTCAGATCTTGAAGTGATTTCAAAAAGTAAAGTTTTTTTGTGAGAAATATGCACTTTTTAAATTGTAACTCAGGCAACTCATTATTCGCCCCGCCCAGACACATGTTTCCAAGTTTAATACCCGGAAGAATATCGGTGATTTTTAATAATCTTCCCTGAGCTACAATGTGTACTCGGGAATTTAATTTTTTCTGAGAGATTAACATTGGTGGATGGATAGTGAGAATGTGCCTGTTAATTGGCAGCCCACAAGTGTACTTAGCAGAGGCATTTGTTTTTCTATTTTGTCTAAAAAAAAAAAGCTCGTGTAACGAAGCTAGTCGTGAGTGAAACACAGGGAATCAACACCAACCGCCTAAATCGGAGAAGTTGTGTAGAGAAGATCCCTCACCACCGAAGAACTGACGGAAAACGGCTGCAGTTAAGTGCTTATAAAAAAAGGCATCAGCAACCGGAGATAATTTTCTGAACTATATCCTCATCCTAAATCTCCGTGAAGAGAAAATTTGAATCCAATATATAGTTCACCAGCATTTCCTTTATTTTAAACTATGATAGGAAACTCTTTACAGAGCGATACAACAGGAAGCAATCTGATCATCAGAAGTAGTCCCCCCGTCTGACAAGTGTTTCCGCCCGATATACTCCTTTACACTCTAAAGGGGGCGGACCCACTTGGGTCATGACTCCCAAGCGTCTCAGCCTCCTGTTGTCTTGTATCGAAAATGAACCCATTTCACTTATGGTAGCAACTTTAATCCACAACTCCGACAGCCGTGGAGGCAATTGTGAAAGTAACAAAGCAAAGACAAATTATTCCGTTCGTTCCGTCGCACACAGTGAGACACCATCGCGAGGCCGACTGCGCGTTCGCCACTGAAATTCTGACACTGGACACCCCTATAATATACACCGCCTGTTGCCGCTCAGTCACAGCCCGTTCACTAGTACACCAAAAAAACTCAGCGTATTCTGGACTTAGAAAAATTCCTGTTGTTTTCTGTACCGCAGCGTTTAATGTCACGGTTTCCATTGCCCATTGCGGTTGTTCCACAGCCAGCCTGATACTTTTTCGGCAGTTTCACTAAGCCTCTTCAGTGCCCTTGTTCTCGACTGTCACCTCAGCCCCAACAGTTTCAATAGATCATACACTGATGCAGCCACAAGACCTCTTGCGCCCACTTCAACAGCCATGACCTTTGCAGTGAACCCATCGTGTCTCAGATCCGCGGCCAGATCACTATACTTGGCCACTTTGAACGAATGTTGCTCGTCTAATCTGTATTCAAATGGCACGGTCAGTTCAATCAGTATGACCTGAAGCGTTGCTGAAGAATGAAGCACTATATCCGGCCGTCTCCGCGATTTTCTGATACTCTCTGGATATGCCCCTCGTCCAGGTAGGTCTACCGCCATCTCCCAGTCGTTTGCACAGTCAAGAAGAGATGGTAAACTGCTACCAGGATTACCCGGTTTGGGGTGTGCTGACTTTCCTGCCCTCAGAAAGTATGTATTTGCGGTGCTTGGCCTGGGTTTGCTATTTGCCTTCATCCTTGCCAGATCTATTGTCGCAGCAAGCTCATTTAGCACTTTGTTATGGCACCAAGTGTATCGCCCTTTCCCTAATGCCACCTTACACGCTGAGAGCACGTGTTCGAGTGTCTGCCTCCCCTGGCACAGGGGGCACTGCTCATCATCCAACTTTTCCCATTTCACAAGGTTGGTAGCCGACGGCAGCAGGTCATACATTGATCAAACAACGAAGCTGAGCCTAAGAGGTGCCATATGCCATATATCATTCCATGTCAAGGACCTCTGCAGGGCTCCTTCCAGTGTAGTCCATTGGCCTTCTTGGACCTGCTGCACTGCTTTTTGTAACCTCTTATCATTCTCAGCTCCTCGTATCTCCTGAACTACCATGTCTCTGCGCTCCCTGCTTGATGCCTTGGACCACAAGCGGATGTCTCCATGACCAAATCCCCGTCTATTCGTTTGTGTGTATCCGATTACCTCCCTCATTTTGAGTGACTCTTGGGCAGCATCAACAGCTTCTTTCACTCTCCACTTCCTTCCCGTTTTCAGTATGGGCTGAATGGACTTAACCACGTCATCAGCTGACTCGCGTAGCATCATTGCAAGCCTTGCCTTTCCAACTTTGTACTCTTCAACAACTGACTTGAAAGAAAGAAGATTTGCATTTTTGCAGTACAGTGCTACATCTGACAGACCTGGTGGTACCCTGTTGCCGTCATTTTTGACGGTGAAAAAAACACCAACCTAATTTATGTTTGGTTTAATGTGATCAAAGAGAGATAAATGTTTATTATCTTTCTGTGACAGGTTTGACTGGTGATTATCTTCCCCTGTCTTATGTTGTCCTGTCTCAGGCAATGTCTTATAGTTGACATGTCTTAAGTCTATTTATAGGACCATATACGGAGTATCTTTATCACCCGTTTGGGCGGAAACGCCTGGTCTGGGTTTGCCTCGATCTGGTCCATGCTCTTTGGGCATGCGCGGGTCTTGGCGCAAAAGCCGAGAGACTGACTCAGAGAGAGGGTACCTGAGGCTTAGAACGGATGCACCGATCCGTAGATTTCTCTCTGCCAAGTTTTCGACAGGGATTGGAAATTCTGGGAATGACTGTTTTTGTCATTCTTCCGTCCCTGAGTGTTTCTTTATGCCAGTATTGGCTGTGTTGTGTTACCTTAGAGTGTTAGGATTCTATGAGAAGGTAACTGAAACATTATTCGATCTTTTCGTCTCGTTTAGATCTTAAAGGTACATTTATCGCTGGTGGCGACATAGTGAGCGAGGCTCACGAGTAGTGAATATACTGTACCCCAGTATGGCTTCATATTTGAAAGACTAGGTCTAAGTTGACCTATTACACACTTAAGCCTAAGAATCAACTTTATGGATCCGCAATGCAGGCGGAATATGGTTTTGGCAGAAATATATTTATTCTCAGAAGTTTGTGTAAACTGAGAGTGACCTGATTATCGAGGCCCGCGACCTGCGGCCCGATTTCGTCGTCATTATATTGGTCCGTGTTTACGGCCAATCTTCTTCACCAGAATGAAGTATCTGGCATGTGAGGCCAGGCTGAAGTCTTTTGCTAGTTGTAGGACAATAGCATTGAATTTGTTAAATAACTGATATCGCCCGTACTAAGCAATATATTTGCTAGGGCTTACCTGACGGGGCTCAGTCAGGGATTAGAGCTATTGCATGAACAGTAAACATTGGTCACGACATGGATGCATGTCTGGGATCTGTGATGCTTGAAGTTGACCTTTGTAACTACACATATTATGTCCACGATCTTATACTATTGACTGTTTCGTCCATCATCGTATTATCGTACGTCTTGAATAAATATTGTAAACGTCAGCAGCATTCCCTACTTCACTGACTTCTACTTGTGGTTGTGTGAGTTATTTGAAGTCGTCCAAGAGCCTATACGGCCTTCGTGTTATCAGCACTGTTATCTACACACTTACACGATCAACCACATTCTTGTTCAAGTACTACACGTCTGAATCTACATGAATACTGACATCAGGTGTGTCTCTACTATACCCTGGTGGCACCTCACGCTACAACTTGGTACTGTCCAGGACAACACGACACGCTCAAAGTACTAATATTCATAACACACCAAAACAGTACATTTACATCTGGGCATTTACAACTGAAGAACCCTTAATATCTGAACATAACATAAGGTGGACCAGATTCGTGGGTTTTTTGTCAACGACACGGATTTTCCTGCCCACATCTGGATTTATACATCCGGAAGACAAGATTGACAGTTAGTTGTCAGCTACACAGGACAGTAGGAAATAGGTCAACGTCTGCTGACCTACGTATACATTTACGTATGATACAGAATCGCTACATGGACCACAGCTGCTGCAGAATTGCTACATGGACCACAGCTGCTGCAGAATTGCTACATGGACCACAGCTGCTGCAATAGTGCTACGTGGACCACTGTTGCTGACGAAGTTGTTTAACACTGTGACAGTCGTCGAAGGACATATGTGTCAAAGTTCACGTCACAATTTTACCTACAAGCTCGGATTGTAAACATAGAACAGTTCAATCTGTTGTTTACTACGACATTCTACAAACATTCTCAACTGAAATCGAGTATGGTTTGATAGCTTCACTTTGGAGACTACTACACCTGTTGACAAGTTACGGTGACCTTCAACGGTGGAACGTCTACTAGTGTTTACAAGTGTACTGCAATGAACTGCATCTTTTCGGTTGTAGAGGATTACGCTTAAAGATAAGTGGCCTGTTTTAAGTGTTAAACTGAGCCTTTATTTTGTGTGCAAATAAGCCTTCCTCGTTACACACTCATTATATGCATTCAATTGTTTACTTGTTCTTTGTTTACTTGTTGAGTTAGTGTGTATTTTTTTCTGCGTGTTCAGGTTGGAGGGTCTTACAGTAAATATCCCACTCAACCGAGGGTTACTGTAAGCGTTCTTTAGGGATTATGCATATTTCCCACAGTGGAAATTGCAAGCGACTTTTGTTGCTATTTATTTTTTTTTTTCTTAGCTGTGACGAGATGAGTGTTGCGTGCATATTTTGACGCACATATTACAAAAATACGATATGGCTATTTAATATGGAAAATATATATTTGCATTCATTTGTGTATGAAAATGCTTCCTCTGGTAAAGCTAGATAATTCATGATTGATTTACACTTTTGATTATATGAGTGATCTTTCTTGATATTATCGGCGCATGGATATTGTATTCATGTCCGTTCTTATTTGTTCGGGCCAGAAAATAGATTAATTTTGCTTGTTATGTTTATGGCCTGAATTCATGTGTACTACTTGTCTAGTGAATGAAGATTCAGTCGTATATTGTATACATTTGTATGTTCAGGTCGGACTCTATTCTTTCTGCCAGAATCTAGCGCAGGTTTTCGTAGTCCTACTGGGATGTAAAGAGTTCCGATAATGTCGCCAAGAAATGGCTGAGTGCTTTTTCCAGGGCTGGCACTGTTTAAGGTTTAACAGTGATTCATAGATGTTTTTCTAGGAGAAGTTTGTGTCTCTGCAAGAGTCTATTTGTCATAGATCCTCCTCATATGTGTGATTCGGACTCCAGTTATGCCAGACCCTAATTTTGATGATATCGAGTCGATTAGACCTAGATGGAACGTTGTGCTTCGTATCGCTAGGGTTGTGTTTTGTATCGACGAAGATGACAGGCTTTCCTACAGCAGTTATGTCTACGTGAATTAACTTGATTACTGTAGAGCTGTATGGAAAACTTTATGAAATTATTTATATGCACATTATAAATTAACTTTGGCTTATATCTACCTTCCTACGAGTGAGTGAGCGACAACTCAGGAAGGCGGCCATGTTATATTCCTGTCATCATATTTTTGATCACTGTCAAGAGAACAGATTATGTATCCTACTATCGGGCAGTGGTATCGAGATCTTGTTATGAGGTGAAAAACCCACTATCGTGGTTTATGAGTGTTATACAAACATTGGACATATTTCAGCTTAAGAACTTAGCTATGAAATGAAGGTTCGGCCAATGACTTTTGTATGTTTACCGATCCTCATTGACGCGTTCAGTCAGTAGAGGATACGGCGATTAGTTACCAGAACAGTGAATACCACCTTGGGTTGAATGATATTTCACTACTACATGAATGTATCATCCACGATTCAAATAACCAATGAATGTATGTCAACATGTGTCCATGACTGTATCCGTGCTGTCCAGTTTGCGTGCCTTCATTAAACTATTGAAATGTCAGAGACAGTTCAAGTCGTCATTGCATTACATGAGAGTGTGTGAGAGTTATTACCAAGAGGTCTGTTACACCGAACTACTACACCATTCGCGTTACTTGACACTCCCACTCATGACAGGTTCATTCAACAGTGGCCAATACACAACAACACGTTTATTCTACAGTAGTGGCCAGACTTAGCATATCCTTGACACTCTACAATGAGTTAGTGTTGTTTTCGTTATTTTTTCTCCGTACTTTAGTTTTTGATTCGTTTTGTTTGTATTTGTCTGCCTTCTCTTTTCTATTGTTAATTTCTTTACACCCTTTTTTTTATACACTGTGTTGTCATTGTATTATTGTGAATTTTTCGCAGTTATCATTGTAATTTTTTACAACATTTGATTTAGTTAAGCTTTATTTTCTTTTGACCTCTGCGAATGTTTTCGTTTGTTTAGATGCTTGTCTTTGTTTAGTTATCGTGATATTGTTGATATATACAGTCTTCATGTATACTTGATCATGTACTGTTATTATATGATGCAAATTATATACTGAGCTGATTACTGATGACTTAATAAATAAGGTAATAGTACTTAGTCTTTGTAAAAGACTCATCTCCCACTGAGATTGGGATAACTTGTGTTGCTATTTTAGATATATTGACAGCACATTTTTAGACAGAATGTCTACATTAGATTTCTTCATCCAGCAAGGGTTGGCCCTTGGCAAAACTGATGAGAAATTGGAGGAGTTTGCGCTTGCTCAATATGCTAAAGCACAAAAAGCTGAAGAGAAAAAGATTCAAGCGCAGCTAGACACAGAAGCTGAAGATAGAAGAATTCAGCAACAACATGAAAGAGAACTTCAAGAGAAAAAACTGCAAGCTGAAGAGAAAAAGATTCAAGCGCAGCTAGACAGAGAATTTGAAGAGAGAAAGCATCAAAGAGAACTTGAAGAGAAAAAACTGCAAGCTGAAGAAAGGAAGATTCAGCAAGACAGAGAATTTGAAGAGAAAAAGCATCAAAGAGAACATGAAGAAAAACTCTTGGCTTTGGAGGTAGAGAAATTAAAAGTGACGAATATGGGTAGTTCTCAAGCGACTTCCTCGAGCACAAAAGGTCATGATTATAAGTTCAAACTTCCTCATTTTAATCCTACAAAAGATGACATAACGTTCTATCTAGATAGACTAGAACTTAATTGCGTAACATATAAAGTGATAAGGCACAATATGTTAGACAACTGTTGAATTCACTTACAGGTGAACCATTCTTTTTTTTGTGTTACTAACCTTATATGTTTTCCTTTGTAAGTATTATAATGGCAATAGAAGAACATGATAGGACTAACTATGAAGTTGTCAGAGCAGCCTTATTGAAAAGATATCAGCTTAAAGAAGATGATTACCGTCTTCGTTTTAAGACTATGTTACCAGAATCTGGTGTAGAGTTCTCAGACTTTATAGGAAAGATACGCCTTACTTTTACTAGATGGATAGAGTTGTCTAAAACTGAACATACTTATGAAGCACTTATGGACGTGTTGCTTAGAGACAAAGTAATGTCACCTGTTAATGAGTCTTTTCTTGCCTTTATACACGAACGTAAACCTAAGGACATAAAAGAAATGGAACAATATTGTTGCCAATATGTCACTGCTCATCCACAACAAACGATTAGCAATACTAAGATTAAAGAAGGTTTACCCGTGGCTTCTGCGACTCCATACAATTCTAATTTTGGAGGTAAAGTTAAGGGTACTCAGCGCAACTTCGATAAGAAAAGTAAGCGTAACTTTGGACAGGATCAAAGTGATTCATGCCAAAGAGGCTCGTCTTCTAGGAATTGGAGGCGATCTGATAGCCCCCATAATTATGGTTCCAACAAATTTTGTAACTTTCGAAGGGGTAGCCACAATAAAAATTATCCTCGCCATAATTCTTCAGGAAGACAGCAGTATCAGTATGATAGATATTTTCATCAAGGTGTAAATCACAATCACAATTGTGAAAACTGCGGTTCAAACCAAAATAATAATAGCAATAGGGGTAATTGCCATAATTCCAAAGGAAATAGTAATCGAGGTAGAGGGCAGCATAACAATAATAGATCATGTCATCATACTAACTGTGCTGAACAAGAGTCACAAGGAGTTAGTAATGAACAAAACAATAGTAAACTTAGCGCTAATGCTAGTTCTTGTTCTGCCTTTGATTTTGGGAGAGCATCTCAATGCCCACAGTGCACCACTTTATTTGAGCCTACTACTATATCCACCTTGAGTTGCGGTCATCCTCTGCCCGCTCTTCCTGCCGCGGCGGCGCATGACGGGAGAGGATCTCTTATTCTACATAGGGGTCTAGTGAATAATGATCCAGTCTCAGTCCTCTTTGATTCTGGATGTACCACTATTGGGGTTAGACAATCTCTTGTAGATTCTTTATGTGCCACTGGAAGAGTGATCAAATGTGTAACATTTGGTGGCACAGTGGAAAAATATTCTACCGCTATCATCCGTATAGCTACTCCCTTCTTTACGGGAGAGGTCCAAGCGTTTCTGCTTCCGAACCCTATTGCGGATCTTGTCGTCGGGCGTATACACGGCATTAAAGAGTGTACCCCGCAGCAGATTATTGCTTGGGAAGAACATAACTTAGAAGCTGCTAATGCAGTTATCACGAGAGTGCAGGCTCAGAATATGCCTCAGACTTCATCGACCGAAGGTGTTGAGGTACGTGATCAAGATGATCATGATGTGATTTCACGTGACTCTTTTATCAAAAGTCAACAGGAAGACATTTCGTTAACAAAATTCTTCGTTCTGGCAAAAAAAAGGTGACCCAAAAAAGAACACAGATAACAAATCTTGGATCAGTATGAAGAATGGCGTACTAGTGCGTATGGTACAACACACAGATATGTCTATACATTCACAAATTCTTGTTCCGAAAGACATGAGAGTTAGAATACTGCAACATGCTCACGACTCCCAATGCGCTGGTCATATGGGATTTTCACGTACAAAGTCGAGAGTTCTTGCGGCTTTCTTTTGGCCATTCGTCAACAGAGACATACGTCTTTATTGTCGCTCGTGTAGAGTATGTCAAGAAGTAAAATCGAAAGGTCCTCGCCATGCAGCATCTATCCAGGCTGCAGACATTCCTATCCGTCCATTTCAGAAAATGGCGATAGATATCATTGGTCCTTTCAAAATAAAATCAGCCAGAGGACATCAATTTATTCTTACATGTGTTGACATGTGTACTCGATGGCCAGAGGCCATACCTCTGAAGAGCATTTCGACTGCCGATATTGCAGACGCTCTTTGGCTGATATTTTCGCGGTTGGGATTCCCTAGGGAAATCTTGTCAGACCATGGCACCAAACTGATATCTGAGACAATGTCGCAAGTGATGTCTACTCTTAATATCAAGAGGTCACTGAGTAGTATTTATCATCCTATGCCTAATGGACTATTCGAACGTCTCAATAGAACTCTCAAAAATTTACTTGGGAAAATAACTGAGGATCATCCTCAGGATTGGGACAGAGTCTTACCCGCGGCTCTCTTTGCTTAAGAGAGGTTCCTAATGAACATACCGGGTTTTCTCCTTTCGAGCTCGTCTTTGGTGCGCATCCGCGAGGCCCAATGTCCTTGCTTCAAGATCTAATAGCTGCCGATGATATTAGTGATGACACACAATCTTCTTACGAGTATGTCATTGCCTCAGACAGAAAATCATTGACGCTTGCAAATTAGCAACTTCTGCATCTGAATTTGCTAAAGCAAAGGCAAGGAAGTTCGCAAATAAAAATAGATGCCTACGTCAACTTTGTCCTGGAGACAAAGCATTTGTATTACTTCCTTCCAGGGAAAATAGACTTCTTATTGGTTGGAAAGGTCCTTTTGAGATTGTATCTAAAATTTCTGATGTCGACTATATTGCCGATATTGACGGAAAGCATAAAACTTTTCACATAAATATACTTACGGAATTTTATGAACGTCCAGAGTACTTACAACCTATCTTTCAAGCGACGGACGACGCTACAGTCGCTCGTGGCCATTACTCATCGCTGTCTGTCATACAGGATGAGGAATCTACTTTCTCTGACGTTAATCTTCCTCTTCCGATGATTCCACTTCATTTTACGGAATCATGGAAAGATGTAGCAATTTCACCTAAATTGTCAACTGAGGAACAGTCACAAATCTCTTCCATATTAAACGCATTTCAGGATGTTCTTACGGACATTCCTAGACACACTACAGTCATTGAACATGACATTGTATTGACTGACCATACTCCTATCAGGGTCAGACCTTATCCTATTCCTATCCACTTCCAAACTCAGGTCGAGAAAGAGTTGGATGAAATGATAAAGTTAGGAATAATTGAACCATCCAATTCGGCATACTCGTCGTCTATGGTTATTGTCCGAAAGAAAGAAAATAACATACGCATTTGCGTTGATTACCGTAAACTAAATCAAGTAACGAAGTTCGATGCTGAACCTATGCCTCTGTTGGATGAGTTACTTACTAGACTTTCCAATTCTCGTTTCTTTACAACGCTGGACTTGTCTAAAGGATACTGGCAAGTTCCTTTAACCGAACGAGCTAAACCTTTCACTGCTTTCTCCACACCTAGGGGTTTGTTCCAATGGGACTTTATGCCTATTGGCCTTATGAATGCCCCAGCTACATTCGTACGCATGATGCGTCGAATACTGGCATATCGTTCTGATGTGATTGCATACTTGGACGATATCTGTCTTTTTAGCGATTCTTGGGAAGATCACTATCTGGGATTATATGAACTGTTGTCTACTCTACGTGAGCATAATTTGACAGCTAAACCCTCTGAAGGCTGTGTTGGGTTTAGTGAGATTTCTTTTCTTGGTCATCGTGTTGGTCGTGGTCTCTTGAAGACAGAAGGCCACAACACTTCTAAGATACTGAACATCACTATTCCTAAGACTAAAAAACAGATCCGTAGTCTCTTGGGCCCTATACAGTTTTATGGACGATTCATTCCGAACTGAAGCTACCTAGCTCTTTTGTCTAGATCTACTATTACATATCTAAAGTTATGATCTATTCTTACTATAACATGCTTCTGTAACACTTGTTGTCACTTTGTCTAAACTCATGGTTATGTATTGATTACTCGCTTTCTCTGTTACCGTCTGCGGTAAAACAGAGGAAGGCGTTGTTTCATATGAAATAAAGGTCAAAAAAATTAATGCGGCCACATTTATAGTTTAGATATATATTAAGTGACTATGGTACATTATAACATTCTAAGAAGTGTACTATTTGTATTGTTCTCAGCAAACCGGTGTGATATCTTGGAATGCTGTATATCTACGCTGACTTCTATAGACGTCCTGATGTTCCTTGAGGATCTTGCTTACAAGACATCGCCGGAATAGAGCATCGTCTTGTTCTTCTGACGTCATCAGATATTAGTTCTACACACATGTATAATCATATGTTTGTAAAAATGCTCTAGAAATGTTGTTAATGATTGACCATTTGAATTTATGGTTATATAGGCATTATACGTCGTGAGATTTCGATGCTGGTGTAATTTCTTAATGGAAATTGTCATTCACCATTTATAAACATATTGATATGAATTTTTGTTGTAAGATTACCTGCACTTTTGAGTTGTTTGGTAACACCTCCCCGGATATATTTAATTTGAGAAAATAGTTTCTCCTATCCTGTGAGATTTTTTCTTCTCACCAGACGCTCTACTGTGCGTCGATTGGATCTGACATTATGATGTTAATTGTTTTGGTGATCCTTTCATAGGCGCATTACTCATGCGTTATGAGCTTAATGCACCTGGCTCATAGATGTATTTTAAAAAAAATGTGATATTTTTTTTCCCGGGAGGTGTGGCAATATGTTGCCGTCATTTTTGACGGTGAAAAAAACACCAACCTAATTTATGTTTGGTTTAATGTGATCAAAGAGAGATAAATGTTTATTATCTTTCTGTGACAGGTTTGACTGGTGATTATCTTCCCCTGTCTTATGTTGTCCTGTCCCAGGCAATGTCTTATAGTTGACATGTCTTAAATCTATTTATATGACCATATACGGAGTATCTTTATCATCCGTTTGGGCGGAAACGCCTGGTCTGGGTTTGCCTCGATCTGGTCCATGCTCTTTGGGCATGCGCGGGTCTTGGCGCAAAAGCCGAGAGACTGATTCAGAGAGAGGGTACTTGAGGCTTAGAAGTTACGGATGCACCAATCGGTAGATTTCTTTCTGCCAAGTTTTCGACAGGGATTGGAAATTCTGGGAATGACTGTTTGTGTCATTCTTCCGTCCCTGAGTGTTTCTTTATGCCAGTATTGGCTGTGTTGTGTTACCTTAGAGTGTTAGGATTTTATGAGAAGGTAACTGAAACATTATTCAATCTTTTCGTCTCGTTTAAATCTTACAGGTACATTTATCGCTGATGGTGACATAGTGAGCGAGGCTCACGAGGAGTGAATATACTGTACCCCAGTATGGCTTCATATTTGAAAGACTAGGTCTAAGTTAACCTGTTACACACTTAAGCCTAAGAATCAACTTTATGGATCCGCAATGCAGGCGGAATATGGTTTTGGCAGAAATATATTTATTCTCAGAAGTTTGTGTAAACTGAGAGTGACCTGATTATCGAGGCCCGCGACCTGCGGCCTGATTTCGTCGTCATTATATTGGTCCGTGTTTACGGCCAATCTTCTTCACCAGAATGAAGTATCTGGCATGTGAGGCCAGGCTGAAGTCTTTTGCTAGTTGTAGGACAATAGCATTGACTTTGTTAAATAACTGATATCGCCCGTACTAAGCAATATATTTGCTAGGGCTTACCTGACGGGGCTCAGTCAGGGATTAGAGCTATTGCATGAACAGTAAACATTGGTCACGACATGGATGCATGTCTGGGATCTGTGATGCCTGAAGTTGACCTTTGTAACTACACATATTATGTCCACGATCTTATACTATTGACTGTTTCGTCCATCATCGTATTATCGTACGTCTTGAATAAATATTGTAAACGTCAGCTGCAGTCCCTACTTCACTGACTTCTACTTGTGATTGTGTGAGTTATGTGAAGTCGTCCAAGAGCCTATACGGCCTTCGTGTTATCAGCACTGTTATCTACACACTTACACGATCAACCACATTCTTATTCAAGTACTACACGTCTGAATCTACATGAATACTGACATCAGGTGTGTCTCTACTATACCCTGGCGGCACCTCACGCTAGTGACCTAAATCCTCGCTACAACTTGGTACTGTCCAGGACAACACGACACGCTCAAAGTACTAACATTCATAACACACCAAAACAGTACGTTACATCTGGGCATTTACAACTGAACAACCCTTAACATCTGAACTTGTTGACCTTCTGCTCTATAGCTTCCACTGTACTTGTGCTTATTTCATATATAAGCAGTGGCCACATCAACTTCGGTATCAACATGAACTGGAGGCACCACAGTATGAACTTTCCCAGGAGTCTGCTTTGGTCTATGATCTGCAGCCCTCTGTCTGCCATTTCTATTGTCTGTTGCACTGCCTTGGAGTCTTTTAATGAGGCATCGTACACCCTGCCAAGACTTTCAACAGGTTCCTAAATGACAGTAGGGATTCTTTGGTTGGAAACCCTGAATATGTCCTCTGCTATCTTCCCTTTCCTGACTGATAGGCTTCTCGACTTCTTGGGTTTGAAGCTCTTTCTGCACCAGCTGACTAGTTCATTCAGGCGTGCTAACATCCTCCGGGCCTGATGTTCATCTGATGTCAGAATTGTTGTGTCATCCATGAATGCTTGAGCGGTGGCATGTGACACATTCCACTGAGCTTTGGACCTATAGCCATTCCTTCAGCCGCATTGAGGATTACCTGCATAGCCATGACGAATAGTATCGGAGAGATGGTACACCCCATCGCAACTCCAACTTCAAGGCCAATCCACCTCGTTGTGTACTCTCTGGTTGAAAATCTGACAGTAAACCCTGCAAAATACAGCTTCAGCATTGCTGCAATCTCTCGTGGAACATGATACATCTCTAGGGCCTGCCACAACATCTGGTGTGGAACGGACCCATAAGAATTCGCTAGATCCAACCAGATTACATGGAGGTTTGTTCTGTCAGACTTTGCTTTTTGGATTGCTTCCCAGATCATTGTGGCATGCTCTAGACATCCTGGTGTACCTGGGATACCTTCAAACAGAGTTATACCATTTTAAGAGGAAATTCGATTAATTAACTCAGCTGGGGGCTTGAACAGGCTAAAAGCCATTGCTTAATTCTTCACAAAAGGCGACGGACATATATAAGTTAACAAATGTTCAGCGCTAAGCAGCATTGTTCTTGACTTCTGAATTATCTTGTGAAACTCCCTTTAAGTAGAAGCGTCATTACTCTTCTGTCTACATCTCTGCCAAGAGTAATCTTGTGCGAAAGTAGACACATTTGCCGACCTAGTTAGATACTCTTGAGTATTGGCCACTGTTGGACCACTACTGCAAAACAGGGGAGGCAATCCGTTACAGACTCAAGTCTCTCACGTCACAAGCTGTCCTTGTAGAGCTGAAGAGTATTATCAGAACTGATATTGTTTAAACAGTAAACAAAAATTTACCGTGATAACGGTTTCGGATTCGACGTAAGAATTTATTGTTTGGCTATAACGTGACACAGTGAAAGTGAATTGGACGGCTTAGCAACGGAAACGTACGGTTACGTGTGATTCAACAACTGCGGATTATAACACCTTTGTTTTTATCTACGTTTCAGAGCCATACATTGAGACTAAATGTGTGAGTTGAGAGATTGTTATATTTGTGTTGGACTCTTTATATTGTAATGTCCATACATGCCACTATGCAATATGAAATCTCCTTGTGTTACATCAAATATTAATGTGTGGTGAATGCGGTTCTGTGGGGACTTATGGTCGTGATTGAGCTCACAATGAGACTTGACAAACACATCATCACAACTTTATACAGATTCAAGGTTTTGATTTCGATTCTTCATTATAAGAAATTTTGTGTTATACATATTTACAGACGGGGATTTAGCCTAGCGTACATTTATTTATCTCACAACGGGCTGATCACCCGTTTGCCAGTCACTTCGATTACGGAAACAACAGCAAATGGGTTGATTTGCCGTTGCCCTAAAGACGCCAGTAGGCGTGATGGGAAACAATGGCAAAGAAAACCTATCTGCTGTTGCCCTAAGACGCCACTAGGCGTAATGGCCACTGACTGCTTTGACGATCTGTGGCTAAGGACAGAAGAAGAAGAAGAAGAAGAAGAAGAAGATTTATTTATCACTTGCGAAATATAAATGCAAGTTTCTATAATAATAACAATTCCCAAAAATATTATCTACGGAATTTGAAATTCTTTATATTTTTTGTCTTTGTTAGAAACATCTTTGGAAATTTTGTTAGTCAGTAACTACTTAATGCTTTGAATGTTATCACTTTCTTTCCCATACACATTGCGTCCCTTGATAATAAAAATTACGTCCCTTACATTACACTCATAATTGTTTCTTAACGTAACAGTATGGGGAGGGGAGGGGGGGGGGAATATGATGGTGGTGGAAAATTGATATGAGTCGCCAGCGTCAAGGTCTGGCTGTGTAGAGAATACAGAGAGTTAGATAAAAGTCAGCGACTTTACCAGCTTGTTGTACATGAGTTGTAAGAAAGTGCTAAATAGCATTTAACATTATTACATTTAATGTTGATCCCAAGACTGCGCCATTGCCAAAACACAAAGGCAACCCCAGCTGAAGTTTGAAGATGTGCGCAAGAGATACGTGAAGAGTAAAGTCCAGGATTATGGGAGGACGGAGATGTCGAGTTGTTCCCTATGTTTATGCGAAAAGATGTTCTTACATCAGGTGGAAATAGCCATGATATTGATGCCCCTTAATGAAATGGGTTCAGTTCGAATCGGAGGATGAATAGTCAAGAGAATGATGCCACTTGAGAGCCATAGCACAAGCGGGACTCATCTCATCTCATAATCGGAACCTCTTCTACCCCAGTAAAACGAAGTGTAGAGGTGACCCAACGAGCACAAGGCTCCTGGGTAAAACATGTAACCAAAATGTTTGACAAACCACGTGATTAGCCCATTGTGTCCTCCCAAGCGGGAGCCACCGGATGTACACAATACATATTAAGAAACTAAAAACTAAAAAACGAAACTCAACAATAAACTACCCAAACGTAATAAAAGTGGGGACTGGAAATAGAAGAGGACAGAATGAGTGGGAGATTAATAAATATGAAATAAAATATCAAGACAAATTAGAAACAGTGTATATTCATACATATTATGGAGGATGGCATAAAAAATTTAAGAATAGGATAAGAGTGGAAAGAGTCAAAATAGAGCAAGAGAGGAAAGGGTGACCTCAGACAAAGGTGTGTGAAGTGTTGAGACCAGCTGGTTTTAGACACCCCATGCGGTGGATAAGACGGTTCTCAAGCTGTTCTCGGCTGGCAGTGTCAGAGGAGCAGGATCGGATCGCTGTGACCTGGATGTCGATGGGACCATGGTGGTCAGGACCATTGAAGTGTATGGCAACTGGTGTGGACTTTTGCTGAGAGATGTCATTTAAGTGCTAGCTGAATCGGTCCCCAAGTCGTTTGCCTGTTTGGCCAATATAGGTTTTGCAGCAACGTTTACATATGATCGTATAAATGACATTGCGCGATTTACACGTGAAGCTACTAGTGATGGTGTACGTAGCCTTAGGAAAGGACACCTTCCGGGTACAGATGACATACTTACACGTGTTGCATCGTGTCCGACCACAGGGTAGTGTTAAAGTGAGTGGCATTCTCCTTTGGGAGACGGCTGTGAACAAGAAGATCCTTCAAGTTCTTGTCGCGTCTATATGCCACCAAAGGTGCCTCACCGAATAATTCTTGGGTCACAGGCTCTGCTTAGAGGATAGGGAGGTAGCGGAAAAGGATCTGTTTGACAGCAGTACTGTGAGGATGATGTGTCAAGATTAATTTGACTCTATCCGAAGTGGATTTATAGTGAGGTTTGAGGGCCTCCTGACGAGAGATGGAGAGCACACGTTGGAGAGCAGAGGTGAGAACATGTTCCGGATAAAGTCTGCTACGGAAGAAATCCAACATTTGATTTGCTTGGAAGTGGAAGTCATCGTCGTCTTGGCACAAACGGCGGAGGCGGAGAAGTTGTGAAAAAGGAAGGGAGTCACGACAGGCCCGAGGATGAGAAGAGGTATACAGGAGGTAGCTGTGGGCATCTGTCGGCTTGTAGTATACTGAGGTATTAAGGCCGGAGGGCGTGATAGTAATAGTAATGTCAAGGAAGTTGACAGATACTCTGGAGACGAGGGAGGTGAACTTGATGGTGGGGTGAAAGTGGTTTACAAAGTCGATGAAGCGGTATAAATCAATCTCAGACATATCTGTGAGACCTATGCCATCATCGATATATCTGCGGTAAAACCCGGGGAAAGGACCGGAGTATTGTTGCCATATCTGATGCTCCAAGTGGCCCATGAACGGGCAGGCATAGCTAGGACCCATCTTCGTTCCTATGGCAACACCACTAATTTGGTAAAAAAACTGACCATTGAATTCAAAGGAATTCAGTTGAAGGACCAGTTCAGCAAGACGGAGAAGAGTGTCAGTGGATATAGAAGGGCAAGTCCGCTGGTCAAGAAAAAAAACCGAAGAGCTCGGAGACCGTCAGAGTGGGGAATAGAGGTATACACGGAACAGACGTCTAACAAGAAAAGACGGTAGGAGCGGTCTGCTGGGAGTCGGATAGAGGAGAAAGTTGTAAGAGCATGATTGGTGTCTTTGACAAAGAAGGGAAGATTCGCAACGATAGGCTGGAAAATGCTATCGAGGAAGTCAGAAATGTGTTCAGTAGGACAGGAACAGGCGGAGACAATAGGTCTGCCAGGGTTGTCGATCTTATGAATTTTGGGGAGCATGTAGAATACAGGCTTGCCCAAAGAGCTGTCATGAATCCTAAGATGAGATGCTTCGGGAGGCAGAGCATTACTAGTGATGAGCTGTTTAATAGAGTTGTGTACAATGCGATTGATAGAGACAGTCGCATCGTTGGTCCTGGGCCTGTAAAAAGAGCCATTGGTCAACTGGTTTTTACCTTCACTTAGGTATAAGTCCTTCTGCCAGACGACAATGGCTCCTCCCTTGTCAGCCAGTTTGATGACAATGTCGTCTCTACGGCGAAGAAGAGAGAGAGAGCACGGGACTTTGCCGAAGTGAGATTGGAATAATGCAATCTACGAGGGTGGAGCTGCTGAATGTCATGGATGGTGTTCTTGATATACAGGTCTAGAGCATGAGAGGCCCCAGGTTTAGGTGTAAAAGAAGGTTTCGTAGAGTCAGAAAAGCGTGCGAAAATGTCTGATTCAGCCTGAGACTGCGGAGTGCTGTCTTCCTCTCTAAAATAGAACCGTAGCCTCATGCGACGGTGAAACCGATGAACATCCTGGAGGAGATTGTATTGGTCTAGGGTCAGACGAAGAGGAACAAATTTTAGGCCCTTACTAAGAACAGAGCGCTCTCCCTCAGAGAGGGGTTGATCTGGGGGGATGCAGACTACCTGAGTGCATGATGGAGTGGAGGATGGAGGGGTAGCTTTGGGGGTAGGGATGAGACGGGATAGTTTATGGTGTTTAGACGTGGAAAGGGACTCATGCAGCTGCCGGTTCAGTGTGTGGATAGTGGTGCGTATCAAGGAATAGAAAAGGAAGTTGTTGGAGGTGAGACAACGTAAGTGAAGCAGAAGCTGGGACTGTTGGGCACTGAGGTCTGATAAAAGGAGGGAGTGACTGGCGGCCACTACGCGCATACGCACCACTATCCACACACTGTGAACTTATTTGATGTTCAGATGCTACCTTCCAATATTGCCACCCCCAGACAGATCTGTAATTATCTAGATACAGGGATGGTCCCGGAAGCTATTACCTCATATCGCCTGGGCCCTCGCCCATCTTAGACAGCTTCCACAGACAGACAATATGGCATTCTATTGAATCGATCGTACACGACCAGCTTGTGTTAATAGAAATCGACTCTGTCAAAGGTAGCAAGACCGACTCAAAGAGATAAACGTATTACGTCTGACCGGTGTAATAAACCTCGAAAATACCACAGTTCATCTGGCGGAACGTAAACACGTCTGGGAGTGGTCACAGCAAAAAAAATGAAGGGCAAAAATTTGCCAAATAATAGGACGATGAAGAAAACGAAGAAGCGAAACTGCCGGAAGGGATGAATGGATGAGATAGAGGGGCACAAATGTACATGCACAATGACATTTTGTAACACTTGGTGCAGGCTTCATGCGGGACTAACTACAGTGGTGATTTGGTGCCGTCAAGTCACCACTGTAGTTAGTCCCGCAGGAAACCTGCCCCAAGTCACCACTGTAGTTAGTCCCGCAGGAAGCCTGACCAAAGTCACCACTGTAGCTAGTCCCGCAGGAAGCTTGCACCAAGTCACCACTGTAGTTAGCCCCGCAGGAAACCTGCCCCAAGTCACCACTGTAGTTAGTCCCGCAGGAAGCCTGACCAAAGTCACCACTGTAGCTAGTCTCGCAGGAAGCCTGCACCAAGTCACCACTGTAGTTAGCCCCACAGAAAGCCAGCCCCAAGTCACCACTGTAGTTAATCCCGCAGGAAGCCTGCCCCAAGTCACCACTGTAGTTAGTCCCGCAGGAAACCTGCAACATGTCACCACTGTAGTTAGCCCCACTGAAAGCCAGCCCCAAGTCACCACTGTAGTTAATCCCGCAGGAAGCCTGCTCCAAGTCACCAATGTAGTTAGTCCCGCAGGAAACCTGCAACATGTCACCACTGTAGTTAGTCCCGCAGGAAGCCTGCCCCATGTCACCACTGTAGTTAGTCCCGCAAAAAACCTGAACCAAGTCACCACTGTAGTTAGTCCAGCAGGAAGCCTACACCAAGTCACCACTGTAGTTAGTCCTGCGGGAAGCCTGCAACAAGTCACCACTGTAGTTAGTCCTGCAGGAAGCCTGCAACATGTCACCACTGTAATTAGTTTCGCATGAAACCTGCAACAAGTCACCACTGTAGTTAGTCCCGCAAGAAGCCTGCAACAAGTCACCACTGTAGTTAGTCCAGCAGGAAGCCTGCAACAAGTCACCACTGTAGTTAGTCCAGCAGGAAACCTGCAACAAGTCACCACTGTAGTTAGTCCCGCAGGAAGCCTGCAACAAGTCACCACTGTAGTTAGTCCAGCAGGAAGCCTACACCAAATCACCATTGTAGTTAGTCCCGCAGGAAGCCTGCATCAAGTCACCACTGTAGTTAGTCCTGCATGAAGCCTGCACCAAGTCACCACTGTAGTTAGTCCAGCAGGAAGCCTGCAACAAGTCACCACAGTAGTTAGTCCCGCAAAAAGCCTGCAACAAGTCACCACTGTAGTTAGTCCAGCAGGAAGCCTGCAACATGTCACCACTGTAGTTAATCCCACAGGAAGCCAGCAACATGTCACCACTGTAGTTAGTCCAGCAGGAAGCCTACACCAAGTCACCACTGTAGTTAGTCCAGCAGGAAGCCTGCACGAGGCAGTTACATGCTCTCGCAACAGCGGTTCATGTAGTAATTTGTTTTATATGAGGAGTTTGCCATCTCCATTCATGACCTTGTAGTAGGCGCATTGAACGTCATGGCTGAATGTACAATAGTTCTATTTCTTTCGTGGTCTCTTCAAAGATTCCCAGGAACTATACGACATGTGACCTAGATAATTAGACACGAACGAACGAACGAACGAACTTTATTTTCAAAGGGTTAAGAATTGGGCACGCAGGCCCGTCTGACATTCTGCCCTTCCTCTCTCTCTCATCATGTATACTAATATCCTTTCATCCTCACATTTACTTTAAGCATTATTAGGGCATTTATCATTATAAAAGTAATATTACATTTGCAATAATCATCATAATTAAAGTGTTTTTAAAATAAAATGAAAATAATATATAAAAAACCAAACAAATTAATAATAATAATGAATTTGAGAAAAAAATAAATAAATAAATAACAACAAGACATAAGAATCGAATTCTTCGTACTTTTTTTTAGGTTCATCAAGATGAGGTGGGTAAACAGTTACTTTCCTCGCTGTCTTTGCGTCCCAAACACAAGACCAGAATCAGACAAGGTCGATAGTTAGATAGACATATATGAAAGCAATTAATTTGCCAAGGGTTGAAAATCGGACACAGTCCCCTCTTGCATTCTTCCTTCCTTTTGCTCATCTTTTATTACTGTTACTCAAACATTCTCCAGCGTACTGAAAGTATTAATTTAAGGGCAGTGCAACATTACAAGGAAGTATAACAGCATACATTAACAGTACCTGATCATAAAATTAATAATATAAGTTATTAAGAATATAATATTAAGAATAAGTATATTGTAATGAAAACTAGATCGTCAGCGCCTCCATACAGTATATTAGATAAAAGTACAACACAATCAGTTAGGGTGGCATATAATCAGCACTCATAAAGTATTTGAACAGTATACGATTGTATAAGTAAGGACTGTGCGTGTGTTTCAGGTCATTGGGAAGATTGTTCCAAAAATGAGCAGCTGAGTAAGCCAAACTAGTTTTAAATAGGTCTAGCCTGGGCTTGGGTACCTGTAATTTGTTTAAGCGCTGTCTACGTCTGTCATTGTATTTTAAAAGCGGCCAAAGATACTATGGAGCATTCTGTGACAGGATTTTGTGAATAAATTTCCCTTTGTTAAAGAGGAAGCGCTTCCTAAGGGGTAATATTTGAAGATAATTATATAAATCTATACAATGTGATTGGTGTTTATCAGCAACAAGGCGCATTGCGCGTTTTTGAAGCGAGTGGAGCCTTTTTGTGTCATGCGATTCTCGTTGTTCCACTTAATAAGATTATGTGTATCGTTTTGCAAAGATTGTTCTAGTGTGGTGCAACTTTTATCACTAGTATAGACAGTATAGTCATCGGCAAAAAGGTCACATGATGAGTGTTTGAAGTATAGAGGAAGATGATTAATGTATACGGTAAAGAGAAGAGGGCCGAGAATAGAGCCCTGAGGAACACCTGTATGGACAACGGTTGGGTTCGACAAGGAATTATTGTAAGAGACTACTTGTTGTCTGTCTGACAGGAACGATTTCATTAACTTTACCAGCTTAATATATACTTTCATTGCTTCTAATTTTCTGATTAAAATAAAGTGATCTATCATATCAAATGCTTTTTTGAAGTCTACAAATATTGCTCCACATATATTATCGTTATTGATGTTTAGGTGCCAGTTGTCTATCATCTTTGTTAAGGCTGTGTGGCATGAATGCTTTGGTCTAAACCCCGACTGACTGTCGATTAGCAGGTCATTATTGACTAGGTGTTGTAGTGTTGTTTAGTGGATGTGTTTTTCCAGTGGTTTGGACAGCGACGATATAAGAGAAATGGGCCTATAGTTACTAAGATCACTACTATCAGATGAACCTGGTTTGAGAAGTGGGTATACTTTAGCGCTTTTAAAAGCAGATGGAAAGTAACTCCTTGCGATACATTGATTATATATGTATGTCAGTGAATCACTAATAGCAGGTGCGGCAAAGCGCAGTATTCGATTACTGATTCCATCAAGTCCCGATGAGTTATTATCTTTAAGGCCAGTAATATAGTTATAAACTTCGTTAACTGTTATAAAAGGGATTTCGGGTGGAATTGTGTTAGTACATTTGTTCTCGCAGAACGTTGATAATTTGATTAAGTCACAAGGGGGAGACGGAATGGTGGATTTTATATTGTTGATGTCTGCCTGAAAATGATTGCTGAAGTCAGTACAAGTAAGTGGCGTATTGGGAGTATGTGGCTCTGGAAAATTTCGTTTGTTCTACGTGATTCTACAGGGTGTCTGAAAAGTTGCTTGCTATTTTTACATTTGTATTTCATCATTATCCAATTACTTTATACGAAACAAACGTCACAATACAGAGAATTACCTGTTATTTGATTACATAAAGTGATGTGTCACATGTTGATGTCTGATCTGAATTTTTGATATCTTTTTTAATTTTTGATTTATTTTAAATAATATTGTAAAACTACAGCGCATGGGGGAGATCAGGCACGTGACGTCATAGTGGGCAATAATTTTTAGTCTCTCTTGTTACGTTGATTTTATTGGCTATTTTAGAATTTAGTTTATTTTGTTTTGTTTCTGTTAAAAAAATTACAACGTATTTGTCAAATGTAAAATTGCCTTAATTTCTCCTTGAATTGATATATGTCTCATGTTTATTAAGTAAGTTAAAGTGCTGAGAAAAAAAAAACATTTGCAAAAGAAGAAATTCACTTGTTTATTATAGAAATTTGCATTTATATATTTTAATAGATAAATAAATGTACATTAGGATCAAATCCGCGTCTGTAAATATGTATAACACAAAGTTTCTTTTAATGCAAATTCAAACACCATACCAATCTGTATTTTTGACCGGCACATAGTGCTGCCTAAACTAAAGTTGTGATGATGTGTTTGATAAGGTCCCTTGTGATCTCAATCACGACTATAAATCCCTACCAACTGCTTCCACCACACATTAATATATGATGTAACAAAAGGATCTTTCATTTTGCATAGTGGCATGTATGGACATTACAATACATCGAGTCCAACACTAATATAACAATCTCTCAACTCACACATTTAGTCACATTGTATGGCTCTGAGACATAAATAACAACAAAGAGTCTTTTATATTTGGACAGGCGCCCTAATATAACCGACTAGATTGAACAGGACGCGCCTCGCCAAAACGAGGCAAAACTTTAAAAAAAAAAAAAAAACAACAACATAGCTTTAAAATCCGCAGTTGTTGAATCACACGTAACCGTACGTTTCCATTGTTAAGCCGTCCGATTCGCTTTCACTGTGTCACGTTATAGCCAAACCATACATTCTTACACAGAATCCCTAACCGTTATCACGGTAAATTTTTGTTTACTGTTTAAAAAATATCAGTTCTGATAATACTCTTCAGCTTTACAAGGACAGTGAGTGACTTGAGAGACTTGAGCCGTGGAAACAAGTTAATAATATTACAAAGTACTTCGTTTTATGAGAAAAAAAAAATAGAGACAGACTCAAAAAATAGAGGCAGACCCAAAAAATAATAATACGCTAAAAAAAACAAACACACATTATAGACAGTGTCTCAAAAACTAGAGGCACCCCCAAAATTAGCAGAGCGTCCTTTCACGATGTACTGTCACAGCAAGGCGATTTCGCCGTTAGGTTGGTCCTAGGTTCGATTCCCGGTAAGCCTATCACTTATATTTTCTTTTCTGTTGTCTAATGTCATCCTTAGTGTCCAATGATGACTGAAAATCAGCGTACCGGTACGCCAAATAAAAAAGAATCAATATCATCTTTCCCCATTAGCTCCTAAAGGTACATAGGCGTTCAGCAAATTTATGCTTATTAAATGGTGCTGTAGCAAGTGCCTCCAGCTAGCAGCATGGATACAATCAGGAGTGAAGTTGAAAGTTGCAACCAAGGTGGAGTGGGTTCCATTCGCAGCGCAGGCGGGAAAAACAACAGGAGGCATACACTTGGGTGTCATGACCAGAGTGTAAAGAAGATAAAGGACCGACACACTTGCCAGAGTGGGACGCTTCTGATGATCAGACTGCCTCCTGTTGTAGCGCTGTGTAAAGAGTTCCCTATCATCGTAATCTAAACTGTATCATATAAAGACAAAGTAAGTGCAGTAGCTAACAAAAACGATTAATTCTATATATACATAATTGTGTAATAGCAAACAAAAGTCGTAAGGACATACAATGTCTAGCAGCAGCATAAGGCCTGCAAACAGAAAAGATTCTAATAATCAGAACTTTATTTAAGTTAAGTTTGGTTGGCACCCTCAGAAACTTATTGTCACCCCATAGAAATATGACACTTAAAGTGTCCCCCTACAAATATGGCATGGCTCAGGTTGAGAACCACTGATACACACAACAGTTAACCATACAGCCAATCAGAAATGAGAACAGAAATTCCGTTGTTTTATTTCTATGATTAGTTTCCGCTGCACACGTGTGTTATTTTAGGTCCTTGCACAAACGCTAGGTGCTTGGTACTTGCTAGTGATATTAGGTTGGGATTCAATCTTCCAGTTAAACTGAAACAAAAAATACAAGTTTTAGAATAAAGTTGGGATACGCTAGATCAGAGGTACTCAATACGGTGTCTGTAGGCACCATTGTGCCCGTCAAGGCTTATTTGTATGCTTGCGGATGATTTGTAAATGAAACAATAAATATATAATTTTTCTTGCATTGTCAGACATTATAGCTTACCCTCAACTAAAATTATTAGGTCTTTGCAATAAAATTTCAAAAACTCTAACAATAGACATTCCTAACTATGAACAGTTGATCAGTGACATGCAGTGCCAGAGATCAAACTAATTATACGTTTGACTCAAATATTTTAAAGATTACTATTACTTTTTTTTAAAATCTTGAATAATTCCTATATCATTAAATGTGTTTATTTGGCCTTATATAAGTGTTTCGTCAATTTTGTTGTAAACATGAGTCAATATGTGAATCGAGATATTAGGATGGTGCCCAACACCCTCTCTATAAATCTAAAATGTGCCTGCGGTGCTAAAAAAGGGTTGAGGACCCCCTGGTCTAGATCATCTATACTAGAGACATATATATAGAATCGCACGTCCGCACATAACACAAGCGATACATTTTGTACCCTTCAGCTGACCAATGAGCACAGACGGACTGACAGTGCTCCGGCTCCTGGGCAAAACAGGATCATTGGCCTCTGAATACTAATTCCACATTAATAAATCATGCATTGTAAAATAATTACGGCTGCGGGCCCTCGGGCAGCGCCAGAAAAGTCCAGTGATCAGTCCACCTCTGCCAAGGAGCACATCTTCATCACATATTCCTATGTGTTCCTTATGGAGCATGGATCCACCATTGTAGCTTGTCCCCTTGTAGAAATTATGCCTCAATGATTCAGAAGCTTTTGCAGCGATTGTTTTTGTATCAATTTGTTGTTCATGATGAGGTGGCCAACCCCCCATGCACACCGTCTTATTACGTCGCCTTGTAAGACATGCTAGAGGGAGCAGTTGTCTTATTCCGTCTATGTCTCTTCAGAAACCCCCGGCTTTGCCTCATCTAAGAGGGACACTCAACCTCATCATCATCATTATTTCACTTTTCTGCCCCCAATGGAGTATTGAGCAGCCACTGCAGCTTGTCCTGTCACAACAGCCTGCACCAATGTATTCATGCCCTCTTGTATCTGCCATTTTCTATTCTAAACGATCCCCCACCCTCAACCCCCCCCCCCCTTCCCCACAAACACATATACATACACACGCCTTTGTTTTTGAATGACAACACAACAAGTATGAAGAATCTAACATTTAAAGACACACAACAGGAAGAAAAAAAACATATACATAAAATTTGGACATTCTCGTTGAGGCTACACTGTTTACGATAATTGGCCTGGAGGGATTATTGTTGTTGTTGTTGTTGTTGTTGTTGTTGTTGTTGTTGTTGTTTAACTAGCTCTGCTGAGCTTCTCGCTCTTTTACAGCCGATACCAATTTGAAGACTCCATGGTATTATCTACACTGTACATCTAGGCTTTTCTTGTGACTTTTCTGCAATTCTGAAACGTGTTGAGTTGAAGTCATGAGCTCCAGTTTCTCCAGCTGGGCTGGCATTTAAAGGATCATCACATCTGGTCCTAAGCTTGGCGTAAGAAGGGCGTGGCAAACTTTGGCTTCCCAGCCATCCACGGGAGGGGGGGTGGGCTGTCCAATTATGCAGAGCTAAAATACTGTGCTCTGGTTCTGGGGTCTCCCAAGGAGTTGTCAAGTCCTACACCGAGCCACTTCTTAGCTTCCTTTGCCCATCAGGGGCCCACATTGAGATCCTCCTGGATGTAGCCGACCAGGTAAAGGCCAGAGTTTTGTTTGGCGCTCAAGGGACTCCTCCACGTTCGGTGTGCAATCCTCGGTTCTCAACAAGTTTCACCACATGGGGAATCGCTGGAAGTGTGTACATGATTTCAATAGTCTACGATAGTGTAATTAGCGTCACAGACAGAGGTTCACTTCCACATATGTATATTATAGCATCGTTCGTGGTTGGTGGTCATATAAGGATGACTCCAGTTATGCCTCCATGCGTGCTGGGAGGATAATACCATAAGTAAAATGGTGGCTAATGGACATAGTATCGAAAATTATAGACACTATCCCCACATTATGTATTGCCTTAATAAAACATTTGTAATTAACAATGAAACAATCCAGTCAACGTTTTGAGGAAGTACAGAAACGGTGCATATAGCACAGTGAAATCTAATTTGAACACTTATTTATAGAACACGTATGCTTTACAATCATTTCATGGTGCACAGAACGTTGAAGAAAAAAAATTCGAAACTGGCTTGGGTTAGTGTTAAGATTGGTGTTAGAGATTATTTTTTAATTTGAAAAATCTGGAAACAAGGGTTGGGTTAAGGTTAAGGTTAGCGTGCAGGTTATTACGAGTATTTTCTTTTTAATTAGTCGAACTGACACGACAGACATATCAATAACCACTTGGCCAAAATGGTGGCTTGTCTTGTAATTCTAAAATTCTATCCAATATTCTTTTTAAATGAACATACATTTACCTTCAAATCGCTTGTGTCGCCGTGGCAAATAGCGAAAACGTCCGAACTGGCAACCATCTCCTTGAAAGTGTTTCTGACGTCGGTCTTTGTCCAGTCTTGTTGATTGACCATGTCAAAGACTGTGGCATTCTTACTGGCGTATTCAACAGGCAGCTTGTATACTGGATTTAAAAAAAAAATTGCGAACGTATTGTTAGAAATAATATTCACGTGTTTAGAAGAAGAAGTAAATAATAAAAATAAACGTGTATGTTGCAGGTGCTCGTGAGAAATAAAAATATCACCATTAAGCGAAGTACGTTGCACTGTTTCGTTAAGCCTGTGGTACAGTGCATCTGATTTCAACAGGCATTTCTGTCTGGTTGCCTTCCTCAGCCTTTGACTGCCCCCAGCTTGGCTGCAATATAACAGGTATGTATCTTTCTTGGTCTGGTCCCTGTCCTTCGACCTGCCCGGCTTGGGAGACTCTGCTGGTAGCGATGCTACCGCTGGCATAGTTCTTGGGGTCATGGGGACACACCAAATCCTCCTCCTCGCTAAGGAGGAAACTCAGTAAAGGAGAAACAAATGTCAGAATTTAGACAACAGAATAGTTTCAGAAGTGATAGACTTACCGGGAAATCGAACCCAATACGATTCTAATCACGCCATCTCATCGATGCGGAAGTGAATCATGACTAACCAGCCTGCCAACTAAGCATCACTGTCATTTTTCTGTTGTCTAGTTTTCTGCTTTTTTTATTTCTTACATACACGTTTATGTTCATTATTTGCTGTGTCCGTTTCCTTATTTATTTCTATGTTCACATTTGTGTTAGCAGTAGAAGATCATTCTTATTTCTATGTTCACATATGTGTTAGCAGTAGAAGATCATTCTTATTTCTATGTTCACATTTGTGTTAGCAGTAGAAGATCATTCTTATTTCTATGTTCACATTTGTGTTAGCAGTAGAAGATCATTCTTATTTCTATGTTCACATATGTGTTAGCAGTAGAAGATCATTCTTATTTCTATGTTCACATTTGTGTTAGCAGTAGAAGATCATTCTTATTTCTATGTTCACATTTGTGTTAGCAGTAGAAGATCATTCTTATTTCTATGTTCACATATGTGTTAGCAGTAGAAGATCATTCTTATTTCTATGTTCACATTTGTGTTAGCAGTAGAAGATCATTCTTATTTCTATGTTCACATATGTGTTAGCAGTAGAAGATCATTCTTATTTCTATGTTCACATTTGTGTTAGCAGTAGAAGATCCTTCTTATTTCTATGTTCACATTTGTGTTAGCAGTAGAAGATACTTCTGTTTGGATTTTGGTTTCAAGGACCATCTTCATGGCCCACGGATAACTCCATCAGTGCACCGATCTCCTCCCTTAGAACACACAAGGAGGGTCTCAGCACAGTGCGCTAACTCCATAGCACCGTCGAGGATCCCAATGTGTGAATACAGGAATTACACATTCTATAAATATTTTTGTGCTGGATAGGTTTTCAAATTTTAAAATTTTGCAAGGGCAGCGGCCGAACGGCCTGCTCTTTACGATTTCAACAGCCGAGGGATTTTCTACGTGCGCAACTTGCCCACTGAGCCTCATATTTATTCGCCTTTATCCAAGAAGGCTAGACATCCGATCAAACTACCAAGGAGACAGGTTGGAAAAGGGAGGGGGGAGGGGGGAGTATGACATTATTAGGAACCACTGGTTCTTTAAACAAAGTTCCATCAATAATTATATTCCCTGTACTGGGAGCGAACCAGTTTATTAATATGAACACCGCCGAGTAGGATGAGTCTTCGTCAAGTACCATGCCTGGTGGAGTACCTTGTCTTTAGGAATACGGAAAAAAGTATCTTTGATTTCGGGTACAACGCAATTAGAAATGCCGGCAGGAGAGGTCAAGTTCGAAATATTTCTGGTTGTAAAAGCCTTTCTTTTTATTTTCTGTGTTGCCCGCAGTCGCCTACAGATTTACCAAATCATCTACTGTGATCTAACGGTAGATCAGGATCGACTGGTTGCCAACCCCTGATATAGAGTGATTAAAAAAAATCACTCCCTATTTATTCATTTTTATAACCTCTCTTTTGTCTGTTGACTATGTATGTGACAAATGTCAAACGAAGGATCTGTCAATGACATCTGATGTTGAATTATTATGTTGTTTTTGGTAATAGTAGTAGTAGTTGTAGTGGTAGTAGTAGCAGTATTAGTAGTAGTTGTTGTAGTAGTGGTAGCGGTAGTGGTAATAGTAGTAGTAATAGTGGTAGTAGTTGTTGTAGTGGTAGTTAGTGGTAGTAGTAGTGGTAATAGTAGTAGTTGTTGTCGTATTGGTAGTAGTTGTAGGGGTAATAGTAGTAGTGGTAGTGGTAATAGTAGTAGTAGTAATGGTGGTAGTAGCTGTTGTAGTGGTAATAGTAGTAGTAATAATAGTGTTAGTAGTTGTGGTAGTCGTAGTTGTAGTAGTGGTAATAGTAGTAAATGTTGAAGTGGTAATAGTAGTAGTAGTAATAGTGGTAATAGTTGTAGTAGTAGACGGAGTGGTAGCAGTAGTAGTAGTAGTTGTTGTTCCTTTAGTGGTAGTAGTAGTAGTAAATGTTATAGTGGTAATAGTAATATTGGTAATAGTAGCAGTAGCAATAGTGGTTGTAGATGTTGTAGTAGTAGTAATAGTTGTGGTAGTGTTAGTAGCAGTAGTAGTTGTTGTTTAGTGGTAGTAGTAGTAGTAGTGGTATAAGTAGTAAGTTATGTAGTGGTAGTAGCAGTAGTGGTAATACTAGTAATAATAGTAGTAGTAGGTGTCGTAGTGGTAGTAAAGGTAGTGATAGTGGTAGTGGTAGTTGTTGTAGTAGATGTTGTAGTGGTAGGGTAGTAGTAGTTGTTGTAGTGATAGTAGTACTGGTAGTGGTAGCAGTGACAGTAATAGCTGGAGTAGTTGTTGTAGTGGTACTAGTGGTGGTGGTAGTATAGTAGTAGTGGTGGTAGTAGTAGTGGTAGTGATAGTAGTAGTGGTAGTAGTAGTGGTAGTAGTAGTCGTAGTAGTGGTAGTAGTAGTAGTAGTCGTAGTAGTAGTTGTAGTGGTAGTAGTAGTGGTAGTAGAAGTGGTAGAAGTAATGGTAGTAGTAGTGATAATTGTAGTGATAGTCGTGGTAGTAGAAGTGTTAGTGGTAGTACTAGTGGTACTGGTAGTAGTGGTAGTGGTATTAGTAGTGGTAGTAGTAGTGGTAGTATTAATGGTACTGGTAGTGGCAGTAGTAGTGGTAGTAGTAGTGGTAGTATTAATGGTACTGGTAGTGGCAGTAGTAGTGGTAGTAGTAGTGGTTGTTGTAGTTATAGTGGTAGTGGTAGCAGTAGTGGTAGTAGTGGTAATCATGGAAGTAGTAATGGTATTTGTAGTAGTAGTGTTAATAGTAGTGGAAGAAATAGTAGTTGTAGTAGGGTAATGGTGGTAGTGGTAGTAGCAGTAGTAGTTTTTGTATTTGTAGATGACGAACTCTTTGAGCACGGCACCCAAAGGCAAGACCCTAAAAGGAACTGTAAGTTTTTATTGCTAGCGTTTGTCAGTCCTAACAAGGACTTCTAGCTCTGCCAATGCTGTCCAAAATTTAGGTTATATAGTGATGGAAGCCATCTTTCTTCAGGCACAAGGCAAGATAAAGACATGAGGATTTATGTTAAGCATAACATTAATTTTAAATATTCATTAATTTTAAATGTACATTAATTTACTAACAAAGTTTGTAAGCTTATAGACAACCCTTAAGACACAGCGGTGCCCTCAAGTCTGCGGCTGTTTGAAGCTTCGATCTATACAAATCGCTTACCATAACGTTAAGTTGTGGCTCCTTCACAGTTATCATGTTGTGTTATAGGTTAAGGCTTCTAACTATAAGAGCCGGCCCTCTGGATAACTTCTCAGCTCTGTCAGATCTTGAAGTGATTTCAAAAAGTACAGTTTTGTGTGAGAAATATGCACTTCGTTAATTGTAACTCAAGCAACTCATTATTCGCCCCGTCCAGACACATTTTTCCCAGTTTAATATCCGGAAGAATATTGGTGATATTTAATAATCGTCCCTGAGCTACAATGTGTATTCGGGAATTTAATTTTTCTGAGAGATTAACATTGGTGGATGGATAGCGAGAATGTGCCTGTTAATTGGCAGCCCACAAGTGTACTTAGCAGAGGCATTTGTTTTTCTATTTTGTCTAAAAAAAAAAAGCTCGTGGAACGAAGCTAGTCGTCAGTGAAACGCAGGGAATCAACACCAACCGCCTAAATCAGACAATTTGTGTAGAGAAGAGCCCTCACCACCGAAGAACTGACAGAAAACGGCTGCAGTTAAGTGCTTTTAAAAGGCATCAGCAACCGGAGATAGTTATCTGAACTATATCCTCATCCTAAATCGCTGTGATGAGAAAATTTGATTCCAATATAAAATTCACCAGCATTTCCTTTATTTTAAAATTTTAATATTAATTTATTATTAAATTTGTTACCTGTTGTTTTAACACTAAACAATAGTTTTTATTCAGTTATTACTGTATAAAAGCAAATGCATGATATTTTATATATATATATAACTGAGTTATACCATTTTAAGAGGAAATACACTGAACTAACTCAGCTGGGGGCTTGAACAGGCTTAAAGCCATTGCTTAATTCTTCGCAAAAGGCGACGGACAGATATAAGTTAACAAATGTTCAGCGCTAAGCAGCACTGTTCTTGACTTCTGAATTATCTTGTGAAACTGCCTTGAGATAGAAGCGTCATTACTCTTCTGTCTACATCTCTGCCAAGAGTAATCTTGTGCGAAAGTTGACAAATTTGACGACCTATTTAGATACTCTAAAGTTTTGGCCACTGTTGGACCACTACTGCAAAGCAGAGGAGGCAATCCGTGACAGACTCAAGTCTCTCACGTCACAAGCTGTTCTTGTAAAGCTGAAGAGTATTATCAGAACTGATATTGTTTAGACAGCAAACAAAAATTTACGGTGAAGCGTAAAGGCTACTGTTGGTTTAGATAAAGTTCCTAATGAATGGCACAGGCATTTGGCTAGGCGTGAGGTATGGTGTGGTTCATAAAATTTGCACAGCTGGTGGAGATAACTTTCTTTTTCCGTACTGTCACAAGTTAAAAACACTGAGGTAAGTTCTTCTTCGGGGGTGGGTAAAATCCACTGAATATACTTGACCGACAGTGTTCAGGTAGATCTATGTTTTTCTTCACAAATAGGGCAGTGAATAAAATATGTTCTGCTTCCAGTTTACTTTAAGGACTAGCCTATATGAACTAGTATTTTAAAAGTGTTTCTTGGGTGGCTTTATTCTCAGTTAAATTCAGAGGAGCGGGGCCCATTACAGGTCGCCACAAGTTTAGCTTTAAAAAAGTTCATATGTTACTGGAGTTATCGAATTGAGTTGGCAGAACTCTGTATATAATGTATAATTGCTGGGATGCAGGTTGAATGATCGTTCTGAATGAAAGATAACACTGACTAACAAAAAAAAACTTTTTTTTTCTTTCTCTAACATTTCTATGTTTTTCTGGTCAATTTTAATGCGCTGTTTTTAAATCTGCAAACCGTTTTTCGCTATCAGGTCGGGATCTCTAGAAATATGCAATTGAAGTTTTTTAACAACGCATACAGTATTACAACATCATTCGTACAAGAAGTATAACAGTTATGTAGGCTTGAATTTCTTTGCAGTCGACTTTCGTCGGTGAATGGCATGTGGTACATCGCGATGAAGCATCCAACAATAATCGGCAAGCATGGTCACACTCCACCGTCCTTGATAACGTGACTCCATTACGGCGATATCTTGATGGAATCATTCTCCATGTTCATCACTGACTTCGCCAAGGTTGTCAGGGAAAAAGTTAAGATGCGAATCGAGCAAATGGATTTTGAGGGACATGTTACAGCCCATAATTATGTATGCATCTATGCACTGCTTAACAATATGCAACATAGTCGACAGATTTGTGATTTTCCAGAAAGTTATCGACGATCGATTTGAATGCCATCCATGCGTGAAGTTCCCTACCATGTAACAAGTTCTCGAATTGTTTGTCTGCAATAACTTTCCTAATCTGAGGTCCTACAAAGATACCTTCCTTTATCTTTGCATCGCTAACTTGCGGAAACTTTTCTCGAAGATAAGTGAAAGCTTTGCTCGTTTTATCTAACGCTTTTACAAAATTCTTCATGAGCCCCAACTTTATATGTAACAGTGGTAAAATGAAGGTGTCTTTGTTAACTAATGGCTCGCGTATTACATTTTTATGCCCGAGCTGCATACGATCCCGGATAGGCCACACCTTTCTTGCATAATGTTCCTGTCTGTTGCGGCTGTCCCATTCACATCGGAAGCAACAAAATTGTGTATACCCAGTCTGCATGCCCGTGAGAATTGCAATGACCTTTAGGTCTCCACAAATCCGCCATTGGTAGTCATTGAACTTTATTTTTTCCAAACGTATAGCCATATTGTCATAAGTTTCTTTCATATGAACAGAGTAGGCGACTGGAATTGATGAAAAAAAATTTCTGTTATGCAATAACACGGCTTTTAGACTAGTCTTGGAAGAATCGATGAAAGATCGCCATTCGTTGACTATGTGCTCATGACCGTTTACATCTTTGCAATAGCAAATGTCATCATCCATCTCAAAGTATTGAACAAGTTCTCTGTGTCTATGACGAAATTTAGATATCAGAGTATTGGGCGCTAAAAGATTCCATTCTTTGAGTCGCTAACCGAGTAATTCCGCTTGTCCTTTGGTAAGAGCGAGATCACGTATTAGATCTGAAAGTTCTGAATGGTTAATTAAGTAAACACCATCATTCACCGGTATGTAATCTGAGTCAGAATTAGTTTCTAAAGCAGGTAAACTATCACTTTCTGATGGTTCATTTACGTCCAACGGATATTGTTCTGGTGGTACTTGGATCGGACACGTGATTGGATCATGAGGCACTGGTTTCGAAACCGATTCAATATTTGGATAAACCACAGACTTTCTAGTTTTAAAAGTGAAACTATGGATATTTGTCAAGCAGAAGTAACAATCAGTAGTGTGATTTGTATGTTCACGCCATATTACTGGCACGCCAAAAGGCATCGACTTATGCTTCGGCGATTTTCGTAACCAACCTGCCAATGTATCGAACAAACCGCATTTGGCTTCCAAGATTTATTTGCATCATCAACTTTCGAATCAAAATAAAGTTCATATGCTATCTTTAGTAATGGTGTAAAGTTTTTCTGGTCAACACGATCGGTAAAATATCCGCACACGTAACAGAACAGATCAGCCGAATTTCTACAACTTCTAGAAGCCATATTTTGCTCAGAATTATTTCAAAATACAGTAACTATTTAAAAAATCGCGTAACATATGTCATGCATCTTTTAACAGTATAAAAAGTAGAATTATGTTGCTTTTTATTAATTTTTAATAAGTTATATAGTAAAAATGAAACGGAGCAAATAACGGTTTCCCAAAAATATATTTATTCACAAATATCTTAAGAACCCGACGTGATAGAGATAAACGGATTTCAGATTTGAAATCAGCGCAAGAAACTGACCTAAGAACACTTATTCTTATATAAGAAAGAAAAATGTTGTTTGTCAGTGTAATCAAAACAAGAAATGCATTACAAATCATATTATAATCTGACACGCGATAAATTACAGTTAGCCTATTTACTTTATTAGCGTCGTCAATTTAACAAATCAGGAAAACTCCCCGTGAGTTAAAAATAATCAAAAGCACATCTATCTATACAGAACTAAACTGTATTTACTAGTTATAATTCTCTTTAACGTCTGCAAAATTAATTTACGCGTTAATTGTATTAGGAACTCCGCCAATGCCGGACCCAAGCCCGGATGAAAAAGGAGGAGGGCGGCCTGCATGGAGGCCGTAAGGAGGCAGCCCCTCCATCATGCAAAGGCACAACAGGCCAATCACCTGTTTGCTTTAAATCATGATTACGCGAACTACAAGAGAGAAAACCAGACTGATTCTAAAGGCGACGAACTGGAACGGACTACGGACTACGACTTATGGAACTTGGAACACAAGAAGTATAAATGGGAAGGAAGAGGAGCTGGTGGAAGAGATGAGGAAAGCAAAACTAGAAATCCTGGCTATAACGGAAACGAAGAAAAAAGGACAAGGAGTCATGGATCTCGATGGCAACACGTTGCTCTACAGTGGTGTACCCATATCTGAAAGGGCTAAAGGGGGCGTGGGTTGCATTGTGGCCCAAAATCAAAAAGATAGTATCAAGGGATGGAACTTTGTCTCGGAGCGCATTATGGTTGTAAAACTAAAAGAAGGAGAAACCATAGTCAACCTGGTCATAGTGTACGGGCCAAATGAGGATGAGAGAGCAGAGGTCAAGGAGGAATTCTTCGAGCTGCTTCAAAGGACAGTGGATGACTGCCTAGATGAAGTTATTATGCTCGGAGATTTTAATGCCAGAGTTGGAAATGACCATGCTAGATGGGGTGGAGTTATCGGAAGATATGGAGAAGATACTCTCAATGACAATGGAAAGCGACTCCTTAGATTCTGCAGTGAGCAGAATCTGATCATTACAAACACAAAGTTCCCCCATAAGCGCATACATGCATACACTAGATGTGAACCAACCAAGAATGAGAAGTCAGTGATCGACTATGCCATTGTTCGGAGAAGCTCATTCAGATATGTCCGAGATGCAAGAGTCTGGAGGGGGCCAGAGGTTGGAAGTGATCACTACCTGCTAACAATCAAACGAACAACTGAAAGAGTTGCTCAGCCTAGGAACTGCCCAACATCACGCAAGAAACCAAGTAAACGAGCAGGAGAAATGAGCATTAGGACCTACAAGCTGAGAGAGCCAGAAATTAAGACCAGATATCAGGGGCTTATTGCTACAGCAGTGAGCAACACAGAAGAACGACCTGATGACTTGGAAACCCTCTGGAATAAATTCAAGGATATCATAAAGACAGCTGCTGCAGAAGCATGCGGTGAAGTCCGACTTGGGAACCAGAGAAAGAGGACACCTTGGTGGACAGAGGAAGTCAAAGCGAAAATAAGAGAGAAGAAAATGGCATGGAAACAATACTTAGGAGCTAAAAACACAACAGGACAAATGGAAAAATATAGAGAATATGTGACACTCAGAACAGAAGCAAAGAACAAAGTGCTAGCAGCAAAACAGAAGTCCTGGGAAGAATTTGGAGAAAAGCTAGAAAAAGATGCACAAGGAAACCAGAAATTGTTCTATAAGACCCTAAAGAACATGAGGAAAGAAAAACAATGCCCTCTCAAATTTATAAAGGACAAGCAAGGCAAATTGCTTACTGCCCCGAAGGAAGTAATGGAAAGATGGAAAGAATATTTCTCAGAACTCCTGGATGGTGAGCATGATGAAGCATCAGAAATGATAACCACTGACACAGAAGAGGAAACCAATGATGGTGAAGATGACATAAAGATGGAAGAACTGAGGGCAGCACTAGAGAAAATCAAGATGGGCAAAGCAGCAGGGCATGATGGTATAACACCAGAAATGGTTAAGTACATGGGAGCATCAGGCGACCTATTACTCTTAAAGGTCCTACAGGCAGCGTGGTGCAACAAGACCATACCAAAGGATTGGGAGATTGTTATCATAACACCAATTTTCAAAAAGGGTGACAATCGACAATGTGGAAACCATAGAGGCATATCCCTTCTCAGTGTCCCTGGTAAAATCTACTCTAGAATCCTAGAGCAGAGACTCCGACGCCTAGCTGAGCCACAATTGGCTGAGGTCCAGTGCGGATTCCGAGCAAACCGAAGTACTCAAGACCTAATCTTCACACTCAGACAGCTGAGTGAAAAGGCCCTTGAGTATAAGAGTGAGATCCATCTTTGTTTCATAGATCTGGAAAAGGCGTTTGACAGGGTCCCCTGGAGCAAACTTTGGGACTGTTTGGCAAGGAAGAATATTCCAGCACCTCTGATTCATGCTATACAGAGCTTCTACAAGTCTTGCAGAAATTATGTGAGGACAGCAAACCATAAGTCAGAAGAGTTCAGGACCACCACTGGTGTAAGACAAGGTGATATCCTATCACCTTATCTCTTCATACTCCTTATGGACGATGTCATCAAGGCATGTATGGAGAGAACAAGAAAGTATTCAGTGGGGTACTGGAAGATGAGACAGGTCTATATTTCGGAGCTGGCATTTGCTGATGATGTTGCCCTGATTGCTAAATCCTAGGCACATCTCCAATCCAACCTGCAAGTCTGGAAGGAAGAGCTGGAGAAGATAGGGATGGTCATAAGCAGCTCTAAAACAAAATCCATGGTGATATCACGAGAAGAAAGAAAACATCAGATTAAGTTGGGAGAACAGGTCCTGGAGCAGGTCGACCACTTTAAATATCTCGGCGCTATTATAGACCGAAAGGAGGCATCAAAGAAGAGTTGGCCACTCGAAAAGCAGCGGCTGGGAGACTTTTTCAGGCCATAAATAGTGGATTCCTCAGCAAGAAAGAGGTTGGTAAGAAAACGAAGATGGCTGTATATCGCTCCACCTATGTCCCAGTCTTGACATATGGATGCGAGTCATGGGCAATGACTACAACCCACAAAAGCCAGATCCAAACCTCAGAAAGGAGGTATCTGAGGAAAGTGGTTAAAGTAACAAGAAGAGACATGGTCCGCAACCAGACGATCCGTCAAGGCCTAAAATCCCATCCGCTGCAGACCCAAATAGAACAGTCCCAACTAAGATGGTTTGGCCATGTCTGCAGAATGGGAGAAGATCGGCTACCACGACAAGCATGGGAAACAAAGAGCCAGGGATCCAGACCTCCAGGACGACCCAGAGTCCGCTGGGAGGACAACATTAGACAATCTTTGAAGGACCGAGGACTAGAATGGAACCAGGCCAGGAAGAAGACAGCTGATAGAATGGTCTGGCGCTCTCTCTTCCAAACCTCTGCACCTCACGGTAGAAGGGGAACGACTAAGTAAGTAAGTAAGTTAATTGTATTAGGAAATACTTTTAGATGTAACATTTAGTTTGCACTAGAACTTTGAAAATGGGTTTATTTAATAAGGTTAAATTTACACCACAATCCAGTGAAATAACTAGACCACTGATCACTCGAAGCTAATGTATAAATTACCGTCTGCGCAGAAAGAATACACTCCAATAGTCAACGAAGGTAGATGAAATCTAGCAGGAATCCGACTAGGCTATATGCTAGTGCAACTAGGATTCTGTCAGAACGAACGATAAAATGCAGTTTTTGGAGTTCTTTATTTATACATCTCGAATGTAACTTAAATGGGACGTGATGAATTTTCGCACCTTTCTTGAAGTATAGCAAATCCGAGGTACAACGCCGTCATGTTAACCGCTGTGTTTCCTCCGTTTTCCCCGGTCTACCGATCTTCTTCGTCTCAGGCTGCTCGCATAAGGGTGCGAAAATTTCTCGAGAAGCTAACTACGTTAGCTGAGAGTTCCCTGATTCTTTAGATCGTATACCGCTCCACGTTGAATTCTGAAGATCAGCCTTCTTTGATGGTACCGCTGTTCTGAGAAGCTTTGGCAACTCCCACCAGGCGGGGCGACAGCCAGGTAAGAAAATGAACTGCTGTTAATTGCTCTAGAAACAGGAGTGTCTCTGGCCACGTCCTCTTTTGGGCCGGCGTTAAGGAAAAGATTGCTATAAATCGTTCTCAGAGATGGTCGTGGGCGTGAATTAACCTCCCATCAAAGGCCATGCGATCTCAAAAGTTCACAGAAGATAGTAGGCTACATATTAATGATCCAGCGTGTAAAATTCTCGTGGAAATGCTGCATGCAGGTTAAAGTTACAATAGATGATCAGGGGTTCTAAAGTTATGAGAGGCCAATATTCTGTTATAATCCATCGAGTCAGGGAAATTCATTTGTCATACTTAGACGTACGTCACACTATGTTTCAGAACCATACAATGAGACAAATGTTTGAGTTGAGAGATTGTTATATTTGTGTTGGACTCGGTGTATTGTAATATAAATACATGCCACTATGCAATTTGAAATCTCCATGTGTTACATTAAATATTAATGTGCGGTGAATGCGATTCTGTAAAGCCTTATGGTCGTGATTGAGCTCACAAGGGGATTTGACAAACACATCATCACAACTTTAGTTTAGGCAGCACTGTGTGCCGGTCAAAAATACAGATTCCGATTGGGTTAGTCAATTAGTCATTAAAAGAAACTTTGTGTTATACATATTTACAGACGTGAATTTAGCCTAGTGTACATTTATTTATCCATTGCAAAATATAAATGCAAGTTTCTATAACAATATCAATTCCCAAAAATATTCTCTATAGAATTTGAAATTCTTTGCAATGTTCTGACTTTGTTTCGAACGGTTTTGGAAATATTTTCAATCAGTAACTACTTAATGCTTTGAGTGTTATGAATTTTGTTCTCAAACATATTGCGTCCCTTGATAATAAAAATTACGTCCCTTACAATCCACTTATAATTGTTTCTGAACGTAACAGTATGAGGGGGGACAAAAAATATGATGGTGGTGGAAAATTGATATGAGTCGCCAGCGTCAAGGTCTGGCTATGTAGAGAATACAGAAAGTTAGATAAAAGTCAGCGACTTTACCTGCTTGTTGTACATGAGTTGTAAGAAATGCTAAATAGCACTCAACAGGATTACAGGGAGCCGCGCTAGCGAAGTGGTTACAACACCGCTCTGGCGACCGGGTGATACAGGATCAAACCCGGGCGACGGCATTTGAGGATTTTTCGTCGACCGGGATTTGGACTGGATTAACTCGAGACCTGGCGAGAACATTTGAAGGAGTGTCGTCGACCAGGGACTGGCGGCTGCTGAGCCGACCCAGCTGCAATGGGTACCTCCGAAATCGGCGAGTATTTGCCTGAATGGCGAGGGACACCTGTATCTGTACAAGAAATAAAGGGATACTCACGTAAAATCAATGTCAGGTTAGACATAAAATAATAACCTGAGATTTCGCCTCGAGTATTAGCGGGCGAACGCAAAAAAAAAAAAACAACAAAAAAAAACAGGATTACATTTAATGTTGATCCCAAGACTGCGCCCTTACCAAAACAAAAAGGCAACCCCAGCTGAAGTTTGAAGATGTGCGCAAGAGATACATGAAGAGTAAAGTCCAGGATTATGGGGGGACGGAGATGTCGAGTTGTTCCCTAAGTTTATGCGAAAAGATGTTCTTACATCAGGTGGAAATAGCCATGATATTTATGCCCCTTAATGAAATGGGTTCAGTTCGAATCGGAGGCAAGAGAATGATGCCACTTGAGAGCCATGACCCAAGCGGGACTCATCTCATCTCATCTCATCTCATAATCGGAACCTCATCTACCCCAGTAAAACGAAGTGTAGAGGTGACCCAAAGAGCACAAGGCTCCTGGGTAAAACATGTAATCAAAGTGTTTGACAAATACGCGATTAGCCCATTGTGTCCTACCAAGCGGGCCTGCCGCCATAAAATGTCAAGGATGATCAGATGATCAGTGTAAGATATAATATACTACTCGTCAAAAGTCAGGGGCCACCCTATTATTTTCAATACACTTTTATATATGCGCATAGAATGATTAAATGAAGAAAGTTTTTAGTAAAAATGGGTGCAATATCTTCCTCTGACAGTCCTCTATGCACGTTAAGCATAAAAACAACTCACCAACAACAACGGTGATCACGTGCAATTTGGTTTGCTGACCATAAATTCACATTTTTAATCTGTTTTTTCAATATTCTGTTCAACCAAACAGGTGAAGTAATCGTGTTGATTGACATTCCACGGGCAATGACGACTTTTCGTGAACAGAGTTCACTCTTAATTTGTTTTACAATCAGCAGACTTAGGGTAGTTTTATCACTTGCTAAAACCATGCCACCGAGAAGAAGTCTTGACACCTTACAAAGAATGAGGGCTATAGCATGGGTTGAAAGTGGTTTATCTGTCCGTGAGGTTGCTAGACGGCTTGCAGTGTCACACTCTACTATCCAAAGAATTTTGGAGAGATTTCAGGCCACAGGAAGTGTGGAGGATCGCCAACGGCCAGATCGCCCTAGATGCATTAATAGACATGATGACCGGTACCTCTTGTTGTCAGCCCTGCGCCATCGAACAGTGACTTGTTCCACTCCAAGATGTCAGCTGAGACAAACTGTAAACGTTAATGTCAGTCAAAGCACCATTTGCAGACGTTTACATAAATTTGGACTGGCTGCTCGACGTCCTGCAGTCAGAATCTCTCTTACTCCTGCTCATCGCAGAGCCCATGTTGCTCGGTGTCGCGAGCACATCCGATGGACAAGGCAACTATGGAGTCAAGTTCTCTTCACTGATGAATCTCGCTCACTGCCAGCTCATTCACCTGACCTTTCTCCGATTGAGCACCTCTGGGATGTCCTTGGTCGAAGATTGTCAACAAATCACCCCCTGCCAATGGATGTTGCACAGCTGACTGCATTTCTGCTTCAGGAATGGCACGCTGTTCCTCAGGATACTCTTCGGACTCTTGTGGACTCGATGCGTCTACGCTGTCTTGAATGCCTTGCTGCAAACGGTGGTCATACCAGATTTTGAAACGTCTATTTGTCCAATATCGATTGAGTGACTTTTGAAAAGGTGGGCTACCCACTTCACAGCTTCATTGCGTTTGAAAGTGTGTTTCCATTTCTTTACGTGACATGTCAATTTGGTATTCAATAAATGCTGCTTTGACTGATACCATTTACGTTTATATCAGATTTGTTTTATGGTTTCTACCAAGGTTTTTTTTAAGTGGCCCTTGACTTTACAGCGAAGTGGATTGGCCTTGAAGTTGGAATTGCGATGGGATGTACCATCTCTCCGATACTATTCGTCATGGCTATGCAGGTAATCCTCAATGCGGCTGAAGGAATGGCTATAGCCCCAAAGCTCGGTGGAATGTGTCACATGCCACCGCTAAAAGCATTCATGGATGACACAACAATTCTAACATCAGATGAACATCAGGCCCGGAGGATGTTAGCACGCCTGGATGAACTAGTCAGCTGGTGCAGAATGAGCTTCAAACCCAAGAAGTCGAGAAGCCTATCAGTCAGGAAAGGGAAGATAGCAGAGGTCATATTCACGGTTTTCAGCCAAAGAATCCCTACTGTCATTGAGGAACCTGTTAAAAGTCTTGGTAGGGTGTACGATGCCTCTTTAAAAGACTCAAAGGCAGTGCAACAGACAATAGAAATGGCAGACAGAGGACTACAGATCATAGACCAAAGCAGACATCTGGGAAAGTTCAAACTGTGGTGCCTCCAGTTCATGTTGATACCGACGTTGCTGTGGCCACTGCTTATATATGAAATAAGCACAAGTACAGTGGAAGCTATAGAGCAGAAGGTCAACAAGTTCATGAGAAAAGGGCTAGGGGTACCACCAGGTCTGTCAGATGTAGCACTGTACTGCAAAAAGTCAAAACTTCTGCTTCCCTTCAAGTCAGTTGTTGAAGAGTACAAAGTTGGAAAAGCAAGGCTTGCAATGATGCTACGCGAGTCAGCTGATGACGTGGTTAAGTCCATTCAGCCCACACTGAAAACGGGAAGGAAGTGGAGAGTGGAAGAAGCTGTGATGCTGCTGAAGAGTCACTCAAACTGAGAGAGGTAATCGGATACACACAAACGAATAGACGGGGATTTGGGCATGGTGACATCCGCTGGTGGTCCAAGGCATCAAGCAGGGAGCGCAGAGACATGGTAGTTCAGGAGATACGAGGAGCTGAGGATGATAAGAGGTAGCAAAAAGCAGTGCAGATGGTCCAACAAGGCCAATGGACTACATGGGAAGGAGCCCTGCAGAGGTCCTTGACATGGAATGATATTTGGCATATGGCACCTCTTAGGCTCAGCTTCGTGGTTAGATCAATGTATGACCTGCTGCCGTCGGCCACCAACCTTGTGAAATGGGGAAAGTCGGATGATGAGCAGTGCCCCCTGTGCCAGGGGAGGCAGACACTTGAACACGTGCTCTCAGTGTGTAAGGTGGCATTAGGGCAAGGGCGATACACTTGGCGCCATAACAAAGTGCTAAATGAGCTTGCTGCGACAATAGATCAGGCAAGAATGAAAGCGAATAGCAAAGTCCGGCCAGACACCGCAAACACATACTTTCTGAGGGCAGGAAAGTCAGCACACCCCAAACCGAGTAAACCTGGTAGCAGTTTACCATCTCTTCTTGACTGTGCAAACGACTGGGAGATGGCGGTAGACCTACCTGGACGGGGGGCATATCCAGAGAGTATCAGAGTATCAGAAAATCGCGGAGACGGCCGGATATAGGGCTTCATTCTTCAGCAACGCTTCAGGTCATACTGATTGAACTGACCTGCCATTTGAATCCAGATTAGACGAGCAACATTCATTCAAAGCAGCCAAGTATAGCGATCTGGCCGCGGATCTGAGACACGATGGGTTCAGTGCAAGGGTCATGGCGGTTGAAGTGGGCGCAAGAGGGCTTGTGGCTGCATCAGTGTATGATTTATTGAAAATGTTGGGGCTGAAGGGACAGTCTAGAACAAGGGCACTGAAGAGGCTTAGCGAAACTGCCGAAAAGGCATCAGGCTGGCTGTGGAACAACCGCAATGGGCAATGGAAATCGTGACAATAAACGCTGCGGTACAGAAAACACCAAAATTTTTCTAAGTCCACAACGCTGAGTTTTTTTACTGTACTAGTGAAAGGGCTGCGACTCTGGGGCAACAGGCGATGTATACTATAGGGAGTGTCAGGTACATAATTTCAGTGGCTTGCGGCGCGCAGGGGCTAATGCTAGTCGGCTGCGCGCTAGTGTCTCAGTGTGTGTCCTTAGCTGTGAAGGGCGACGGAACGAACGGAATAATTTGTCTTCTCTTTGTTACTTTCACAATTGCCCCCACGGCTGGCGTTGTGGATTTAAAAGTTGCTACCATAAGTGAAATGGGTTCATTTTCGATACAAGACAACAGGAAGCTGAGACGCTTGGGAGTCATGACCCAAGTGGGCCCGCCCCCTTTAGCGTGTAAAGGAGTAATCGGGCCGAAACACTTGTCGGATGGGGGGACTTCTTCTGATGATCATATTGCTTCCTGTTGTATCGCTCTGTAAAGAGTTTCCTATCATAGTTGACGAGTAGTATATTTCTACAGAGTGATTGACAAGTGAATCTCTTCTTTTTTCAAAGTTTTTTTTCAGCACTTAAACTTGCTTAATAAGCATGAGACATATATCAATACAAGGAGCAATTAAGGCAATTTGGCATTTGACAAATACGTTGTATTTTTTTTTTAACCAAATAAACTAAATTCTAAAATGGCTAATAAAGTCAACGTAACAAGAGAGACTAAAAATTATTGTCCGCTTTGACGTAACGTGCCTGATTTTTGCCCTACGCTGTAGTTTTACGATATTATTTACAATAAATCAAAAATTAAATAAGATATCAAAAATCAGATCATACACCAACATGTGACACATCATTTGATGTAATAAAATAACAGATAATTCTCTGTATTGTGACGTTTGGTTCGTATAAATAAAGTGGATAAATGAAGAAAGACAAATGTAAAAATAGCAAGTAACTTTTCAGCCTTACTTATTTAGTCGTTCCCCTTCTACCGTGAAGTGTAGAGGTTTGGAAGAGAGAGCGCCAGACTAACCTATCGGCTGTCTTTCTCCTGGCCTGGTTCCATTCTAATCCACGGTCCTTCGAAGATTGTCTAATGTTGTCCTCCCAGCGGACTCTGGGTCGTCCTGGAGGTCTGGATCCTTGGCTCTTTGTTTCCCATGCTTGTCGTGGTAGCCGATCTTCTCCCAATCTGCAGACATGACCAAACCATCTTAGTTGGGACTGTTCTACTTGGGTCTGCAGAGGGTGGGATTTAAGGCCTTGACGTATCGTCTGGTTGCGTACCATGTCTCTTTTTGTTACTTCAACCACCTTCCTTAGATACCTCATTTCTGAGGTTTGGATCTGGCTTTTGTGGGTTGTAGTCATTGCCCATGACTCGCATCCATATGTCAAGACTGGGACATAGGTGGAGTGGTATACAGCCATCTTTGTTTTCTTACCAACCTCTCTCTTGCTGAGGAATCCTCAATTTATGGCCTGAAAACGTCTCCCAGCTGCTGCTTTTCAAGTGGCTAACTCTTCTTTGATGCCTCCCTTTAGGTCTATAATAGCTCCGAGGTATTTGAAGTGGTCGACCTGCTCCAGGACCTGTTCTCCCAGCTTAATCTGATGTCTTCTTTCTTCTCGTGATATCACTATGGATTTTGTTTTAGAGCTGCTTATGACCATCCCTCTCTTCTCGAGATCTTCCTTCCAGACTTCCAGGTTGGATTGGAGATGTGCCTCTGATTTAGCAATCAGGGCAACATCATCAGCACATGGCAGCTCCGAAATACAGACCTGTCTCATCTTCCAGTACCCCACTGAATACTTTCTTGTTCTCTCCTTATATGCCTTGATGACATCGTCCATGAGGAGTATGAAAAGATAAGGTGACAGGATATCACCTTGTCTTACACCAGTGGTAGTCCTGAACTCTTCTGACTTATGGTTTGCTGTCCTCACATAATTTATAGCATGAATCAGAGGTGCTGGAATGTTCTTCCTTGCCAAACAGTAACAAAGATTGCTCCAGGGGACCCTGTCAAACGCCTTTTCCAGATCTATGAAACAAAGATGGATCTCTCACTCTTATACTCAAGGGCCTTTTCACTCAGCTGTCTGAGTGTGAAGATTAGGTCTTGAGTACTTCGGTAGATCACCAGATAGATCACTTCTGCATAAGCGCAAAATTTCGCAAACCAGTTCAAGACGTCAGAGCATACAGAGGTGCAGAGATCGGAAGCGATCATAACCTCTGCATAGCTAAACTGAGAATTAAACTGAAGAAGTTATACCAACAGAATAAAAATAGAAGAATAGATGTACACAGACCGCAATCAAATGATATAAAGGAGGAATATAATGTCAAAATGAACAACTATTTCGATGCTTTAGGCAAAATTGACAACGATATCACCACTAAGACAATCGATACTAAATGGGAACAACCGAGAACAGCAATGACAGAAGCAGCTGTAGCGACCACCGGATACCTAGTACATAAAAAGAAAAAATGGATGAGAGAAGATACTTGTGATAAAATACAAGAAAGGAAAACAGCAAAACTTAAACTACTAGCGGCAAGTACACATAATGCAGTTGAATCTTGCAAACTAACTTATAACTTGTTAAATAAAGAAGTGAAGACAAAAACTAGAAGAGATAAAAGACATTTCATCAATGAACTGGCCGTAGAAGCTGAAAATGCTGCAAGAACTGGTAATAGTAGGAGCCTTTATCAAATTACAAAACAACTATGTCACCAGCCTACTGCTATGGAAACACCTGTTAAAGGTAAATTAGGGAATTCAATACCAACAGAAAAAGAACAAATGAAGAGATGGGCTGAGCACTTCATGGAGGTACTAAACAGACCACCACCAACAGTAACACCTGATTTTAATAATGAAACACCCACAACCACCTTGCCAATAACTTGCGATGAATTCACGCTGGACGAGATCAAACAAGCCGTTAAAAGATTTAAAAAATTTTAAAGCTGCTGGAGTTGACGAAATTTCAGGGGAAATGACAACAACCTCTTGAGAATTTTAGATATTATAAATGAAGTATGGAGAGAAGAACAACCACCACAACAATGGAAAGACAGTATTATTGTAAAGTTACCGAAGAAAGGTGATCTATCAGACTGTAATAACTGGCGTGGTATATCTCTACTATCAGTACCTGGAAAATTATTATGTTGCATGATGTTAGAAAGACTTAAATTGCATGCTGACGAAAAGATCAGAGAAGAACAAGCGGGTTTCAGGCCGAAACGATCATGTATTGATCAAATATTCACACTAAGAACAATTATAGAAGAATCAGTGGAAATGCAATCGCCACTTATTATCACCTTCGTCGATTTTCAAAAAGCCTTTGATAGTCTACACCGCCCATCATTGTGGAAGATACTTACAATCTATGGTTTTCCAACAAAATATGTGAATATAATCAAAGCGCTATATGACAATGCAAGATGTTGTGTTAGAACAAATAAAGGGAATACAGAATGGTTTACAGTAGAAACAGGGGTGAAACAAGGCTGTATTATGTCCCCACTACTTTTTGGAATAGCTATTGATTGGGTTATGAGAAACTATACCCACAATGAACAATTAGGTATAAAATGGACAAATGGAAAATTCCTGGGGGACCTGGATTTCGCAGATGATTTAGCATTCTTAAGTTCAACACCCAGACAATCCCAAGAAGCAGTAAATAATTTGTGTCATCTTTCGGTTAAAATAGGTCTCCAAATAAATGCCTCTAAAACTAAAGCTATGAACTTTTCTAACGAGACATTTGATATCATCTTGAACGGGGAAAAACTACAGAAAGTTGAAAGTTTCAATTATTTAGGCAGTAAAATGACTCAGGATGGTGACACAACAAGAGAAATCCACACTAGAATTGCTTTGGCAGCTAGCGCCTTCAATAGATTATCTAACATTTGGAAATTACGATCATTAAATATACATACCAAGCTTCGTCTGTTTAATTCAAATGTTATCTCAGTGTTAACATACGGCTGTGAGAGTTGGAAAATAACAAAATCATTGGAGAACAAGCTGAATACATTCGAGAACAAATGTCTTAGAAAACTCATGAACATCAGTTGGAAAGAATTCAAGACTAATCGACAAATAAGAGAAGGCTCTAGGCAGAAATATGTCTCCGACTATATAAGGAAAAGACGATGGTCATATATCGGTCATGTCCTACGAATGCAAAACAACAGAATACCACTACAGGCGCTCACTTGGGTTCCTGAGGGAAGGAGGAAAAAAGGAAGACCAAAAGAAACACTCAGAAGAACAATAATAAGAGAAGGAAGAACGTTGGGCCTAAATAATGTGCAAGAGCCAGGAGGAGTGGCGTCACAACGAACAACCTGGTGTGGCCGGGTGGGTAGTTGGGGGTTGCTGTCTATGCAGAGAGTGTTAGGTTTAGATTACTAGCTTGTCCGCTAGAGTTAATAATTTCTCTCTTACAGTCTTACAGGAGTTTTCCAGGTTCTGGGACGATCCTCTAAGATGTATTGAGTTAGAGCAGATGTGTTTTAATTATGACGTGCATGTAACGATTAATTCAGTATGGATTTGTTTGTTTGCATGAATGTGCCAACAGTAAGTATATGATTCCTCAACAGCATTGGTTTTCATAGAAACGGCTTTTAATAGCCTTCAACAAGAGCTGGCTTAAATCAAATGTAACAAGTTCATGAACAATGGCATAAGTATAGTAATGAGTAAATGCATGTAGAATGTTCATATGGTAGCTCACTTATACCATATCCCTTTGTATATCTTTTTATTCATCTACAAAGTTTCACAACATGGCGAGACTATTCATTTTCTACAGTGTTCCTTCCTTGGGGCAATGTTTTCTAGGTTCGACGACATTTTCTATCTCTTCAGCTTTATTTATTAGTCCAGGTTTTTCTTTTGCTCATTGGTATTTCTTAGGTTCAATAACGCTCAGCATAAGGACCTTCTTCCTCAGCAAAGCATTTAGATATAGGATTTCGTTTCATTCTTAGAGCGTAGCTCTGTTGCAGCTATGTCCTTGTGTTCTATCTAAAGGAAGTGCATTTTTTATACATTGTACTACTTACAGATGTGTAGAAAATCTCAAACAAACTACACCACAAGTTTGAAATACACTTTTGTTAATTTAATGCGAAGTTGATCTCCTCAACATAAGAAAAAACACTGCGCTAGACTTCACACGTCTGCTGGGTTTCGTTTCTTCGTTCTGACTGAGATGGCGTCTGTTCTACATTCCTGCCGGTAGAAAACATGCTGAGCTCCTGATTGGTCAGGGAGATCACATGACAACTCTGTGACATAACCGAAGCGAAGCTAGTCTAATTAAAATTTGTTTCTAGGAAAATAGAAATTTATATGCAAATCTGTGCTTCCTTCGTCTTTGTAGTGGGATATAGTCTGTATCTGAAGAAAATCACGGTATACGCGGCTACATACAGATCCCGGGGCCCTGCAAATGTATCCCGTAGGGAGACATTTGGGTACTATCAAATCTTAAAAAATATCTCCAAAATTTCCTAAGTTCAAAAAAAAAAATGTTCAGAAAAATTTAAAGTTCAAAAAATGTTCTAAGTCTAAAAATGTTTCGGAAAAATTTAACCTAATTCTTACACTGGGGTCCTATGTCTATATGAGATCAACTTCTATATAAAAACTTAGGGATGGACATCAACTTCAAAAAAATTTTTTACTATCCAGCATTTTACAACATTTTTCATCAAATTTTCAAATTGGCAACACTGACCAAAAAAAATCTTCCAAAACATTTATAAGGTCATCACTCAAAAATGTGACAAGTGGCAACACTGGGAAATATTAGCAATAGTATATCATATCATAACTAAATGCATGTTGACAACATATTATTAGTCATTGTGGGGAGCAGGGTGTAATATCATTTCTGTTCCTGTCATTGGTTTCATATCCCAAGGCTTCAAGTACTCTAAAAATGTTGAAGTTATTTTCTTCCTGATGTTCCATAATCGTGGGTGTACTTTATTTATTCTTTTGATTCCAAGTATTTTACAGTTTATTCATAGAGATTTTGAAGGTCTCCACATCCTTATTGTCATGTTGATCTTTTTTCCATAAAACAGTTTATCCTTCTTTGGTTAACCATCATGTTTTCTTTTCTAATAAATGATCTGGTTGGTCATTGCTATTATATAAAAAAATCTCTAGACATATGGGTGAAAATTTCTAAATTACAATGTAACCATTAACATGTTAACATGCAATCATATTGTTCACAACAAAAGCATTAAAACCTCATAGCTTATTCTTATTTATTTGTGTCTGAATGTTTCCTGTATTTGACATTTTCCAAATGGTGAGTGTGTAAATTCGTTCCAAGATCATCATTGTAGAGAATGTTCTCTATTACATTTTCTCAAAATATGTGATGTTTGTCTCCAATATCCACAGAGGTAATAGGTCTGGTAGTGATCCTGTCCATTTATGACTCAACCATTTCTAATTGTTTGAAATCTTTCTTTTTCTTTCCTGTTTTCTGTCAACACGTTATTCTCATATGTGAGCCATAGCTTAAAATTATTATTTATTATTACTAGTCTTTTGCAAAAATCAACTTTGCACTACTTTGTTACAATATTCATACATCAACTTATTCAATCAATCATCAACAGAATAAATTTGTTATTATGTCATTGAAATAAATTTGTTATATTCCCATTTTTCTTCTTTTCTCAAGACAAGGTTCCTGGCACTCTGGCTACTATGTATCCTTATTGATCTCTGGTTCCATGGGTATAGTGTAACATTTTTCTTCCTTTGTTCTTTATGGCATTCCAAAATTCCATGCTATGGGGATCCGGTTTAGTTCTCCTGTTATAACCAGAAATATATCCTTAGTGAACCTTATGAGCTGTCAATTTTTTTCAACAACACATCATACAATCAATCATATAATCATCAAGTCGAATGTCTCAATTCTGTAACAGTATAAAAAAAACATATTATACATAATATTTTCATGTTCAACACCAGTTCTGCCTTCGCAGGTCGAAGGTTTTTCAGAACTCTGTGGTGTTTATAACATCTGCTGCTACAGCCAGATGATCAATTTATTTTTCTTAAATTTATAATAATTTAAGTTAATTATTATTATGGGGCTCAAGGGTACATGTATTCCAATGGTAATCCGTGATTCAGCAATATGGATGTCCAATCTGGGTACTCTTTTATAATATTATATCTATCCATTGTATATGGATCCATGACACGTCAGTCCGTGGGGTTACATTGTTCCTGGTCCATATATCATAAGGGCGATCCAATCTAGTATTGTCACAATGTCTCAATCATATTCCAATCCTCTGGTTTGTTTTATTATTTAATTTAAAATACCATAAGCATTTCAATATAATCATCGGCAAGCCATATTCATGTGCTATATTCATCAGGTTCACAATATAAGGCAAGTGGCAAAAATATCAAGAAATTATTCTCCCAAAATGTGGAGATATTACACAATCTCTTGTCTCTTATAAATAATATATCAGTTCATTCTATTATTATATTATTTTGTCCATAACCTCTGTGGTTCTATGGGATATTCATACTCCGTTTGTATATCCTTTGTCCATGGATGGTCCAAATCTCATATAGTTCCATTATTTTCTGGGTGCATCAGCATTCAATCTTCTTTTTCATTTAATCTCCATTGTGTCCTTGACACCTTTGGTTCCATAGGATTATCATAATTCATTTGTGTCTCTTGTCCAATGATAATCTATACATTTATGGTTCTCATATGCAGCAATCATATTCTCTGATTTGCTCTATGTTCATAGAAGCCAGAAAATTTCAATTATTTTCTCTGTTATTTCATAACAACCTCAAATTATTCATTTTCCCATTTCAATGTGAGCATTAGTGCATAAACCGCACAGCAAAACATTGGTTGTATCAACATAAAATTTCACCATAATATAAAATGGCATCTTCATCATCACTAAACAGTTGCTTCTTTCTCTCATGTGCCATCGGTGGTTATCATCCGGTAATGGGGGTGTTCAATGTGGGTTCAGCATATACAAATGCTATAGAAGGGTATGTCATTTGCTAAGTCAGCATGTGCAATTGTCATTTCTTTAACATGGGGCAAAGGCAGCATCAACAAATAGTTGCAATTTGTTCAATCTGGGGTCAGCATATACAAATTCTCTCAAAGGATATTTTCATTTGCAAAAATCAGCATGCGCAAATGTCATTGGGGTACTTGTCATAGGCAGTATCAACAAATATTGCTGGAGTATTAGAGATCATGCTGGGAGGGGTATGACTGGCATAGGCAGTATCAACAAAAACCTGTTGCTCACTCTGATGTGGTGATTTATTTTTAAACATATAACACATCCTATAACAACATTCAAAATGTGTTCTCTTCTTTTCATTTCTCTTTTCATTTTTTCAGTTTCATTTCTCTTTTCTTTGCATTTTCTGTTTTGTTCATCTTTTCTGGTTTGCACATTTTTCTTTCTTTTCAATATATCAAAATTTCAATTCCTTTCTGACAATGTATCACAATTACAGGAGAATGATAATAATAAGTTCTCTAAACACTAGAGATACTACCAACTCTAAACAATAGGGCTGCAAGCAATAGTTAAGGTCAGAAAAGAATGTACATAGTGGTATCCGTTAATAATGAGTGAGGAGAGGGTACTGGAAGTTCTTGATAGCTAGGGGAAAAATTTTAAGATCTCCTGATTACAACATTATTGTAATTTAAAGGAATGGAAAGTGATTTGGATAGAAAAGCTCATGAGTCTAGAATGTCGTCTCAAAATAGTGGAAAGAAAAATAGTAAGTTAGGGAGGTGTGACAGTGAAGTAAGGAAAATCTTACAATGGTGAGTCAAAGGTTGGATATACAATTTCTTATGCGAAGTAAACAAATTTTTTGTGAACATGCTAAGATAAATAAACCTGTGAAGAAAATAGGATAGCATGGCATAATAATTACAGATGTCATAGTGGTGTCAGTGTGATGGATCTAAGTGATATATAATAGATGAGGTAAGATAATTGGGAACAAAGATATTAGTATCAGGTAAGAAGAAAATTTCTCGTCCAAGGGTTGCCTGCATGAGTGTGCACTAAGATGCACGGAAAATGAATCACCGGGCTCTGGAACTGTAAGGACAAGAAGTCTAGTGAATGAAGCGTGGAATATGCTCAGTTACAAAAGTATAGATCAATGTTACAACAGAATCAGTGGGACACATGTGCTATAAGTGAGGTTGTGTAAGTTAACATTTTAAACATCAAAAACTGTCTGACTAATAAGGGTGTCTGTAAACGAGGAACATTGTATCTTTTGTGTCATCTTTATTTCACAAACCATAAAATAGGTCTAATTAAAGTAATCTGTGGGCTGTTTTTGAGTGCTCGCTGGTCATCAGAAGATTATGTCCGGGGAACAACTTGTTGGGTTTGGCTTTGACATCTCACACTGTAATAGGGCAATCTAGGACTGTCATTTTGAAACATAGTCACATAGTCTGAAAATAGAGTACATTTCAAAACGTTAGTACATAATATTCACATCTGCGTTGACCGTACATGGGATGGCATGTACATGAAGATATGAGGGGCGTGTTTCAGCAAAGCTTTAGTAGTTCCTTCAGTTTCTCTGCCATCTCTAACCTTGCAATGTCCCGACTGGATAGGCGAGCATCATATTGGGTAGCAGTGGTGATGGGTGTGGTAGGCGACACTGCATTAGTTGATTGATGGGGCGCTGAGGACATCAACGAATTCGGTGATGGTTTCCATGTGGTTGGGGGTTGCATGGCTGGAACATCTGTTAGTTTTGAGGCAGGTGTATGTTTCGCCTTGATTTTTTGTCTGACCTGGTTCTGCGGTATGTTAACACCGTTTACAGTGGGCGTAGTAATGTGCACACTGTTGTTTTTGACAAGTTGAGCTGAGGCTAATACCTCTCGGCTTGGTTTTGGAACCTTCCTACGTTTCTTCAAAATCTTTCGCCTGATATGGTTCTGCTATATACGAGGAATCTTGGTAACAGGAGGTAAGTGATCAGATTCTGTTTTATAGGCGCGTTTGACACTGGAGCTGACTGGTATAAATAATGTGCTATCCGCATCACTGGTTTCAATAGAACTGGCTGTGTCTGGTAAATCAATGTCTGTTTCTCGTTCATATGCTTCTACCATTTATCTGTCATTTTGTTCGTTGGGGTCTGACAAAATTGCACTGGGGTTGACACTGTAGTTTCTCATTTCTTGTTGCGTTTCGTCTTCATAAGGATTTGTGGTATATGGTTCCACAAACTGTTTGGGGATAGTTTCTTCAGGATCTGATTGTTCAGTGTGATCAGCTGTGTTCCTGTTGTATAGCAGTGGTTGTTCTTCACTAGTATTCCAACTGGAGCTGCCTGAACTGGGAGTGTGGTACGTATTGATTGACGAATGGTCACTGCGGGAGTAAGTTTGAGTGTGGATAAATGTTGACTTGGTATTGTCATCTCTTGATGTTTGAGGCATGATTTCTTCATTTCTAATACGCAGGTCTCTGTCTTGGGGTCGATTACGCAATTCTGCCTGTGGAATATCTTCTTCGCTTTCGGACGAGTCTCGTTGTTGTCTTGCTCGATGTACTGCATCGGTGGGTGGTCTGGGTACGTGGTCATACTGGTAGAATTCAAAGTCTGTCGTCTCTGACTCTGATAAGTCTGTCGACTCTGTACTGGATGGATTATAATGTAGGGTGGCTTTTCTGACTGGTCTAGTAGTTGTAGTCAGAGGTGTAATGGGTCTGTGATTATCGATTCTGAGTTGTTTTGCATGAGCTTTTGTTCTATGCTTTTTCTCTTCATTCCAGATAATGAAGTTTACAGGCGTAGGGACCTGATATATCAATGCTTACTGTTTGCATGGGATAATGGGAAGGTTGCATTTCTTGAAGGGGAATTAAATGTGGCTTCATGTTTCGCAATTTACATGTTTTGCAGGTAGCCACGTACTCTGTAATGTCTTTGTACATGGTTTGCCAATAATACCTTTTCTTTATGACATCAATTGTTTTGTCTCTTCCCATGTGCCCGTTGTTATCATGGAACTGTAGCAGTACTTCTGGGATTATATGTGTTGGAATGACTTTTCTTAGTGTCCCTTCTTGTTTATGATCGATATAATATAGAGCTCCATCCGTTGGGTGTACTGTAAAATCTTTACTTTTTGTTGGGTTTTCCTTTACGTATGTGAGCAGCTTGACAATTTCTGCATCTTTTGCTTGTTCTACTCTCATGTCAAACATATCTTGACTTTCTTCTTCTACTTGAGTGGCGGAATCTGAAGTACTTCTTCGACCTGATGAAGTAATTTCATTAGTTTCTTTAGCATTATCGTCAATCTCTGAGGATGTGCCATCATTTTTGACTCTATTTGTTTTCACTTCAGTTTCATCATCATTTTTAATTCTGGATAGGAGATCTGCACAGATGTTTAATCTGCCAGGGATATGTTCGATAGTGGTGTTATAGGACTGTAAATTCATTGCCCATGTCTGTAACTTCTTAGGCTGTTCCTGCGTTTTGGTGAGCCAGTTAACCAAAGGCTGATGATCAGTTCTGATAGTGAGTTTTGTTCCTCTAACATAAAAGTCTAATTTCTGTACTGCATAGTGAATGGCGTATGCTTCTTTCTCAATGGTGGTCCACCGTTTCTGTGACTTTGACAATGCGTGGGATAAGAATGCAATGGGTTTCACATTGGGGATATCTGGTAGTATGGGTGTTTCATCTTCTACTACTGGTTGTACCAAACACGCACCGATTGCGTTATTCGAGGCATCGGTGTATAGTATCATGGGCTGAGAAATGTCTGGATGTCCAAGAAGCGGAATGGTGGTTAGGGCATTTTTTAGATATTCAAACGATTTCTGGCACTCTTCTGTCCATCTAAATCGTGCATACTTGCGGGTAAGGGCTATTAATGGCTCAGCTGCTTGCGAGAAATGTATGATATGGCGCCTATAGTATCCCACGGAACCGATAAAGGAGCGTGTTTGCTTGACTGTCATGGGGCTAGGCATCTCTCTTATAGCCTTAACTTTGTCTTCGTCTGGTCTGATACCATCTCTATTGATGACGAAGCCTAAATATTTTGTTTTTGTCTTTAGAAACTCACACTTCGACAGTTTTAACTTTATTTGGTGATGCCTGAGTCTATCGAGGACTATTTCTATCTTGCGAAGGTGGTCTTCTATCGTACCTGCGGTATGTATCAGTATATCGTCTATGTATGCTAGGGCGAATGGTTGTAAACCTTTTAACACTTCGTCCATGAGTGACATATATGTTGCGGGCGATCCTTTTAGACCAAATGGCATCACATTCCAAGAAAAGCTCCCTATGTGCGAACAGAATGTGGATTTCAGTTTTGCCTCAGGTGTCATGGGGATGCACCAAAAGCCCGACCTTGCATCAAGTGTGGTAAAGTAGGTCGACTTTCCCAACGTCGCAAGTAGATCGTCTATTCTGGGCAAGGGGTAGGAAATGACTTTTGTGATTTTGTTAAGGGCACGGTAGTCGCAGCAAAAGTGACTGGAACCATCTTTCTTCGATGCTATCACTATGGGTGAGGACCATTGGGATCGGCATCTTTCGGTGATTCCTGCCTGTAGCATTTCATTTATAGACCTTTCCACCAGTTCTCTGTTTTTCAAAGGCGTATGGTAGGGTTTGAGATGTATTGGCTCCTCTGTTGTGGTTTGTATGTCCATTGTGACAGTATTTGTTCTGCCTAATTCCATGTCGTTGAGCGCGAATACGTCCTGGTGTTTTTCCACAAAGGTTTTCAATCGTGGTCTATTTTCTTCTGTGGTGTTCAGGGTTGCTAGTAACTGGGATACCCTCTCTCTGTATTTATGGTCTGCTATGATATCTCTGGTCTGTCTTGATGCCTCTGTTTCTTTCTCGTAGTATTGGGGCATTTTTCTTGCATCTTGTGAAAATATCTGCTCCTGGTATGTGGCTTTCTTTTGAGTATTTCTTTGCCTTTCATTGGGCTGTGCTTGGTATTGTCTCCTCTGCCATATGCTGTGTGCATTTTCATTTGTCACTGCATTTACTGTATATTCATTTCTTATTTTATTTCCGGGGTAGTCGTTGTTGTGCCATTTTTTCTGATTATTTCTGCCGTAACTGCGCCTATCCGCATGCGTTACTGTGTGTCTTTCTCTTGTGCTATAGGACTGTCTCCTTTCTGTGGGTGCAGTTTCTTTCGTCCTTCTGCTTTCAACCTTGCTGCTATAGTATCCTCCTGTGGTAGAGTCATATAAGAATTCTTCCTTTTCCTCGGGACATTCAATTGGTTTTGGGACTGCATCATATCCACCTGTTTTTGCATTATATAGATACTCCATGGGGCATGTATCTCTATCCTGTCGCTTCGGATATCCTCCTGGCAAGACAATTTCTGTTTCTCTGTTACTCTGTGATATACAGCACTTCATCTTTTCTCTTGGTGTGCTGGGGCGTAAAAATGAGTAATTATAGTCATTTTCATACCGTGGCCTTACTCTTCTTATATATGGACTGGTTCGTTTCTGCCTTCTGGGTAGGGTATGCTGTGGTGTAACATAACTGTGACTGGTATTTCTGTCTTTTTCTGCACAGGACTTATAACTGTTTACTTTTCGTGTACCATGGTTATTTGTACTGCGATTTCGTGCACTATGTCCAGTGGGAGTGGTTGAGACAATTTGTGAATGGTCTCTATTGGTTTTAGTTTGTCTTAACGTTGACGTCTCCACTTGTGCTACAATTGTGCCTCTATTTATAGTGGTAGTTTTTCCTGACATATTCAATATCATGATGGCGAAATCTCTGGACTTCGAGACTTCAGCGATTCCCTCTGTAATTTGCAACAATGGGTCATCAATAATGCTTTCTTCTGCTAGGGTCTGTATTTGGATTGATTGCCCTGGTGTTGAAGCTAGGTGTGTTTTGGACGGTTGAAATCGTACTAAATGTTGGATCTTCTTGAACAGCTGAAACCTAATAAGGCTGATGGATGCTCCTGTATCTACCAGTGCTCTATACTGTTGGCCCTGTATAGACATGATGCAGGAACTGGGGTCCGGATGTATTTTGGTTCCATCATTCAGCATTTCTTCATAATGTATTTTTCTGGATGGGCTCACTTGACAATTTCTGTTCTGTGTTGTTTCTTTTGTTTTGGACCATTTTCTATGACAGTTGCCTTCACTAGCGGTCCTGTTTAGTGAGTGGCACGTCCGTTTCCCTGACGCATGAGGGGTTGAGGTGTGCCTCTAGTATACTGATTTCTGGTGTAATCACGTCAGGGTGGTGCGGGTTGTTGTGGTTGGTAACCTCCTTCTCTTCTGAATGGTACATTATTGTAATTTGCTCTGCAGGACTTGTAACCATGTCCGAGCCTACCGCATGTAAAGCATCCATTTGGATTGACATTATTAACGTCATTTTGCCTCTGTGTGGGGGGTCTGTAGTTGCGGGGCCTATCATCCTGTTGTCGTGGGCGAGTCCATTGCCTCCTGGCATGGTCAACCTCCAAAGGCTCATGCTCCGTATAGTCCCTATGGTCTGGTCGGGGTTCTCTACCTGTTCTTTGTTGGAACCTTCGGCGAACATTTTCTTTTTGTATTGCTGCATGGATTGTTTCAGCAATTGTCTTCGTGTCTATTCTAAAGAGATGCATTCTGATGTTGTCTGCTCTAAGGTCCTCAATAAATGTTCCTACCAGCTGTATTTCCACATCAGGTGTGGTAGGTATTTCTCCACAAAACGCCTCTTCTGCCATATTGAGGAATCTATCTCCAAAAAGCTGTACCGACTCATCTCTTTCCATTTCATGCTTTTAAGGACTGACCAAGCGTGCATTTTATCTATGATTTCTCCATATCTCTGTGTGAGCTCTTTCGTAAGGGAGACGTAGGTCTCTGTGGGGTACTGCTGAAACCTCCTTCTTAAAAAATCAGTTACTAATGACTCGGAGCTTACTAGAGCGATTTTCTTTTTCTCGTCGTCAGTTATTGCCCCTGCTATTGCCGCAAATTTTTTCATATCGGACAACCATCTTCTGAATTTTTTCTTATCCCCATCGAACGGCTGGACGATGGACCTGACCTGAGTGAATTTCGCGTAGTTGTCAGTTTTCTGTAGGGTTTCAGTAAATTTGTCGTAGCGCTAACATTGTGGGTCCTTCCGTATTCTGTTTGTCCTGGGGCTGCAGTGGTTGTGCCTGTGCGGATCGGTTTTGCAGTTGCTGCTGCTGTTCTACCCCGTGTTGCTGAAAATCTTCCATTAATTGGTCCATCTTTCGTTGATGCTTCTGCTCTTTTATAGAGGACTGGTCACACGGCACCAAATAGATTTATGCGCAAATGTCACAAGGTCTTGGATAATGGGCTTTAGTATAGTAATGAGTCGCACAAATACATGTAGAATGTTCATATGGTAGCTCACTTATACCATATCCCTTTGTATATCTTTTTATTCATCTACAAAGTTTCACAACATGGCGAGACTATTCATTTTCTACAGTGTCCTTAGGTTCAATAACGCTCAGCATAAGGACCTTCTTCCTCAGCAAAGCATTTAGATATAGGATTTCGTTTCATTCTTAGAGCGTAGCTCTGTTGCAGCTATGTCCTTGTGTTCTATCTAAAGGAAGTGCATTTTTTATACATTGTACTACTTACAGATGTGTAGAAAATCTCAAACAAACTACACCACAAGTTTGAAATACACTTTTGTTAATTTAATGCGAAATTGATCTCCTCAACATAAGAAAAAAACACTGCGCTAGACTTCACACGTCTGCTGGGTTTCGTTTCTTCGTTCTGACTGAGATGGCGTCTGTTCTACATTCCTGCCGGTAGAAAACATGCTGAGCTCCTGATTGGTCAGGGAGATCACATGACCACTCTGTGACATAACCGAAGCGAAGCTAGTCTAATTAAAATTTAATCTGTTTCTAGGAAAATAGAAATTTATATGCAAATCTGTGCTTCCTTCGTCTTTGTAGTGGGATATAGTCTGTATCTGAAGAAAATCACGGTATACGCGGCTACACTGGAGAGCACTGGTTTCTGCCTTATGCGCCGTGTTTGGTGCTTAAAAAATTTATTATTATTATTACTTCGGTTCGCTCGGAATCCGCACTGGACCTCATCCAATTGTGGCTCAGCTAGGCGTCGGAGTCTCTGCTCTAGGATTCTAGAGTAGATTTTATTAGGGACACTGAGAAGGGATATGCCTCTATGGTTTCCACACTGTCGATTGTCACCCTTTTTGAAAATCGGTGTTATGATGGCAATCTCCCAATCCTATGGTATGGTCTTGTTGCACCACGCTGCCTGTAGAACCCTTAAAAATAGCACGTAACATTTCAGTCACCGTGTATAATCATGTGTCTAATAATCTAGGTCACATGTCGTATAGTTCCTGGGTGTCTTTGAAGAGACCAAGAAAGAAATAGGACTATTGTACATTCATCCATGTCGTTCAATGCGCCTAATACAAGGTCATGAATGAGGATAGCAACCTCCTCTTGTAAAACAAATCACTACATGAACCGCTGCTATGAGAGCATGTAACGGTTTCGTGCAGGCTTCCTGTGGGACTAACTACAGTAATGACTTGGTGTAGGCTTCCAGTAGGACTAAATACAGTGGTGACCTGGTGCAGGCTTCCTGCAGGACTAACTACAGAGGTGACTTGGTGCAGCCTTCCTGCGGGACTAACTACAGTGGTGACTTTATGCAGGCTTCCTGCAGGACTAACTACAGTGGTGACTTGGTGCAGGCTTCCTGCAGGACTAACTACAGTAGTGACCTGGTGCAGGCTTCCTGCAGGACTAACTACAGTGGTGACTTGGTGCAGGCTTCTCGCAGGACTAACTACAGTGGTTACTTGGTGCAGGCTTCTTGCAGGACTAACTACAGTGGTGACTTGGTTCAGGCTTCCAGTGGGACTAACTACAGTGGTGACTTGGTGCAGGCTTCCTGTGGGATTTACTGTAGTGGTGACTTGATGCAGGCTTCCAGTGGGACTAACTACAGAGGTGACTTCGTGCAGGCTTCTTGCAGGACTAACGACAGTGGTGACTTAGTGCAGGCTTCCTGTAGGACTAACGGCAGTGGTGACTTGGTGCAGGCTTCCTGCAGGAATAACGACAGTGGTGACTTGGTGCAGGCTTCCTGCAGGACTATCTACTGTGGTGACTTGGTGCAGGCTTCCTGCAGGACTAACGACAGTGGTGACTTGGTGCAGGCTTCCTGCAGGACTAACGACAGTGGTGACTTGGTGCAGGCTTCCTGCAGGACTAACGACAGTGGTGACTTGGTGCAGGCTTCCTGCAGGACAATCGACAGTGGTGACTTGGTGCAGGCTTTCTGCAGGACTAACGACAGTGGTAACTTGTTGCAGACTTCCTGCAGGACTAACGACAGTGGTGACTTAGTGAAGGCTTCCTGCAGGACTAACGACAGTGGTGACCTGGTGCAGGCTTCCTGCAGGACTAACGACAGTGGTGACTTGGTGCAGGCTTCCTGCAGGACTAACGACAATGGTGACTTCGTGCAGGCTTCCTGCAGGACTAACGACAGTGATGACTTGGTGCAGGCTTCCAGTGGGACTAACTACAGTGGTCACTTGGTGCAGGTTTCCTGTGGGACTTACTGTAGTGGTGGCTTGGTGCAGGCTTCCATTGGGACTAACTACAGTGGTGACTTCGTGCAGGCTTCCTGCAGGACTAACGACAGTGGTGACTTGGTGCGGGCTTCCTGTAGGACTAACGACAGTGGTGACTTGGTGCAGGCTTCCTGCAGGACTAACGACAGTGGTGACTTGGTGCAGGCTTCCTGCAGGACTAACTACAGTGGTGACTTGGTGCAGGCTTCCTGCAGGACTAACGACAGTTGTGACTTGGTGCAGGCTTCCATTAGGACTAACGACAGTGGTGACTTGGTGCAGGCTTCCTTCAGGACTAACGACAGTGGTGACTTGGTGCAGGCTTCCAGTAGGACTAACTGCAGTGGTGATTTGGTGCAGGCTTCCTGTGGGACTTACTGTAGTGGTGACTTGGTGCAGGCTTCCAGAGGGACTAACTACAGTGGTGACTTAGTGCAGGCTTCCTGAAGGACTAACGACAGTGGTGACTTGGTGCAGGCTTCCTGCAGGACAATCGACAGTGGTGACTTGGTGCAGGCTTTCTGCAGAACTAACGACAGTGGTAACTTGGTGCAGGCTTCCTGCAGAACTAACGACAGTGGTGACTTAGTGCAGGCTTCCTGCAGGACTAACGACAGTGGTGACCTGGTGCAGGCTTCATGCAGGACTAACGACAGTGGTGACTTGGTGCAGGCTTCCTGCAGGACTAACGACAATGGTGACTTCGTGCAGGCTTCCAGCAGGACTAACGACAGTGATGACTTGGTGCAGGCTTCCAGTGGGACTAACTACAGTGGTCACTTGGTGCAGGCTTCCTGTTGGACTTACTGTAGTGGTGACTTGGTGCTGGCTTCCAGTGGGACTAACAACAATGGTGACTTGGTGCAGGTTTCCATTAGGACTAACGACAGTGGTGACTTGGTGCCGGCTTCATGCAGGACTACCGACAGTGGTGACTTGGTGCAGGCTTCCAGTGGGACTAACTACAGTGGTGACTTGGTGCGGGCTTCCAGTGGGACTAACTACAGTGGTGACTTGGTGCAGGCTTCCAGTGGGACTAACTACAGTGTTGTCTTGGTGCAGGCTTCCTGCAGGACTAACGACAGTGGTGACTTGGTGCAGGCTTCCAGTGGGACAAACTACAGTGGTGACTTGGTGCAAGCTTCCTGCAGGACTAAGTACAGTGGTGACTTGGTGCAGGCTTCCAGTGGGACAAAATACAGTGGTGACTTGGAACAGGCTTCCTGCGGGACTACCTAAGTGGTGACATGGTGCAGGCATCCTGTGGGACTTACTACAGTAGTGACTTGGTGTAGGCTTCTTGCGGGACTAACTACTGTGGTGACTTGATGTCACGGATTGCCTCCCCTGCTTTGCAGTAGTGGTCCAACAGTGGCCAAAACTCAAGAGTATCTAAAGTGGGTCGTCAAAAGTGTCTACCTTCGCACAAGATTACTCTTGGCAGAGATGTAGATAGAAGGGTAATGACGCTTCTGTTTCAAGGTAGTGTCCATACGATAATTCAGAAGTCAAGAACAATGCTGCTTAGGGCCGAGCAATTGTTAACTTATATCTGTCCGTTGCCTTTTGTGAAGAATTAAGCAATGGTTTTAGCCCGTTCAACCCCCAGCTGGTATAAATCCAGCGAAATTCCATTTGACAAGTAGAAGCTCTATTGGTGTAAATATGTATACATATATATAAAATAAGAGACTTGCTCATTTTTTTCTCAACCAGCGGCACTTGGGCTTTCAGCCCTTTGGCCCAATGACATGTCATTGCGAGGCTGGGGAACCTGTGGACTTTCCTTCCAACACGGTCAAGAGCTTCTCTCCTTCACATCCACAGAGCCGTTCAGGTTATTCAGTCTAAATCCTTTTCGGTGATACTTCTTCAAATGCCGACGCCGAGCTTGAACCTTAAACACCTGATCGCCAGTGCAACGTGGTAACCATTACACCAGCGCGGCTTCTAGTCTTGCTCATACGTTGCTTTCACGTTGTGCACCCACCAATGTTAATCTCTCAGAAGAATCAAATTCCCGAGTACACAGCGTAGCTCAGGGAAGATGATTAAAAATCACCTATATTCTTCTGGCTATTAAACTAGAAAAATATGTGCTTGGACAGCGCGAATAATGATTTGCATGGGTTACAATTAACAAGGTACATATATGTCACAAAATGATATAATACACTTGATGCACACGTGATGTAATCATCAATCATCACTTCTCCAGTCGGAGACTGGGGTCACCTCTGCTGTTTGTTTTCTGTACGACAAACGAGAAACCATCTCCAGTGCTCGCTTCAGTGGTTTATGAATATACTATTTTCCTATGTTGAGGTTGCCGCCCTCATGTAACAACTTAGCAAAAAATATACCAAATTGATATTTGTAAAATAAATGTTTACACTTACCCCAAAGTAACTTTTAGGAACACAATCTCCTCGCACAGTTTAAAATGGACACACCACTTTATTAGATGCTTCGAATCCCTTGTTCTGGGAAATGTTAGTAGTCCTCTTATGACGGGTGTTCTGCGAATCACTTGGCCTGGAAAACTTTAGTAATCCTATTATGACAGGTGTTCTGCGAATCCCTTGGTCTGGAAATATTTTGTATTCCTCTTATGACGGGTGATCTGATTCCTTAGGTATCCAGACTTCGTATTTAAAAGGCAGGTTTACTTTGTTTGTTTTAAAGTTGCCCAAATACTTTTGTCTGGGTCCTTTCAAGTCTTCAGTCTTTGTATTTAAAATATGTGGGTTTACTTGTAAGTTTAAAGTTGCCCAAATACTTCCGATCTGTCACTCTTAATATAGAAATTCTTAATCCGATCCTTAACTCTCTGGCTCTAGGGATTTGCTGGCTTGACGTGGCGATGCGGTCTGATCTGAGGCCCCGATTTCGCGATATTATATTTCAATTCCTCTGTTCACATCCCAGATTGTGCTTCCGACAAATTTCCAATGAAATCCATTGTTTATACCGTTTCTCAAATCCCTCCAACCGAAAGCTCTGGACTGTATCGTTAGGGGAGTTTAATTTATATTTCCCTCCACGTGTTTTAAAATATTACATTTGAAAATTCCATCGCGTGACCTCTGTCAATATGTCGTAATGCTTCCGCCAACTCACAAACAAATCTGTGAACTTATTTGATGTCCAGATGCTACCTTCCAATATTGCCGCTCCCAGACAGATCTGTAATTATCTTGATACAAGGATGATCCCGGAAGCTATAACCTCATATTGCCTGAGTCCTCGCCCTTCTCGGACAGCTTCCCAAGACAGACAATATGGTATTCTATTGAATCGATCGTGCACGCCCAGCTTGTATAAACAGAAATCGACTCTGTCAAAGGTAGCAAGACCGACTCAAAGAGATAAGCGTATTACGGCTGACAAGGTGTAATTAACCTCGATAATACCACAGTTCACCTGGCGGAACGTAAATACGTCTGGAAGTAGTCACAGCAAAAAGAATGAAGGGCAAAAATTTGCCAAATAATAGGACGAAGAAGAAAATGAAGAAGTGAAACTGCCGGAGGGTCTGAATGGATGAGAGAGAGTGGCACAAAAGTACATGCACAATGACGTTTTGTCACACTTGGTGCAGGCTTCATGCGGGACTAACTACAGTGGTGAATTGTTGTAGGCTTCCTGCGGGACTAACTGCAGTGGTGACTTGGTGCAGGCTTCCTGCGGGACTAACTACAGTGGTGACTTGGGGTAGGCTTCCCGCGGGACTAACTGCAGTGGTGACGTCATGTTCCATAAGGAGCACAAATAAAAATAATGAAGATAATGGCGAGTATATAACGTTTATTTAATCTGGAGTAGACGATGTCAGTGTTATTATTAAAACCAAGTTGTAGTTTCCACAGGTTGAATTAAGTACGTCTGTATGTATTTACAATCTGTATGTTTAGATAAGATTGATCGACACATCAAAAACAGGCACTATAAAGTTTAGCAGATCGCCCGGTCCACTTAACCGTGTGTCAAGTGACCTCCTTTACACATTTCTATCCCATAGTGATAATAAACCTTTTTTATAAATAATTATTTATTTCTTTAAAATCAGGTTGAAACCTAAATGAACTATTAAATATTTCATTTGTAAATATACAAATTTAACGTCATTTTGAATGTACTGCATGTTTGTCTCAGTCAATTTACTAAATACACTCTAAACAAAACTATACCATAATAACAAGAATGCCCCTGAGTAAATCATGGTGGGGGCTTAAACGGGCTAAAACAATTGCTTAAATCTTCACAAAAGGCAACGGACAGATATAAGTTAACAATTGCTCGGCCCTAAGCAGCATTGTTCTTGACTTCTGAATTATCGTATGGACTCTATCTTGCGACAGAAGCGTCATTATGCTTCTATCTACAACTCTGCCAAGAGTAATCTTGTGCGAAGGTAGACACCTCTGACGACTCATATTAGATACTCTTGAGTTTTGGGTAACTGTTGGACCAAGATTTCTCTTGGCAGATATGTAGATAGAAGGTTAATGACGCTTCTACCACAAAGTATTTTTCACAACATATTCAGATAAGCGATAACAATGCTGCAATATAGCTGAGCACGTTAATTCTAGAATCTGACGATAACTTTTGTGAAGGATTAAGCAATGGTTATGTTAGCTCGTTTAAGCCCCCACCCCTTATTACTCAGTGGAATTTTTATTATTCTGGTATAGCTCAGTTTAGAGTGTGTATAGTAAATTTGACTGAGACAAACATGCAGTAACTTTAAAATGATTAAATCGAAGTTAAATTTGTAAATTTACAAATAACAAAATTTAATAATCACTTAAGTTTTAACAGTTTGAAAATAATTTGAATAGTTGTAACTGTCTTTTTCTTCTTGTTGATGTGATCACTGGCCCAAGACAGTATACATGTTGTTAGATGTGTAGTGCGAGCGTATGATGAATTGAGTGTGGGTGCGAATGAAGACGCGAATGTGTTTAGGCTCGTATAGATGTAGATCCTGCAACCCATACTCTCACATGCAGTAATCAAGGATGCTTTGACACTGCAGGCATGTTTCAAGACATTTATTTACGAGAACACACATAGTATCAACAGGAACAGTCAGTGTAACAAGGTCATGCTGACCTGACATCGATAGGTATACATTTGGCATTCAAAAAGGTAAACATCGGAATAGACGTGCATGGTCAATAGCAAAGTTCTTCAATAATGACAGTTCGTAGCGTCGCCCTTGGCGTCTCTGACTAAACGCGTCAGATGCCTTAGTTACTATGACACATAGGTGCAACTTGGCACTCCCCGCCAATTGCACATATCAGGCTGTAGTATAATAGCCGAAAGCACAGGCCTCGTTCTGACGTCGGCCGTGTACTTCTGTTAAATAGGTTATCATCAACCCTGCAGTAATACTTATTGTAGATATGAATTCCGCCAATCTGCGGCTCCCACAATATATCTTCGTCACTGGATTTCTGGACAATATAAGACTAACAGTCTTGGATGGCTACCTCGAGCACAAATATATAAGTTCTGAAATGGCGGATCAGTGAGCTGCTGTTCACCCTAGGTAATCCTTTACATGTTCTGCCACCGAAAAGCGTAATAATGCATAAAGGTCGGTATTACCTGGCAAATGAATCCTCAGAACATCACAAGGAATTCTGTCGTCATCCCGACGCACAGAGATTCACTGGGGAAAACTGCCATAGCAGTTACTTCGAAGATTCTCCCCGAAAAACAATGGACTCTTGGTCCCTTCAGAAAAACAGGACCTCCCGGCTTCCCGGAAGTATATCTCACTCCCGCTTAAAAAACCTTCCCATAGGCCTACGCCGAACTGTCAACCTCTGACCCTAAAGGTCAAACACAATGAATGAATAAACAAGGGAAGACAACCCCTAATCAACCTGACATCGCAGGTAAAGACACAATTATTCTTATGATACAAACATAAGCAAATAACTTGACAGATGACTCCGTCGAAAATGACAGCAACATTACTACCACCCCCCTGTAAAAAAAAAAATGCAATTTTTTTTTTTTAATATGTTCATGAGCAAGATAGCACCAGTATCACTTCTGTGCTCATGCAAACAATGAACCTAATATCAGGTACAATAGAAGAGGGTACAAATCATCTCCCAACATAGGAGAAAATATTTCCTTTAAGCCAAACAAACTAAGGGATACCATTCAAGAAACCTAAGTTGCTGGCAATACCAATCATATATCAAACATTACTAAATAATATAATCATAGCAATATACAAATGTCAATGCTATTTTAGCAACATATCACTGATGGATGGACAAAATGAAATTTGTTAAATTATCTAAACATCATCCAAATACATTTGTATTACAACATATTATGATATTAAGGACAGACCTAAGTCTGAAAATATATCAGGAAAAACTAGGACACAAGATTTAACTGGAATCATGTGGGCATCTAGACAATATGTCCGCCATCACATTATCCGAACCACGGATAGCTCGCACCGTGAAATGGAAAGGCTGAAGAGCAATAGCATAACGAGTAGATCTCGAGCTCTTCAAATCCTTACTTTGCATAGCCGTAAGAGCTTTTTGGTCGGTTTCCATAAAGAAATGCGCGCCCAGAAGGAACCTTTGTAGCTTAAGAATGGACCAAACCATAGCCAACAATTCACGGTCCAAAACCGAGTAATTCCTTTCTGCCGCATTCAGCTTCCTAGAAATATACATTACAGGATGCAGAGTTCCTGAATATTCCTGCATTAGTGCCGCTCCAATGCCAGTGGAAGAGGCATCACTACGAAGGACAAAAGTCTTATCAATCGTCGGTAGTCTTAAGATAGGATGAGATGAGAACAAATTCTTAACCTGATCCAATGAAGATTGGCATTCTTGGGACCAACGCACCATATTAGGAGAACCTTTTTTCAATAACGTTGAAAGTGGTGCCATAATGGAGGACAGATTCTCAATGAATCTTCCATAGAATTGTATCAATCCCAAGAGACTACGCACTTGCTTTTTTGTCTTCGGAACCGAGATATTTAATATCTTTGAAATGTTTTGGTCCTCTGTCTTCAACAGACCATGACCAACTCGATGACCTAGGAAGGAAATTTCACTAAACCCAACAAAAGCTTTAGAGGGTTTAGCAGTCAAACTATGCTCACGTAGAGTAGATAGCAATTCCTTCAGACCCACATAGTGTTCTTCCCAAGTATCGCTGAAAAGACAGATGTCGTCTAAATATGCAATGACATCTGCACGATCTGATAGAATTCGTCGCATCATGCGTACGAAAGTCGCTGGGGCGTTCATAAGCCCGAAAGGCATAAAATTCCATTGAAACAGACCCCTAGGTGTCGAAAAAGCAGTGAGAGGTTTGGCGTGTTCCGTCAATGGGACTTGCCAATAACCTTTCGACAAGTCTAGTTTAGTAAAGAATTTAGCTTTAGAAAGTCTAATAAGTAGATCATCTAATAACGGCATAGGTTCAGCATCGAACTTCGTAACTTGATTTAATTTGCGATAATCAACGCAAAGACGTATGTTATTGTCTTTCTTTCGAACAATAACTATTGACGAAGAATAAGCTGAAGTGGATGGTTCAATTATTTGTAGTTGAATCATTTCATCCAATTCTTTCTCGACTTGTGCTTGAAAATGAATAGGTATTGGGTATGGTCTTACTCTGATCGGATTACGATCAGTAAGTATGATGTCATGTTCTATGACATCTGTGTGTCCAGGAATGTCGGTAAGGACATCCTGATATGATTGTAACGTAGAGGATACTTGACGTTGTTCCTCAAAAGACAAGTTGGAAGAGACTGTAACGTCTCTCCACGATTCCGTTGAAGTAAGTGGAATCGCAGGAAGAGGTAAGTTCACGTCAGAAAAAATAGTTTCCTCATCCTGTATAACGGACAGGGATGAGATGTGACCATGTTGAACTGGAGAGTCGTCCGTCGCCTGGAAAATAGGCTGTAAATAGTCTGGACGTTCAATAAACTCTGTTAACATATTTATATGGAAGGTTTTATGCCTTCCATCCACATCGACAATATAGTCGACATCAGAAATTTTCGAGACTATAGTGTATGGACCCTTCCAAGAAATGAGAAGTCTATTCTCTCTTGAGGGCAGTAAGACATATGCTTTGTCTCCAGGACAAAGTTGACGTAGGCGTCTTTTCTTATTAGCAAATCGCCTAGCTTTTTCTTTCGCAAATTCGGAAGATGAAGTTGCTAACCTGCACGATTCGATAATCTTTTCTCTAAGAGCTATAACATATTCATATGACGATTGTGTATCATCGTCAATATCATCGGAAGTTATCAAATCGTGTAACAAGGACATTGGCCCGCGCGGTTGCGCGCCAAAGACAAGTTCGAAAGGAGAAAACCCTGTATGCTCGTTGGGAACCTCTCTATAGGCAAAGAGGACTGCAGGTAAAACCCTGTCCCAATCTTCAGGATGATCCTCCGTTATCTTGCCAAGTAAGTTCTTTAGTGTCCTGTTAAGACGTTCTACCAATCCATTGGACATTGGATGATAAATACTACTGAGAGACCTTTTAATGTCTAGCGTAGCCATTACCTGAGACATAACGTCCGAAATTAACTGAGTGCCGTGATCCGACAGTATTTCTCCGGGGAATCCCAGACGAGAAAATACGAGCCAAAGAGCATCAGCGATATCGACAGTTGATATGCTCTTCAGAGGAATAGCCTCTGGCCAACGCGTGCACATGTCCACGCAAGTGAGGATAAATTGGTGTCCTCTGGCTGACTTAATTTTGAACGGACCAATGATGTCTATAGCCATTTTCTGAAACGGCCGAATCGGAATATCTGCAGCCTGAATAGGAGCAGCATGTCTCGGACCCCTAGACTTGACCTCTTGACAAATTTTGCAAGATCGGCAATAAATTCGGATGTCTTTATTCACGAATGGCCAAAAGAATGACGCAAGGACTCTAGTTTTAGTTCTGGAAAAACCCATGTGTCCAGCACACTGAGAATCGTGTGCATGCCGAAGAATTAAGGCTCTCATACACTTAGGCACAAGAATTTGCGAATGCATAGACTTGTCCGAGTTTTGTACCATTCGTACCAATATACCATTCTTCATAGTAATATACGATTTGTGATTCGTATTTTGATTGGGATCCCCTTTCTTTGCAAGAAGGAAGTATTTCTTCAAAGAAGGATCCTCTTCTTGACGTTTAACAAACGAGTCATGGGAAATCACCAAGTGCTCGTCTTGGCTATCAACTTCATTACTATTATCAGATGAAGTTGGGGGATTAAGAGCTTGAGCTCTTGTCATCACTGCATTGACCGTTTGAATGTTTTCTTCTTCCCAACTAGAAATTTGTTGCGGGGTGCATTCCTTAACCCCATGAATACGACCGATTATAAGATCCGCAATAGGATTAGGAAGAAGACATGCATGGACATCTCCTGTGAAGAAAGGAGTGTCAATCCTAATAATAGCAGTAGGATAGCTTTCCATAGTACCACCAAATGTAACACATTTGATTGTTTTTCCAGTGGCACAGCAAGGATCTATCAGAGACTCCTTAACCCCGACGGTAGTACATCCCGAATCGAAAAGTACTGAGACTAGCCTATCATTTATTAGACCTTTATCTAAGATGAGAGATCCTCTCCCATCATGCGCAACTGTAGCAGGTAGAGCAGGAAGAGGGTGACCACAACTTAGCGTAGATACAGTTGATGAGTCAAACAATGTTAAGCATTGGGGGCATTCAGTTGCTCTCCCAAAATCGAAAGCACAACCAGTGATAGCCCTAGAGTTACCACTATCATTTACTGTATTACAGGCTCCATCAAACTCTTGTTGCGCAGAGTTTGCCTGTTGGTAAGGTCTTTTCTTGTTAAACCTAGGTCTACCTCGATTATCATTTCCCCTGTAATTATTTCGACTATCATTTCCCCTGTAATTGTTATCATATTGCCTATTGTAATCATCATTCCGGTTTGAATCCCGGTTTCTAAATTCACCATCGTCATAATCTTGACGTCGAGAATGATTACCTCGAAAATTTGAATAGTTATTATTTGGATAGCCTTTGCGAAAGTGTCTCAAATTATTACCACTAAAATTACGAGAACTACCATCTTGTCTCCACTGCATAGACGAAGAACCATCATGTGTTGGATTACTCCGCTTCTGAGTGTAATTTTGATTACTTCCCCTATTCCAATTTTGTTGAGCACACTGAAATTTTTTTTTGAAATTAGGGCCATATGGTGTTGCCGAAGCAGCTGGCAACCCTTCTTTCACTTTAGAATTGCTAACTGTAGCATGGGGATGTGCTGTGGCATACTGACAACAGTATTCCTCCATTTCTTTTAAGTTTTTAGGCTTACGCTCATGAAGGAATGCAAGAAAAGAATCATTAACAGATGACAAAACCTTATCTCGCAATAATAAGTCCATTAGACCTTCATATGTTTTCTCAATCTGAGACAACTCAACCCATCGTGTAAATGTACGACGTATCTTTGTAACAAAATCAGAGAAATCTACTCCATTTTCTGGCAACATTGTCCTAAAACGAAGACGATAGTCTTCTTGTTTTAGTTGATATTTTTTTAGTAATGCTGCCCTGACAACATCATAATTAGTCCTCTCATGTTCGTCTATTGTCATAAGAGTAGTCACTGTGTCACCTGTAAAAAATGGCATCAGTTGTTCAACATATTTTTCCTTTTTTATGTTATGCGTATCGCACAAAAATTGGAATCTATCTAGATAATCTGCTACGTCATCCTTTAAAGGATTGAAATGAGGCAATTTAATCCTACTAACAAACTCCCTTGTCGTACTCGAAGTTGTTTGCTGAGCACCCGTACTCGCCAATTTCAATTTCTCTAACTCCAAAGTTGCGAGTTTTTCATCAAGTTCCATCTTCTGTTTTCTTTCCTCATGTTCCATTTTTCTGATTTCAGCCTCAGCTTGCGCTTTCCTCTCCTCTGCAGCAGCCTCTTTGTCTAATCTCTTTTGTTCAGCTTCTTTGTCTAATCTCTTTTGTTCAGCTTCTTTGTCTAATCTCTTTTGTTCAGCTTCTTTGTCTAATCTCTTTTGTTCAGCTTCTTTGTCTAATCTCTTTTGTTCAGCTTCAAATCTCCTTTCCTCCACCTGCATCTGCAATTTCTTTTGTTCAGCAGCAATATTAGCTTCTCTTTCTAATCTTTTCTCTTCAGCCTGAGCTTTTTTCTCTTCTGCAGCTAATGCTTTGTCATACTGAGCAACAGCCCATTGTTCTAACTGTTGACCAGTCTTATCAAGGGCTCTCCCTTGTGTAATAAAGTAGTCCAATGTAGACATCTTGTCTAATGAGATCAGAAACCTGAAAAAAAAAATTAAATAAATTACCTTATCCCACTTCAATGGGAGACAAGTCTGAAATGCTAGACTTGTATACTCACTTCACTTTCTTTCACACTCTTAGTCTTGTTTATAATGTACCCAAAAAATCACCTGAGTACCTGTGGAAAAAAAAAATTCCCTTATATCCCACTCACTATGGGCACAAGTCTTTTTTATAAAGAACTTGAATATGTATTTCACCTTGTCTCAATCTTTGTAGATAACAAGTCTTTTATCAAAGAACTTGTATAAATATCTTATATAATATTATTTAACAAACTCTATATGAAGAGTCTACCTTATCAATAATATCAAAACATGACCAAGTATGTGTATGTAGACTGTGCATGACAGTAATGTAGTACAACCAAAAAAAAAAAAACACAAAGACAAAAATACAAAACAATACAAATGGCAACACTGTTTTAACCAAAAATGTGTAGAGAAATACACAAGAAAGGAGAGACCTACAGAATACAAACAAAACAAATCGACAATCAAAACTGAAAAACAGACAAAATATTACAAAAACAACGTTAAGTACAATTACATCACAGCTAACATCAATAGCGACCAATTGTCACTAGCAAATTTCCAAATTAAGAAAATTTGCACCTACAGAACGCTTACAGTAAGCCTCGATCAAGTGGCATATTTACCGTAAGACCCACCAACCGAAAAACCCGCAGAAAAATACACAAAAACAGTAGAGAAGTAACATAATATAGCAATCAATTTCAATGTGTTGCAGAACAAGTTCAGTCACAGCTGAAACTAAAATAAATTCCTTGCTCCTTGCGAACACAGAAACGAAATGTCAAACGCGCACTGAACGTCAAATCCACTGTAACATAAAGTGGTATTCACGAACCAAAGTTACTATGACCTTCTCAAATTAGGGCTTGCACATTGAATGTTTACTATTTCCACGTACTGTTTACAAACACTTGACCTCCAACAATGTAGCTTGAATGCTCTGACCTAGAAAAGTCTGTTGTTGAATGAAACGTGTAACAACCAGCAGTACTGTTTACAATAGGAACCCGCCTTCTATGCAGTTATGGTCCACGTAGCAAATGCCTAGATGTTAACTTCAGTACATGTCTTGTTATGGTTTATCTAGCATTATAATATAAATGCTCGTACTGTTTATTTGGGTCAACCGTTGATGACCTATATCTGTCCTGTTGTAGCCAAAACTTGCAAGTGTAGAATTAGCGCTGTGTGTTACGGCTGTCCCGTGTGTAGCTTAGACCCACAGATCAGAAGTGTAATGTGTACTTGTCCTTCTTGTAACTTTCTCGACAAAACTGGAGACATCATACATGTAACAGCCAACCAGGAATGTAAATTTCTGGATCCATAAATGTCAACAATAATGTCAAATGCTCGCTCTGTTCTTTTTAAACCCACAGATCTGGTCCATCAGAAATGTAAGTTTCTAGGCCACATTGGCGACAAGAAATGTATCATAAGAGCCCACGTAACTGGTCCACCAGAAATGTAACTGTCTTTTTTTTTCTTGTTGATGTGATCACTGGCCCAAGACAGTATACATGTTGTTAGATGTGTAGTGCGAGCGTATGATGAATTGAGTGTGGGTGCGAATGAAGACGCGAATGTGTTTAGGCTCGTATAGATGTAGATCCTGCAACCCATACTCTCACATGCAGTAATCAAGGATGCTTTGACACTGCAGGCATGTTTCAAGACATTTATTTACGAGAACACACATAGTATCAACAGGAACAGTCAGTGTAACAAGGTCATGCTGACCTGACATCGATAGGTATACATTTGGCATTCAAAAAGGTAAACATCGGATAGACGTGCATGGTCAATAGCAAAGTTCTTCAATAATGACAGTTCGTAGCGTCGCCCTTGGCGTCTCTGACTAAACGCGTCAGATGCCTTAGTTACTATGACACATAGGTGCAACTTGGCACTCCCCGCCAATTGCACATATCAGGCTGTAGTATAATAGCCGAAAGCACAGGCCTCGTTCTGACGTCGGCCGTGTACTTCTGTTAAATAGGTTATCATCAACCCTGCAGTAATACTTATTGTAGATATGAATTCCGCCAATCTGCGGCTCCCACAATATATCTTCGTCACTGGATTTCTGGACAATATAAGACTAACAGTCTTGGATGGCTACCTCGAGCACAAATATATAAGTTCTGAAATGGCGGATCAGTGAGCTGCTGTTCACCCTAGGTAATCCTTTACATGTTCTGCCACCGAAAAGCGTAATAATGCATAAAGGTCGGTATTACCTGGCAAATGAATCCTCAGAACATCACAAGGAATTCTGTCGTCATCCCGACGCACAGAGATTCACTGGGGAAAACTGCCATAGCAGTTACTTCGAAGATTCTCCCCGAAAAACAATGGACTCTTGGTCCCTTCAGAAAAACAGGACCTCCCGGCTTCCCGGAAGTATATCTCACTCCCGCTTAAAAAACCTTCCCATAGGCCTACGCCGAACTGTCAACCTCTGACCCTAAAGGTCAAACACAATGAATGAATAAACAAGGGAAGACAACCCCTAATCAACCTGACATCGCAGGTAAAGACACAATTATTCTTATGATACAAACATAAGCAAATAACTTGACAGATGACTCCGTCGAAAATGACAGCAACAAGTAGTTTCTGCTCACGCAGATGGGTTCTGTTTACACTGCTCTCGCTCGTTGCTGGTCAAGATTGTAGGGTGTATCTCGTTTCCCAGAAAGGTCAAGGAGAGTCTACAAAGTTGGTCCCTCGTCTTAAAGCTAAGGTCACTGTTCCCTTCTTGTTCCAGAGATAGTACTTTCTGCTGGTACCACCAATAACGATGATAAAGAATAGAAACGAAACGCTCTCCTCAGTATTGCGTTTCCCGACACTTACTTATCCCCCCCCCCCGCCCTTCTTCTATTCTACCATCCCATTTATCTCACAATTTACCCTCGATGAGAATTAAATTTAATCCCTCGGGATAAAACTTTCTTTACATTTAAATTGAATAGCTTTAGATTTACATTACATTTAAATGAAAAGGTTAATAGCTCAGATAGAATATGTTTACATTTACATTTCCACTGATTGAAAAGTGTTCACAGTATAAATTGATAATGTTTTCATTTATGTGTACTTTGATTGGAAAAGTTTGAAACTTCCATTAATTTTAAAGTGCATATGTTAACACAGACATTTACACTGGTTTAAAACTGTAAGTATTATAATTAGAATGTACATCATTTCTTCATCTTTCCATCAATGCTCCGTATGGAACCTGAGATTACCTTTTGCTTTTAGTTCTCTTTAAGAAACTAGCAATAAAGCAATCACCAGCCCGTGTAGTGGTGGTTCATGAATCATCATTCTATACGCTGAGGTTGCCAGCCTCAACTGACTGTGACATCCACTAGCGATTTTCAAATATTAAAATTCACATGGCAATATACGTATATATGTTAGTTCACATGTTAGTAATAAGAAATATAGAATGTAAAATCACAGCTCACGCCAATCCTGGCTCACAGACTTTTTTCTCAGATGAATAAAAGAGACTTGAATCGGACTCTTACACGCGTCTGGGGTGTCGTTAATTTAATAAGTTCCCTCTCTGACTTTGTGTATTTCCTTCAGTTTCCTCAGACAGCGCCATTCTTATTAAAAATGATAGATTTCCTGGGCTGTTTTTGGCGATCTTCACAGTAGTTTTGACTGACTAAAACGTCAGGTTATATTCACTGCCTTCCCATGCATCTGTTTGTGTTAATAGAAATCTACTCTGTCAAAGGTAGCTTTAATCATTTTCAAACAGGCGGGTTAGGATGTAGTACTTTCAAAATATTCCACGTAAAATAAGATGCGTAAAGCAAAATGTCATGTATTACCTTATATGGCAATAAGACATACGAAGCCTTACGTACAGACTTGCGAACATGTCGTTAACCTCATATGACAACGTGTGTCAGATGTAACACTTATTACTTTCGCTAAAGTAATGTCTTATCTCTTGCTTGAGCATATACATGTCACAGTGGCGGTGGTGGTGGGCCGTGAACTGGTCCAAAGGCACCAAATCGGATATTCTGTGACCGATCCGGTGGTGGTCCCTGCCCAATCCTAACTATAACTAGGTGGCTGAGGCAGGCCTAGTTATCTATCATTCATTTTTTTTTCTTCCTCCAAGTGAGACTATTTCTCTTACTGGCCCCTTGTTCCGCCAGAGATAGTAGTTCTTGGATGAGATTTGGTTCGTCTTTTTGACTCCCAGTATCCGTTCTTCCCTCCTTGGTGGTGAGCAGCGACTTCCTCGTACTAGTGGTTTTAAGGCTACATATGCTATATAGGTTTAACTCTTTCTCACATACCCAACCACATCCTTTTATTGATTAAACCAACTTGAGTGTTGAATTTCCAAACATAATGGCTTTTATTTACATAACATGTGTTCCACAATTCTTATCTCATAAGGGTATGTTTCAATCTCCCTTTTATCCAGGCCTCCAGACTTAGGCTCAATATATTTTTTCAAAGGTATATTATTATTTTCTACTGTAGACTCTTGTCTAAAGCACTCTAATCTGCTAGGCATAGTTCAATTACATGTATCAATATCAATTCATAGTTCACCTAAATAAAGTTATATAATGGCAGGTGCTGCTGTGGTGGCGTCTTCATACTTACTCTTATATGAGAGAGCGCATGAGATGTTTCATAAATGTCAGATACAACTGTGGTAGCGTCTTCATACTTACTCTTATATGAGAGAGAGCGCATGAGATGTTTCATGAATGTCAGTGCTGTAAACCCTTTGTTCAATACATTCTCGTTTAATGGCAATTCCTCATCTTCTTTGTATGACAGCCCATCCTGGCTATCTGATAATAAAAGTTATCCACTTTTTAAGCTTTAATTATGCCTTTGCTTCAATATTCTCTTCTGTAGCTCGCTCCCTTAAATATGAGCGTCATTAGCCTGTGACAATATGTTGAGCGTGTTTCTAAAAAAAACATGTCTCTCTTCACTTAAGTTAAGCATAATTAGAGTCAAAAACCTCTTACCGTAATATACAGAAGTCCGTTACCTATCACTGTCCTACTAGCACCACCTATGAGCTAGTCCTATGTTTAACAGCACAAATTATCAATCAAATCTAAGTGTTCTCCTGAATTCCTATCACTACATTTCTATGTCTAGCTATTTCTGTAGACCTTCTGCAACCCGCAGGTTTCACACTTCTTGAGAGCCAAGCAAAACTTGACTTGCTCTGTTAAGGTTTCTGGTGGGACTGATCTCCTTTCGTCCTTCAATTTCCTATCTGATGGTCCAAAGTTGTTTTCGAGTGAATGCGATTGGTCCGTTAAAACCATTATATTTACATTAGTGAGCTACTCACTTTTCCCGTGCGTTTATCCCTATCCTAACTCACTAAACCTGTAAAGGGCGTTAATATTCATAGTTATTCCCCTTAGTACTTTTTACCTTAGTTTCATTTTCCCTTCTATGTCTTTACTAAAACTAATCTGATATGCAGATTTGGTAAACTCTAATGACGTATACTTAGATTACTTTAAAGTCTAAAAAGGTTCCCTCCCTTACAAAAAACACTACATTTTCATTCTTTTATCTCCCATGTTAGGAACAAATAACTTATTACTCAAATTATTCAAATTTCTAAAACCATAATCTCATACTTTGTTATTTTAACGACCCAAAATTATTGTTCATCTGACTTTAAATCAGTGTATTTTACACTGTACAACCACACGGTGACATACAAAATCCGCCTCTTTACAACATTGGCGGAGACGCACCCGTGCCTTATCAGTGATTATTGCGCTGGTTCAATGTACGTATTAATCTGTGTACTGATATATGCCGCGCCTGCGATTAACCAGCTTGGTTGTCGATAATGTTCTCTCAGTCGCTCCTGCAAATGTTTAGTATTATCATCCACAAGGAGTGTCAGATAAACAGACAAGACACAATGTACTGAACGTAGCGAAAGAATGTAGATACAAAATATCTGCTAATTAGCAGAGAAAGAAAGTGCGACAATTCAAAGCACGCAATAAAATCTGTACCACTGTTAAGGAATAAAGTTACTAAGTCATGGTATATTGCCAAACGCAGGCATATAGCCATTGTTATATGAGGAGATACGTCTATTTGTGGTAATGCATGTTTTTTAAAACTTGTATTGAACGCCTCATACTTTGATATGTCACCGGTTGTCAATGACGTAACGCGATGACACTAATTTATTCTAACGGCTAATATTCTGGGCATTTCGTATACTTCATTCATCCAAGCTAAACGTATTTTTCGAGTTCCAGGAGTTGTGGAGGAATTTGGTACCTTTATGTGACATTAACATTTTTTTCAAAGGCTGCCACTTATTTTTTCAACGATCGTTAAGATGGTCCCGAACTTATTAAGATGTTCCGCACCTTATATAGAAGTATTTTATTCAAGAAAATATAAATTCACTTTTCGAGTTTGCATTGCTTAGGTGTCCGTAGTTGACACGCACCTACTAGTACAACAACCAGAACTGAATAGATGAAACAAATATATTTATGATATATCAACATGCATACTTACATATATATGAACTGACCATGCATTTTATTTGAGGGGATAGATGTTCAAGATTCTCCATTTTTTGCCATTGCTTGAAATTTGTGAAGAACTAAACAAAAATTGTACCACGTGTATCGTGGACCCATTACCAGGCGACTTATGTTCTTCTGCAAGTTTTCATATCCTGTGGTGACAATGCCCTTATGCATTCGTGTTGTCAGTACGATGTACTCAAATTAGTAGACCCACTACAAATAGAAACAAACAACAGTCGTTACAACCACAAATGTACCCATTACTGTCGTAGTAAAACAGAGATTAGGAAAAAGAAGGGGTCATCCCAATCCATTTTGTGACAATCATGGAATCAATACTGTAGTTAGTCCTGCAGGAAGCCTACACCAAGTCACCACTGTAGTTAGTCCCGCAGGAAGCCTGCATCAAGTCACCACTGTAGTTAGTCCCGCAGGAAGCCTACATCAAGTCATCAGTGTAGTTAGTCCCACAGGAAGCCTACAGCAAGTCACCACTGTAGTTAGTACCGCAGGAAGCCACTATCAAGTCACCACTGTAGTTAGTCCCGCAAGAAGCCATCAACAGGTCACCACTGTAGTTAGTCCCACAGGAAGCCTACACCAAGTCACCACTGTAGTTAGTCCCTCAGGAAGCCATCATCAAGTAACAACTGTAGTTAGTCCAGCAGGAAGCCTGCGCCAAGTCATCACTATTTTTGTAGTCCCGCAGCAAGCCTACACCAAATCACCACTGTAGTTAGTCCCGCAGGAAGCTTGTACCACGTCAACAATGTAGTTAGTCCTGCAGGAAGCCTTAACCAACTCACCACTGTAGTTAGTCCCACAGGACGCCTACATCAAGTCACATGGTAGTTAGTCGCAGAGGAAGTCTACACCAAGTCACCACTGTAGATAGTCCCACAGGAAGCCTACACCACATCTCCACTGTAGTTAGTCCCGCAGTAAGCCGCACCACGTCACCACTGTAATTAGTCCCGCAGAAAGCCTGCACCAATCAACCATTGTAGTTAGTCCTGCAGGAAGCCTACACCAAGTCACCACTGTAGTTAATCCAACAGGACGCCTACATCAAGTCACACTGTAGTTGGTACCACAGGAAGCCTACACCAAGTCACCACTGTAGTTAGTCACACAGGAAGGCTGCAAAAAGCCACCGCTGTAGTTAGTCCTGCAGGAATCCTGCACGAAGCAGTTACATGCTCTCACAGCAGCGGTTCATGTAGTAATTTGATTTACATGAGGAGTTTGCCATCTCCATTCGTGGCCTTGTATTAGGCGCATTTAACGACATGGATGAATGTAGAATAGTTCTATTTCTTTCTTGGTCTTTCAAAGACACCCGGGAACTATACGACATCCTCTTTAGATAATTAGACACGTGATTATACAGGGTGACTGAAAAGTTACTTGCTATTTTTACATTTGTATTTCTTCATTTATCCACTTACTTTATACGAAACAAACGTCACAATATAGAGAATTATCTGTTATTTTATTACATCAAATGATGTGTCACATGTTGATGTGTGATCTGATTTTTGATATCTTATTTAATTTTTGATTTATTTTAAATAATATTGTAAAACTACAGCACAGGGGGGAAATCAGGCACGTGACGTCATAGTGGGCAATAATTGTTAGTCTCTCTTGATACATTGATTTTATTGACCATTTTAGAATTTAGTTTATTTTGTTTTGTTTCTGGTAAAAAAAAAAATTACAACGTATTTGTCAAATGTCAAATTGCCTTAATTGCTCCTTGAATTGATATATGTCTCATGTTTATTAAGTAAGTTTAAGTGCTGATAATAACATTTGGAAAAGAAGAGATTCACTTGTCAATCACTCTGTAGAAATATTATATCTTATACCGATCATCTGATCGTCCTTGACTTTTTATGGCAGCGGTCCCGCTTGGGTCATGGCTCTCAAGTGGTATCCTTCTCTTGACTATTAGGCCTCCGATTCGAACTGAACCCATTTCGTAAAGGGGCATCAATATCATAGCTATTTCCATTTGATGTTGTAAGAACATCTTTTCGCATAAACTTAGGGAACAACTCGACATCTCCGTCCTCCCATAATCCTAGACTTTACTCTTCTTGTATCTCTTGCGCATATCTTCAAACTTCAGCTGGGGTTGCCTTATTGTTTTGGCAAGGGTGCAGTCTTGGGATCAACATTAAATGTAATCCTATTTAGTGATATTTAGCACTTTCTTACAACTCATGTACAACAAGCAGGTAAAGTCACTGACTTTTATCTAACTTTCTGTATTCCATAGACAGCCAGACCTTGACGCCGGGAACTCATATCAATTTTCACATTTTCCCCCTCGTACTGTTTCGTTAAGAAACAATTATGAGTATAATCTAAGGGACGTAATTTTTATTATCAAGGACGCAATGTGTGTGAGAAGAAAAGTCTGAACATTTAAAACATTATGTAGTTACTGATTAAAAATATTTCTAAAAGCATTTGCAACAAAGACAGAAATAACAAAGGATTTTAAATTCCATAGAGAATATTTGTTATAGTGCGTTTCAAAAAGATCGGTCGACGATTGACTTCAAATATCTCCATATTCCTTGCACCGATAAACATGATTTTTTGAATGTGGTCTTATATTTTCAATGTCCCAAAGTTTTTATAAAATTCAATGTTGCAGGTAGTGTTCTTTTCTTGCAACTGCTAATTCCTTTGATCTTCGTTAACGAAGTAATTATTTTGTCCTGGAAGAAATAATTTACCGTAAATGAAGGAAGTTGCATATTTTCGGCATAGGCGTCTATCAGTGTTGCCACAGCTGTGTATTTTTTTACTAGATCTGGGTTTTATGGCTTCCGTCTGGGTATCTGAGTATGTTTTTTCCAAATCTGCATTAATCTGGGTATATTTGACAATTGACATTTACAATGTATGTATATTCTGCGCACTGAGCATTATACATTATATTTATACGTATTATAATTAAATGTAAAAATCTATGTGCTATATATTTTTTATTCCACTTAAATTTAATTACTGTTTTTCCTACCCCCTGCAGACGCAAGTAGAACAGTCCCAATTAAGATGGTTTGGCCATGTCTGCAGAATGGGAGAAGATCGGCTACCACGACAAGCATGGGAAACAAAGAGCCAAGGATCCAGACCCCAAGGACGACCCAGAGTCCGCTGGGAGGACAATATTAGACAATCTTTGAAGGACCGAGGACTAGAATGGAACCAGGCCAGGAGGAAGACAGCCGATAGGATAGCCTGGCACTCTCTCTTCCAAACCTCTACGCCTCACGGTAGAAGGGGAACGACTAAGTAAGTAAGTAAGTTTTTAACCACATCAATGACGTTTTTTTACTGGTTTACATCAACAATCTATTTCCTTTTATTCTGTTAATGGCTGTCATCTACAATACTCAGTCATTTTTGCAATGTGTTTTAAAGTATTCTTTTTAAATTTTAGACTTAAGCATATAAACAGCATATTGTTTTTTTTGTTTTGTTTTGTTATTATAAGATTATAAAATGAGCGATGATGAAAGTACGCTAGGTAGTTGTAGCAGTATGACGACACACACGCCACCTCACTCCTCAGCATGCGTCGAAAGAGTGTTTTCGAAGGTTAACTTAGTTAAAACTAAACAAACCAACAAGCTTTTGTGTGAAACAGTTTCCAATCGAATACTAGCCAAGCAAGCAGTTGCCAAAGATGGAGTTTGTCATAAGTTTAATACTAGTAAAAGCGTGGTTGAAGATGTGCGTGAAGGACGTTGTCGGCAGAGATATGCAAAGATTTTTGAACTCCACAATCAATATTCCACGTTGTCAATTCATGCATATGATGTTGACGAAGGAGATGTTGTCGACATTGATGCCGAGTCGCTGACAAGTGAAAATTTTCAACAGTAACAAGTTACAACTAACATTTTATATTTGATTTGAAAAACAATTTGTTAATGTAACTACTGTAAGTAGGTTACTGTTAAAATATCTCATTTTCAAGAGTTCATATATTGGGGTGTTAATAAAAATTATTTTTATATAATTGTGAATTTTTGGTAATAAAAAAATAAAATAAAAATTAAGAAATAAATAAAAACTTGTAGCACACAGCTTATTTGTGCAAAAGTTGCACTAAAATATTGTGTAAGCATCGTCTATCCCGTGTATTTGAGGCATAAAATAATCTGGGTATTTCTGGGTCTTTTTTAGAAGAAAATCTGGGTTTATCTCTAGAACTTGAGTGGCAACCTTGGCGTCTATACAATTCGAATGTTATAGGAGTTTGTTAACTGATTACTCCGTGAGGTCCTTTTTTATTTCTTCGAAATATTTGAGAGAATAATAACGCCTACTCGTTGTAAATGTTACTTTTTATACTAAAATGTGAATGGCTGCATGAAGAGGTGAAAGTACTGTGTATGTTAAAAATAGTAGTGAAATCGCGGGGATAAAAAGGAAATGAATTGGTTTACATATACACATAGATGGAGGATAAAACATATAAAACATATAAGGTATTTACACACTTATTCTGAGTCAGACGAGTTTAACATATTGATGACTATTCTCGGCTGAACGAACGACAGTCCATCTTTTTTCCAATAGTCATTTTCCTCTTTTAAGACATGGTCTTCACATTTACACCAATAATCTTTGTCTATCTGCGAGAGGGCGGCATATGTTAGTTCTTCCATAGTGCATAGTTTGAAAGTTTTATTTTCAGCTGCCACCTGTCCTTTAACTTTTTCCCAAACGAGTTCAATTGGGTTTAAATGTGAATGATAAGGTGGCAGTCTCAAACACATATGACCATGCTGTTGAATCAACTTGTCTATGTGGAATATCTTGGTCTTTTGTGATTTCTTAACAAGGGACAGTAATTCAGGTTTCAGAAACCCCCTCGTTAAATGGAATGTCTTCTTTTCTGAGCCAAAGCTTTATAGCATCTTTTGTACTCGAAGATGCCGGGATTTTGTCTTCTTCTGCCACAGCGTTGTGGTATGATGCGTTGTCCATTATCAGACAGGATGGTCTGTCTAGGGACAGAAGAAGAGTATTTTCAATCTTCTCTCTAAATATGTTACCGTTCATTTCGGTATGATAGTCTCGGTTGTCCGTATAATTGGAAGTGAAAATAAGTTCAGCATTTTTCACTAACCCATTATGTCTGCTGTCTGAATGTGCCATTATCATACGTTGTCCTTTTCCACTGGGTACAAGAAAAATTCTCCAGAGGACCTCATCAAAAAATTAAAAGACGTTTATGGAGAAATGTTCGACTATGTAAGATTGAAGAATGAACTTGTTGTACTTTATTGTTCGGATGAGTTCTGCAACAAGTCAGTTCATGAGTTACTGCAGTTCTTAGTTGAAAATGATCTCAGTTCAGGCTTTAAAGAAGTGTTCAAACTGGCAGAATTGATAATGACAATTGCAGCAACTACTGCTTCTGTAGAAAGATCGTTTTCAGCTTTAAAGCAAATCCACAGTTATCACAGATCTACTCAAGCTCAAGATCGACTCTCCAGTCTCAGCCTATTGTCCATTGAAAAGGAACTTTTGAGCAAGGTTAGAATGAAGAATACATTTTACGATGCTGTAACAGAGAAATTTCTGCAAAAGGAAAGAAGAATAGATCTCATCTTAAAGTGAAACCTGTAAGTGAAAATATGTATTATTTAGTTAATGTTTTCCTTCCAGCCGAATAACTATCATTGCGTAATTGAATATAGTTGGTTTTTAAATTAAGAGGGGAAGGGGTTAAACAGTAGGCGTACATATTCATTTTAAGTAGCAGCACGCCTAGCTCGCATTACCAGGATACGCCACTGTAACTGAACGCACCGGAAGGATCAATGTAATGTTCAAAACAGTGCGATAGTGAGCTCAAACACGGGGAAAATCACGAGAAAGTACGTTCAAGATGTTAAATCGAAATAGCTCACAAATATGAAGGGGTAAGCCCTTTCAATACACGGTTGGACTAGGAGGTGGTCGATTTTGTATACTTTAAATAAAGAAAATTTAAAACCATAGGTTTGTTAACGAGGAAAAAATGTCCCCCTCGGGACATAGCGATCATTAGGTCATATGCAAAGTTGCAACAATTACGATAAAGTGGTTGCAGAGATATTGAATATTAAACAGCGGCAATCATTGTGAAACGCACTATACAATCGTTATTATTATAGAAATTTTCATTTATGTATTTCAAGGGATAAATAAATGTACACTAGGCTCAAATCCGCGCCTGTAAATATGTATATCACAAAGTTTCTTTCAGTGCAGTACAATGAGAGCTAATAATTGTGTATTTTTGACCCGCAGATAGTGCTGCCTAAACTAAAGTTGTGATAATGTGTTTGACAAGGCCACATTTTTAGCTCAATCATGACCATAACTCCCTACCCACCGCCTCCATCACACATTAATATTTGATGTAACACAAGGAGATTTCATATTGCATAGTAGCATGTATGGGCATTACAATACATCGAGTCCAACACAAATATAACAATCTCTTAACTCACACATTTAGTCTCATTGTATGGCTCTGAGACATAAATAACAACAAAGACTTTAAAATCCGCAGTGGTTGAATCACACGTAACCGTACGTTTCCATTGATCTCACTGTGTCACGTTATAGCCAAACCATAAATTCTTACGCCAAATCACTAACTATTATCACGGTAAATTTTTGTTTACTGTTTAAGCAATATCAGTTTTGATAATACTCTTCAGCTTTACAAGGACAGCGAGTGACGTGAGAGACTTGAGCCGTGGAAACAAGATAATATTATTACAAAGTACTTCGTTTTATGAAATTATCATGCGTAAAGGAAGCCACAATGCTTTGACTGGTGATCAAGAGGCGAGTAGGAAACCACTACTGGCAAATTCAATTTCAGATTTGCTTTGGCTCGTTAAACACTGCATGAGCTTATTTCCCATTAAATGGATGGGCGTTGAAAAAGAATTGTAATTCAGGTATGGTTGACAACTCGTGGTGCTTATTGCTTTCAGGAACCTTGAGATCGATGAGAAGATAAGTTCGTCGCCTGACTGGAATCCTGCAGTAGCAACGGGGAGCCCTGAAACTGAGACCCAAAACAAACACCCTTTATATCAAGCAAACAATAAAATTACAATAACTTTAAAATAAACAGTTATGCCAAACTATGGGATGTATAATTATTTTAATCATTGCTATGATAGTCTCGGGCTGTCGTTATCCATATGAGTCGCCCTCCTGTTACTTTCACTCTATCATTTATCAGCATGTGCCCGCATAGGCTAATATATCTTGTACATATTAGTACATATACCTGTCAGCGACTGCTCTGACAGCAAAATCTACTCCGTCCTCTTCCAACTCAACATACAGGAAAACTAACCGTCTAATTGTCGCTGAGTGGATATTTGACACATCTTACAACATTAAGCGAATTTACATAAAATACAGCATCAGACATTACATAATAAATGGTATGCGCCTCTTGTCGATACACAAAAATGGAAAAAGTAATAACCTCCCAAAATTGAATACATGGAAAATGCAATTTAATTGTTATAATAATACGTTGCGAATTAGCCATAAGATATAATTATATCTCTGGCTGGTTACTGCATCCTGTGAAAGTTCTAAACTGGTGTCTAACTACACAAATAGGCATATAATAATTCCATATCTAATAGAAGTTTCTCTCAGAAAGTAATAAGTGACTACCTCATAATTCAAGTGTTATAGTGCACGCACGTCACTGTTCAGTTTTAAGTGAATAACCTACACTCCTGACATTTCCTTAACGTAATGACAGCTTTTATCTTACTCTTAACTCATGGTAAGCACTGAATGGAATATGAGGTCTTTCTCCTAGTAAGTATCTGTTATCGTAAGTTTACCATTAACCCATTGTAAACAATAACACCGGGGGATACCTAACTACTTAAGTACCCGTTAACTAAGGCGGTAGACGGCGCTACATTATCACTGAATTAATTACCGATAGAAATCACCTAAAATAATTCAAGTCACACTCCTATCAGGTATATATAAAAGCTAACATGAAATATATATATTACAAAAGATGTCAACTTACCCCGAGATGACGAGAATAGGCAACACAATCTAGTTTTGTTGTGCTAACATCTGCCTGTCTCATTTGGTCATCTACGGGCAGGAAAAATTTACGAGTGTGCTTGACTGAGTAAACCTATCTAGATTTATAGTCTACCAGAAGACGCTACACACCATCGCGGGTTCCCACGGATGTACTGCGTATAACGTAATCATGAGTAAGACAGATGTTGTTCTAGAGACTACATCAGAGACAACACCCGCGGGAAAGTTTCGTACATATTACATAATATTATTCTGTGAGCGATTAAGGGCCACAACAAAAATCTCAGAACGAACGTGAGTTTTGTCTCCCCTTTGCTCCCGCTATGGACTGTAGTAGGCTAGCGGTTTGCTTCTTCAAAGTAACTATTTCTCGCTCGAGAACAAACGCTGTTACGAGCTACCAGCGTTTCCGCTAGTCAGACACACCAGGTGCAGCTTAGGTAATATTATCGTAAGCTGACCACTACTGACCAAGTGTTGAATTTATAATGAAGGCCAGAACGAAATAAAACCGCGGGTTGGGGTCTGAGAGGGAATAATTGGCTACGTAGGTAAAATCTGGAAGAAAAGAAAACTGAAAGTGCAAAAAAATCGAAGACACCAGAACATTAAAAAAATTAGAAAAATGGGACGTGTTGGTAAAATAAAATTAACAGTCAAATCCGTGACAACAGCAAGGGTTAGACCTGAGATTAGGTATTTAAGACCGGTCTCAGATACAGTTCCTTACTTCTTGAAGTCACTTCAAGATTTGGCAGAGCTAAGAAGATATCCAGAGGGCCGACTGGTATAGTTAGAAGCCTTAACCAATAACACAACCAGATATCTGAGAAGGAGCCACAACTTCACGTTATTGTGAGCGATTTGTATAGATCGAATCTACAAACAGCCGCAGATTTCGAAGTACCGCTGTGTCTTGAGGGTATTTCTGTAAGCTTTCAAAATATCTTAGTGAACTAATATACATTTAAAATTAATGAATATTTAAAATTAATGTAAATGCTTAACATAAATCCTCCCGAAGAAAGATGGCTTCCATCACTACATAACCTCAATTCTGGACACCATTGGCTCATCTAGAAGCCTATGTTAGGACTGACAAACGCTAGCAATAAAAGCTTACAGTTCTTTTTAGGGATTTGCTGTTGGGTGCTTTACTGAAAGAGTTCGTCATCTCTTTTTCTTTCTTATCTTTTATTTCGGTACATTTTATCGATGAGGAAAACAATTTTGCTCACTTTGGCAAAACGCTAAGCCAAAGTGAAGTAGTCATGGCTGGGTTTAGAAAATGTCTTTAACTGATGTCAAAACTCTCAAATGTATTGTATGCCGTACCCCGTTTTGACTGATTTAACCACAGCTTCTTGACAGTGTTGTAGAAATGATGAGTATGATCAACAGTGGCCAGTCAGCCATAACCTGGTCATATTTTGCAGGTTCCGCTATTGGTGAAAAACATGACACAATTTTGGACATTTTGAACTGTTTAACAGTGTACCAACACTGTTCCTGACATAAGCATAGGATCTTCAGTGTCCAGATATTTTAACGACCGAAGAAGGTCAAATATTGCAACGTGTCAAGCAAGGTATGTACAACTTATTGTGAAAACACAAACCAAGGCCCCCAAGCCAATAACATGATGAAAATTGTTAAACAGTGACAATATACGTTTTGTAAATTGTGTGAAATCTTGTAAGATATTGATATATCAAGGTGCTAATTTGTTACTGTATATTATTAATCAATAAAGTGCACTCATTTGTTTATAACTGCAGGTTTTGAATTATTTAAATTTTCAGTTATAATTTTGTTGTGTGGTCAAAGAAATATTAATAATTTAAAATTGGTAGGGAATAAATACGAGCTGTACTCACATTTTTATATAACACCAATGGAGCATAGGATAGGTCTAGCAAGAACTTAACTTACCTTTCAGTTCTCTTTTACAACTATCATCGAGAACTATGCAGTTAACTACCTGACTTGTCGTGTGCCTTCTCTACCTCTGGTTCTTGCAAAGACATCAACAAAAAAAAATGAACAAAGCAAGAACAGCCTTTTTTAGTCTAAACAACATCTAGAAGTCCTCTTAGTACAGCACAAGCACAAAATTAGGATTATATCAGAGCTGTGTGCTTTCTGTGCTACTCTATGGCGCGGAGAGCTGGAGAGTTACAGAGAAGGAAATGTCGAAATTGTCCTCTTTTTACACAACATGCCTAAGAAAAATTCTCCGAATCTTTTGGCCGAATATCATCACCAACCAAGATCTGCTTACTCGGAGCAAGCAAGAGGACATGCACACCATCATAGCTGGCAGACGCTGGAGCTGAGTTGGCCATGTCCTAAGAAGAGACCCCGATGCCATCACAAGAACAGCTATGCTATGGACCCCTTAAGGAAAACGAAAGAGAGGCCGACCAAAAACAACTTGGCGGAGGACTGTGGAGGCTGAGATGCAAAGAATGAACCAGAGTTGGGGCACTGTACGAAGGATGGCCGCCAACCGAGCAAAGTGGAATCAATTTGTTGTTGCCCTACAAGACGTCACCAGGCGTAATGGCCACTGACTGCTTTGACGGTCGGTGGCTAAGAATCACAGAAGAAAACACTTGCAACGTACTTCGCTTAATGATGATATTTTTATTTCTCACGAGCACCTGCAACATACACGTTTATTTTTATTATTTGCTTCTTCTGCTAAACACATAAATATTTTTTATAACAATACATTCGCAATTTTTTTTACAGTCCAGTATACAAGCTGCCTGTTGAATACGCTAGTAAGAATGCCACAGTCTTTGACATGGTCATCCAACTAAACTGGACAAAGACCGATGCCAGTGACACTTTCAAGGAGATGGTTGCCAGTTCAGACGCTTTTGCTATTTGCCACGGCGACACCAGCGATCTGAAGGTAAATGTATGTTCATTTAAAAAGAATATTGGATAGAATTTTAGAATTACACAGACAAGCCGCCATTTTGGCCAAGTGGTTATTGATATGTCTGTCGTGTCAGTTCGACTAATTAAAAAAAAACATAATAACCTTCACGCTAACCTTAACCTTAACCCAACCCCTGTTTTCAGATTTTTCAAATAAAAATAATAATCTCAAACACCAATCTTAACACTAATCCAAGCCAGTTTCGAATTTAGTTTCTCTTAACGTTCTGTGCACCATGAAAAGATTGTAAAGCATGCGTGTTCTATAAATAAGTGTTCAAATTAGCTTTCACGGAGCTATAAGCACCGTTTCTGTACTTTTTCAAAAAGCTGATGGGATTGTTTCATTGTTAATTTACACATGTTTTATGAAGACAATACGTAATATGGTGATAGTGTCTACAATTTTCGATACTATGTTCAACAGCCACCATTTCACTTATGGCATTAACCCTCCCAGCATGCAAGGAGGCATAACTGGAGTCATCCTTATATGACCACCAACCAAGCACAATGCTATAATATACATACGGGGAAGTGAACCTCTGTCTGTGAGGCTAATGACACCCTCATAGACTATTGAAATCATGCACACACTTCCAGGGATTCCCCCTGTGGTAAAACATGTTGAGAACCGAGTTTTGCACACCGAACGTGGAGGAGTTACCTGAGCACCAAAGGAAACTCTGGCCTTTACCTGGTTGGCTACATTCAGGAGGATCTCACTGTGGGCCCCTGATGATCAGGAGATGCTGAGAAGTGGCTCTGTGTAGGACGTGACAACTCCTTGGTAGACCCCAGAACCAGAGCACAGTATTTTAGCTCTGCATAATTGGACCCCCCCCCCCCCCCCTCCCTTGGATTTCCGGGAAGCCAAAGTTTGCCACGCCCTTCTTACGCCTAGCTTAGGACCAGATGTGTTGATCCTTTAAATGCCAGCCAAGCTGGAGAAACTGGAGCTCACGACTTCAACTCAACACGTTTCAGAATGACAGACAAGCCACAAAAAAAAGCTTAGATGTACAGTGTAGATAATACCAAGGAGTCTTCAACTTAGTATCGGCTGCTAAAGAGACGAGAAGCTCAGCAGCCCTAGTTAAACAACAACAACAACAATAATCCCTCCAGGCCAATTATCGTAAACAGTGTAGCCTCAACGAGAATGTCTAAATTTTATGTGTATGTTTTTTTTCCTTCCTGTTGTGTGTCCTTAAATGTTAGATTCTTCATACTTGTTGTGTTGTCATTCAAAAACAAAGGCGTGTGTATGTGTATGTGTGTGTGGGGGGTAGGGGAGGGGATCGTTTAGAATAGAAAATGGCAGATGGAAGAGGGCATGAATACATTGGTGCAGGCTGTTGTGACAGAACAAACTGCAGTGGCTGTTCAATACTCCATTGGGAGCAGGAAAGTAACATGATGATGATGGTTGAGTATCCCTCTTTGATGAGGCAAAGCCGGGGGTTTCTGAAGAGACATAGAAGAAATATGACTACTACTTCCTCTGGCATGTCGTACAAGGCGACTTAATACGAAATTGTGCATGGGGGGTTGGCCACCTCATCATGTACAACACATTGATACAAAAACAATCGCTGCAAAAGCTTCTGAATGATTGAGGCATAATTTCTACGAGGGTACAAGCCGCAATGATGGATCCATGCTTCATAAGGAACACATAGGAAAGTAATGATGAAGATATGCTCCTTGGCAGAGGCGGACTGATCACTGGACTTTTTTGGCGCTGCCCGAGGGCCCGCAGCCGTAATTATCTTACAATGCATGATTTATTAATGTGGAATTAGTATTCAGAGGCCAATTACCCTGTTTTGCTCAGGAACCCGAACACTGTTAGTCCGCCTGTGCTCATTGGTCAGCTGAAGGGTACAAAGTGTATCGCTTGTGTTATGTGCGGACGTGCGATTCTATATATATGTCTCTAGTATAGATGATCTAGACCAGGGGCCCTCAAACTTTGTTTTGCACCGCAGGCACATTTTAGATTTATAGAGAGGGTGTTGGGCACCAACCAAATATCACGATTCACATATTGACTCATTTTTACAACAAAATTTACGAAACACTTATATAAGGCCAAATAAACACATTTAATGATATAGAAAATATTCAAGAATAAAAAAATAATAATAATAATCTTTAAAATATTTGAGTCAACCGTATAATTAGTGTGATCTCTGGCACTGCATGTCAATGATCAACTGTTCATAGTTAGGAATGTATAATGGTAGAGATTTTGAAATTTTATTGCAAAGACCTAATAATTTTAGTTGAGGGTAAGCTATATAATGTCTGACAATTTAAGAAAACTTATATATTTATTGTTTCATTGAGAAATCATCCGCGGGCATACAAATAAGCTGGCACCGTGTTGAGTACCTCTGATCTAGCGTATCCCAACCTTATTCTCAAACTTGTATTTTTTTCAGTGGAACTGGAAGATTGAACCCCAACCTAATATCACCAGCGAGTACCAAACACTTAGCGTTTGTGCAAGGACCTAAAACAACACAAGTGTGCAGCGGAAACTAAACATAGAAATCAAACATGACTTAATCAACACAACGGAATTTCTGTTCTCATTTCTGATTGGCTGTATGGTTAACTGTTGTGTGTATCAGTGTTTCTCAACGTGAGCCATGCCATATTTGTAGGGGACACAGTAAGTGTCATATTTCTAGGGGGTGACAATAAGTTTCTGAGGGGGCCACCCAAACTTAACTTAAATAAAGTACTGATTATTAGAATCTTTTCTGTTTGCAGGCCTTATGCTGCTGCTAGACATTGTATGTTCTTACGACTTTTGTTTGATATTACACAATTATGTATATATATAGAATTAATCGTTTTTGTTAGCTACTTTGTCTTTATATGATACAGTTTAGATTACGATGATACGGAACTCTTTACACAGCGATACAACAGGAGGTAGTCTGATCGTCAGAAGGATCCCCCTCGGACAAGTGTGTGGGTTCTTTTTCTTCTTTACACTCTGGTCATGACACCCAAGTGTATGCCTTCTGTTGTTTTTCCCGCCGGCGCTGCGAATGGAACCCACTCCACCTTGGTTGCAACTTTTAACTTCACTCCTGATTTTATCCATGCTGTTAGCTGGAGGCAATTGTTAAAGTAACCATTTAATAAACAGTGCTGATGGTAAGGTACCTTTTTTCCAGCTAACCAACTGGGGGGGGGGGGGGGGGGGGGGGGGGCGGGGGGGGGGGGGGGGGGTGGGGTGGGGGGGGGGGTGGGGGGGTGGGGGGGAAGAAGAATTACAGAGGTAAATGAGAGAAGGGTGCCATAAGCAAAAATAGGTTGAGAACCCACGGTATACTTGTGACAGGGTCCTTCACCGTGATTACATTTATATTATATCTTTTTTAAATAAATGTCCATCAAGTGTTATTACTAGCTTCCCGCTAGAGATGTAGATTCTTGTGGAATGTAGCAGGTTCGTTCTTCTCTCGGATTGATGGTGTTAAGGTGCTATGAGTTATTCAAGCATCTCATGCAACTCACTATCCAGGTCACTTTGACCTTCTTCCACAACTTTTCAGTTCAGGTGGTTGCGCCTTTAACCTTCAATATTTTAAAGATGCTAATCTCTTCTGATTATAAGACTTCAATATATATGTAGTTGTTTCTTTTCTTGGTTTCCTTTCTAGTACAAATCAATATTATCTGGGGATAAAATTCAAAATCGATTCTTGTACTTACATGTGTTACTACACAAAGTCTTTCCTCCTTGTACAGAAATATAGCTACGGCTTATATTCTGTTGTGAAAAAAAAACGATATCATTAAAGTCTACACACAGTAATGCTTCTTTCTGAAATACTTTAAGAACTTCAACTTAAAACTTGTCTTTGTGGTTCCACGAAAGTTGAGACAGCTCAAACATGGCTTCTCTTCAGCTCACACTTAGAAAACACACCCTTCCTCGAGGTCGTTTAGATGGAACTGCCCTAATGATAATATTAACCTCTTAACCCGACAGGTGTTGTGGGCCCTTGTCACCGTCAATGATTTTGATTGGTCTACTAAAAATAAATGACCTATCTCACTGGCACATGTAATGCCAAGGTAACAAGCCTCACTGTCACATACTCGTATATGGGGCGAAATGGATATTGGATAGACAATTAATTAGAAAGTATTTCACGGAAGTGGAGAAGAAAGCTAGCGTACCAGAGGTAGAGAAGGCACACGACACGTCAGGTAGTTAACTACACAGTTCTCGATGATAGTTGTAGAAGAGAACTGAAAGGTAAGTTAAGTTCTTGTTAGACCTATCCTATGCTCCATTGGTGTTATATAAAAATGTGAGTACAGCTCGTATTTATTCCCTACCAATTTTATATTATTAATATTTCTTTGACCACACAACAAAATTATAACTGGAAATTTAAATAATTCAAAACTTGCAGTTATAAACAAATGAGTGCACTTTATTGATTAATAATGTACAGTAACAAATTAGCACCTTGGTATATCAATATCTTACAAGATTTCACACAATTTACAAAACGTATATTGTCACTGTTTAATCATTTTCATCATGTTCTTGGCTTAGATGCCGTGGTTTGTGTTTTCACGATAAGTTGTACATAACTTGCTTGACACGTTGCAGTATCTGACTTTCTTCGGTCGTTAAAACATCTGGACACTGAAGATGCTATGCTTATGTCAGGAACAGTGTTGGTCCACTGTTAAACAGTTCAAACTGTCCAAAATTGTGTTACGTTTTTCACCACTAGCTAAACCTGCAAAATATTACTAGGTTATGGCATCTGTGATTTATAACCAAGAAGCCCCTCGGATGCTGACTGGCTACTGTCGATCAATTTCTACAACACCGTCTTGAGGCTGTGGTTAAATCGGTCAAAAGGGGGTACGGCGTACAACCTTTCAATACATTTAATAGTTTTGACATCAGTTAAAGACATTTTCTAAACCCAGCCATGACTACTTCCCTTTGGCTTAGCATTTTGCCAAAGTTAGCAAAATTGTTTTCCTTATAATACATCGACAAAATGTACCGAAATAAAAGATAAGAAAGAAAAAGAGATGACGAACTCTTTGAGCTCGGCACCCAAAAGCAAGACCATAAAAAGAACTGTAAGCTTTTATTGCTAGCGTTTGTCAGTCCTAACAAGGACTTCTAGCTGTGCCAATGCTGTCCAAAATTGAGGTTATATAGTGATGGAAGCCATCTTTCTTCGGGTACAAGGCAAGATAAAGACATGAGGATTTATGTTAAGCATAACATTAATTTTAAATATTCATTAATTTTAAATGTACATTAATTCACTAAAATATTTTGTAAGCTTATAGACAACCCTCAAGACACAGCGGTACCCTCAAGTCTGCGGCTGTTTGAAGCTTCGATCTATACAAATCGCTCACAATAACGTTAAATGTGGCTCCTTCTCAGTTATCTTGTTGTGTTATAGGTTAAGGCTTCTAACTATAATAGTCGGCCCTTTGGATAACTTCTCAGCTCTGTCAGATCTTGAAATGATTTCAAGAAGTAACGAACTGTGTCTGAGACCGGCCTTAATACCTAATCTCAGGTCTAACTCTTGCTTTCTCAGAGGTCCGTGCCTGGGTTCACTTTTCCTCTGGTACAAAGATTTTCGTGGGATTTCAATGCTGTTATGCGAATTTACCTCGTCAAATACCAAAGATAATGATTTCCCACTATTATAATTACATGTATTTGTAGTTGTAGTTCAAATCCCAAAAGAAATATCCTGTTCAGGGCATTAATTGTAAATTTATAGCAAAATTTCTGTTGTGCAATTCATAATTTATCATAAAGACACTAGTTTACGTGGCAATCCCAGAGTGCCTTGCCCGTGTTATGACAGTATATCATCGTCATTATGTCCCTTTTTGCAAACAATAATGCATAGAGCCAACACTGCAGCTATTCCACAGGAAACCTGCGCCAAAGGAGCCATGGCCCTTGCAGTATTAGTTTATGCAGTAATTAGTTTTACTTGATGAGTTTGCCAGTAATCGTGTATGCTCAACATCATCATGTTCCCGTTCGCTCCCGATGGATCCTTGAGTGTAGCTGTTTACGTGTGAGGAAGCACAAAGTTAAAGGGAGACCCAAAAAACTTACGGAGAAGAGAACTGGAGACATATATGAAATGAAAAAAGTAGAAATGAAATGACCTTGAACGGATGTCACTGGACAAGAAGGCGTGGCATAAATTTGCTGAACGCCTATGCACCTTGGGGAGCTAGTAGGTAAATATGATATTGATTCTTTTTGATTTGGCGTACCGGTATTCTTATTTTCAGACCTCGTTGGACATAAAGGATGACATTAGACAACAGCAAAGAAAATATAAGTGATAGGCTTACCGGGAATCGAACCTAGGACCAACCAAACGGCGCCATCGCCTTGCTGTGACAGTACATCGGAAAAGGACGCTCAGCTAATTTTGGGCGCGCCTCTAGTTTTTGAGACAATGTCTCGTATTTTTTTTAAATAGCTTATCTCTATTTTTTGGTCTGCCTCTTTTTATTTTGAGTCCGTATCAATTGTTTTGTTTTTATTTTTTTATTTTTTTTTTTTTGGGGGGGGGGTCTATCTCTATTTTTTTGTTTTGGGTCTGTCTATATTTTTTTGGGGGGTCTTTCTCTATTTTTGTGTGTGTGTTGGTCTGCCACTATGTCCTTTACGCAAGATAATTTCATAAAACGAAGTACTTTGTAATACTATTGGCTTGTTTCCAGGACTCTGTGACGAAATCAGTAGTGCAATTTTTATAACTCTCATTCACTCCAGCAGTATCTCTTCCTTTCTACATTTCTCTCATTCATCATCCTATTATTTGGCAAATTTATTGCCCTTACATTCTTTCTGTGACATCTTACAGACTGTTTACGTTACGCCAGGTGACTCAATGGAAATACCACGTTTATTGAACCGGTCAGCGAGTGATATTTTTATCATTAAAAGCCGGCTTCCACCTTTTAATACAGACGGCAAACGTGATAAGAGATAGCGACTTTAACGTAACTCGTTTCTGAGGCCAGCGACAATCAGGCGAGTAACATCCGGGTTGCGGTCTGTATTGTCTGAGGAAATCACAATATTTGTCTGAGCGGATGGCAATCTTTTTGTTTGACTGTCTGGAGAACGCACGATCACAGACAATAATGAGATAATCGTTTCACGGGACTTTCCCTGTGTGTGATTATCACAGGCAATGTGTCTGGCGAGTCAACATTTGAAGGTAGCAGCTGGACACCAAATAGGTTCCCAGATTTGTTGTGAGTGGCGAAAATATTACCGCATGATTTGAAAGAGGTCACACGTTGGAATATTAAAAGTAATATTTTAAACACGTGGGGGAGATTATGAATTTAAACACCCCTACCCACATAGTGCAAAAGAGCTTACGATTGGATTGAAGTGAGAGCCTGAATATGCATTGGTTCTCATTGGCAAGTTAGCCGGGAAGTACAATCTGGAATTTGAATTGAGAATGAGAGAAATAATGTAGCGAAATCAGAAACACAGAACACAGACCGATTCGCAACTTCAAACTAGCAACTCCCAAAAGCCAGAGAAAGAAGGATCGGACCTAAAATTCCATAATTATAAGTGACAGATCGAGTATTTGGGTAACTCTGAAAACTTAAGAGTAAACCCGCAGGTTGAAATACGAACTCTGAGAACTTAAGGGACCAGGACTTTAAATATTAGGACTGGATATCTAAGGAATTGGATCCCGCGTCATAAGAGAAACTTTCCCAGAAAAAGTGTTTCGCAAATTCACCCGTCATAAAAGGGATTCAACATTTCCAGACCAAGTGATTCGAGAGGATATAACCTAAATTGCTCCTATCCATTCTAAACTGTGCGAGGAGATTGTGTATTACCAAATTGAGGTAAGTTGTGAACATTTCATTTACAAATGTGAATTTGACATGTTTTTCTTGCTAAGTCGTTATATATGAGGCTGGCAACCTCAAAATACGAAAATAGTATATTCATAAACTACTACAGCAAGCTCTGCTGAATTATTCTGGCTAGTGATGCGGAAAATCGACACCACAGGTGACCCCAGACTCCGAATCAGTGATGACTGATGATTACATCACATGTGCTTCTTCTTCTTTGATCCTTAGCCGCCGACCATCAAAGCAGTCAGTGGCCATCACGCCTAGTGGCGTCTTGTAGGGCAACAACAAATTGATTCCACTTTGCTCGGTCGGTTTCTATCCTTCGTACAGTGCCCCAACTCTGGTTCATTCTTTGCATCTCAGCCTCCACAGTCCTCCGCCATGTTGTTTTTGGTCAGCCTCTCTTTCGTTTTCCTTCAGGGGTCCAAAGCATAGCTGTTCTTGTGATGGCATCGGGGTCTCTTCTGAGAACATGGCCAACCCAGCTCCAGCGTCTGCCAGCTATGATGGTGTGCATGTCCTCTTGCTTGCTCCGAGTAAGCAGATATTGGTTGGTAATGGTATTCGGCCAAAGGATTCGGTGAATTTTTCTTATCGTTGTTGTTTCCGTAACTTCAATTTTTTTTACATAGACAGGGGTGTCAGCCGTATGCTAAAACCCCCAACCTGGAGGACCAGGGTGTCTGCTTTCGTCTGACCCCTGCCCGCGCCAACCTGTCCAGCTTGGTAGAACCTTCCAGGAGTAAAACTCCCACTGGCATAGCTCTGGGGGTAATCAGGGTACACAAGCCGCGATACCTCGAATAAGTATTGACACCGGTGATGGTAGACATGTGCCTAAAGTGTATAATATTTTGTGAGATAAATGCACTTTGTTAATTGTAACTCAGACAACTCGTTATTCGGCCCGTCCAGACACATTTGCACAGTTTAATATCCGGAAGAATATTGGTGATTTTTAATCATCTTCCCTGAACTATACTGTGTACTCGGGAATTTAATTCTTCTGAGAGAACAACATTGGTGGATGGACAGCGTGAATGTGCCTGTTAATTGGCAGCCCATAAGTGTACTTTGCAGAGGCATTTGTTTTTCTATTTTGTCTAAAAAAGTTCATGGAACGAAGCTAGCCATGAGTGAAATGCATAGAATCAACGCCTAAATTGGGCAAGTTGTGTAGAGAAGAGCCATCACCACCAAAAAACTGACGGAAAACGGTTGCAGGACCCCCTTATATCAGTTGTGCTTATAAAAAGGCACCAGCAACCGGGCATAATTTCCTGAACTATATCCTCACCCTAAATCTCCGTGAAGAGAAAATTTGATTCCAATGTAAAATTCACCAGCAATTCATTTATTGTAAACTGTTAATATTAATTGATTATTAAATTTGTTACCTGTTGTTTTAAAATTAAACAATAGTTTTTTTATTCAGTTATGACATGCATGAAAGATACGTATGAGCATTTCTATTTAATATATATATATATATATATATATATATATATATATATATATATATATATATATATATATATATATACACACACATACATACACACATATATATATATAGACCTCTAAACAAAGCTATACCATTATAGGAGGAAATTCGCCGAATTAACTCAGCTTGGGGGCTTGAGCAGGCTAAAATCTATTGCTTAAATTCTTCGCATAAGGCGACGGACAGATATAAGTTAACAAATGTTCAGCGCTAAGCAACATTGTTCTTGACTTCTGAATTATCTTGTGAACTCTCCCTTACTCTTCTATCTACATCTCTGCCAAGAGTAATCTTGTGCGAAAGTAGACACATTTGACGACCTATTTAGATACTCTTGAGTATTGGCCACTGTTGGACCACTACTGCAAAGCAGGGGAGGCAATCCGTGACAGACTCATGTCTCTCACGTCACAAGCTGTCCTTGTAAAGCTGAAGAGTATTATCAGAACTGATATTGTTTAAACAGTAAACACAAATTTACTGTGATAACGGTTAGGGATTCGACGTAAGAATGTATGGTTTGGCTGTAACCTTACACAGTGAAAGCGAATTGGACGGCTTATCAATGGAAAAGTAAGGTTGTGTGTGATTCAACAACTGCGGATTATAACACCTTTGTTGTTATCTATGTTTCAGAGCCATATAATGAGACTAAATGTGTGAGTTGAGAGATTGTTATATTTGTGTTTGACTCGATGTATTGTAATGTCCATACATGCCATTATGCAAAATGAAATCTCCTTTTGTTACATCATATATTAATGTACGGTGAATGCGGTTGGTAGGGACTTATGGTCGTGATTGAGCTCACAAAGGGACTTGACACAAACACATCATCATAACTTTAGTTTTGTTTTTTTGTTTTTTTTTTGTTCAATCTTTATTCGTGTTCAGTTTGAAATTACAAACTTGTTCATTTTACATATTTCAATAAAGAAGTTTCAATGAAAATACAATGAGCAACTGCTTAGAAAACTCTTTCACTCCCTCGCACACACTTATTTACACACTCTTTCTTGCACCATGAATTTGTACATTGCACATTTATTTGTGATGATACTGTTGATTGAAAAGAAAGGGAAAAAGGGGGGGGGGGGAAGAGAGAATGGATACAATTTCATACAACACCATTCTTGAAAACGTTAGAGCGCACTCGTTTTTATAGTGATAATAGTAAAAAATAAAAAAAAGGATGTGGAAAAAAAATAATTCCTGAATGGACTAAACAGTTTCAGTGAAAGGACAATGAAAACACATTAAAAAACCAGGGAAAAAAAAACCTGAATAGACAACTTTCCGCTAAGAATTATCATGAAGAAATTTTTTTTTTTTTTTTTTTTTTTTGCATTTTCCCGTGTTTGTTTTATAAAATAACCCTGCCTTTCTAATGTCATATTCCATTTTATTTTCCCAGTCGTGTTTTTTTTTGCTTTGCACTGGATGAACCCAAACTTTGTTCTCTGTCCCAGGAGGCACCACTCAGAATAGATTTCGCGGCTGCGTGAAGCCATTTTATCTGATCCAAGCTCCGAATTCTGAAACCGTAAATCAGGGAAATTGGACTCCTGAGATGTAGTAGAACTAAATTTAATGTCGACGTGTTGTCACGTGCTGGCCTACTAAGCACGTATACACTGCTTAGACAGCGCAGACTACGCTGGCTCAAAAATAGTTTTTTTTTTTTTTTTTTCCCCAAAATCATTTTATTGAAAATGTAAGATCAATTTTGCCCATCTAAATTTTTTTTTGATTTTATTTATTATTTTATTTTTTTTTATTATTATTTACGATGTATTTTTTATTTGTTTTCCAATTATACAAACCCTGTGCATTTAGTCAAATTGGAATTCAAGGAGAGTACATTGCATAATATATATAAATACTCAAACTTACACTTTCATTGGCACACATACACGCAAATACTACTGTATATATTCGTTCACCAACACATTTATACTTGCACCCATATGTTATTATGCTTACGTATTCGATTTCTCAATATGAATAAAGCAAAATTAAATTTGGCCTCAATAATGTTAAAGAATAGGATTGTCCCGGTTTGTAAAATATTCCCAATAGAAAATAAAATACACATAGCTCTCACACACACTCACATACACACTTACGTACACTTAAACCGATTTTTCAACTGCCGCTATTTCAACGATCGCTATTGACGACTTCCAATGCCGGCATTCGTGACTGTCTGGGTCCCCATAATTACCGGTGTCGGATACCGTTGATCGTAAATCTTCAACGTGTCACAGCGCTCCATAGATATAGAAACTGGCGCGAAACGCTCAGGGTCAGCATTAAAGTTTCCTTAGAACAATTTTCCAACTCAGTTTTTTTTACACCCACATATTCTGACTGAAGACCACACGGTTTGCTGCTGATTTCAGCAACATTTTCATATAAAAACTCTTACAAGGTATTTCTGCATCATCCGTCTTAAAAAGAATAATAATAATAAATAAATACAACATAAATAATAAAATACATAGACTACACATGTACATATGCATTAAAATGTAAAAATAATAATGACAATAATAATAAAATAATAATAATAATAGATACATAGAAAATAAAATAATAATTTAAAGGCAGGCTTCTCTCTGCGGACATGACAAAAAGGAGGATGAAAAATTTTAAACATACACACACTCTCTCACAAGTACTTAAGATAAAAATATTGGTTGATGGAGTCCCTCACCTTTAACGTTGTGTGTGTGGAGAGGAGGGGGAGATGAGGATGTGTATTAAAGGAGGTGGAAAGGCAGAAAAAAACCAAAAAAACACAAGTTATGAAATACCACGTAATTGACAGTGGGGTGGGAGAGGGGAGGTTGTAGAATAGTTACCTTCGTATAAACTAAAGGCTTGGATTTAAGAATATTTGGCAGGTCGAGGTACAGGTAGCTGGGGATAGTGGACAGGTTTTAAAATAATCGTCACTCACTGGAGAAACAAATTTAGGAGAAAGGCCGTGGAGATAACTTTGTACTCAAATACTGATTGAATACGACATTTCCATATTAAAAAACGAAATTCCGAGAGCAAAATAGCATTAATTTAAAATGGATGTCTGGTAGTGTCTTGGGAATTGAATTCAGCATAATGGCTTTGAAAATGTCATTTTTTTTGTTTCGTATGTCTTATAAGATTCTCCGTGCTGGTATAATTGTACTACATTTATAGAAAATGTGTTTCTCACTTTCTTGTACATTTGCCTGGGACATCTTGCATCGTGATTTTCGTTCTAATCAGTGTGCTGCTCTTTCTATAGTTGGTGTCATGTTATATAAAAGTCGATATGCGTCTTCTCTGGCGTTTGATGCTATGCTTCTGTTGTGAAGGTCGGTGAAAATCTCAGTGTAATCTGTTGTAAAGTAATTGTAACCTCTTTTAATTCTAAGGTGTAAAGGTGGTGCTTGTAACCTGACTAAGTGTTTGTAAATTTTATTTGTTTTCTGGTTATTTAAAATTTCGTGTGCTCTGATGGCTTGTATGCATGTCCTGTAAAAGTTTGGTAGTGTGCCGTAATGGTGTGGGACATTGTTCTTTAGTGGTGTCAGTCTAGAAAGTGTAAGCCCTACGTAGTAATGGGCTAATGTGTGTTGTTTTGGGTCTCTTGTTATATTTCCTACATGTCTGATTCGAAGTGCCTTCATTTTTGTCCCAGTATTCTGGAGGGCAACTCCCCCGAATCTTTTCTCTTGCATGAGTGTTTGATGTTTAATGATAATAAAGTGTGACCAAAAACCAAACGCCTAATCTCCTTGTTTATCTCTGTCACCGTATGTTGTGGAGGGTCAAAGACTGTAGCAATGTAAATTATTTTTCGAATAATAAAGCAGTTCACTATTGCACTTCTGGAAAAAATGGTAGTATTTTTGTATTTGTAGCGGTGAAGCGTGTCTGTGAAATGTGCGACTAAGGATATATATGTTACTCATTGTGCATTAAAAGAAATTGAGTAAAACATATTTACAGACGTGGATTTAGCCTTATTATTATTATTATTATTATTATTATTATTATTATTCCTTTGGCCGTCGACCGACTCAGCAGTCTTCGGCCATAACACCTTGCGGCGTCATAGGGCAACAAGAAAGTGTCCGTTGTTCCGTCACACCTAAAGGCGTATATTGGTACAACAGACTTTTAATTGTTGTTTCTGTGATCAATGTGACAAGCAAGCGGTAGATCAATACGCTGTGCCTCGAACTTGCCCTCATGTGTACTCTACACCTGTCGCTATAAAACCACTTCGCCATGCCTCCCAGACTGCCGTCCAGCCAAAATCCATTCGGGACCAAAGGTCCTCGAAAAAAGGGCAATCTGGCACAGGCACAGTTCCTATTCGCTGCCTCCTTTGCGCTGGGAGGACCCGGTGACCGGGACCACACACAGCCTTGGGAGGACAAAGATCGCCTTAAAGGTGGATTTAGCCTAGTGTACATTTATTTTTCCCTTGCGAAATATAAATGCAAATTTCTATAATAATAACAAATGCCAAAAAAATTCTCTATGGAATTTAAAATTCTTTGCCATTGCCGTCCTTGTTGCAAACGTCTTTGGAAATATCTTTAATCAGTATCTTCTTAATGTTTTAATTGTTATGACTTTCCTTCTTACACAAATTGCGTCCCTTGATAATAAAAATTACGTCCCTTAAACTACACTTGAAATTGTTTCTTAACGAAACAGTATGAGGGTGAAAATGTGATGGTGGAAAATTGATATGAGTTCCCAGCGTCAAGGTCTGGCTGTCTATGGAATACAGAAAGTTAGATTAAAGTCAGTGACTTTACCTGCTTGTTGTACATGAGTTGTAAGAAAGTGCTAAATATCACTCAACAGGATTAAATTTAATGTTGATCCCAAACAAAATGGCAACCCCAGCTGAAGTTTGAAGATATGCGCAAGAGATACACGAAGAGTAAAGTCCAGGATTATGGGAGGACGGAGATGTCGAGTTGTTCCCTAAGTTTATGCGAAAAGATGTTCTTACAACATCAGGTGGAAATAGCCATAATATTGATTCCCCTTAACGAAATGGGATCAGTTCGAATCGGAGGCCTAATAGTCAAGAGAAGGATACCACTTGAGAGCAATGACCCAAGCGGGACTGCTGCCATGTCAAGGACGATCAGATGATCAGGATAGGATATAATATTTCTACAGAGTGACTGACAAGTGAATCTCTTCTTTTGCAAATGTTTTTTTTCCAGCACTTAAACTTACTTAATAAACATGAGACTGTTATCAAAACAAGGAGCAATTATGGCAATTTGACATTTGACAAATACGTTGTAATTTAAAAAAAAAAATCAGAAACAAAACAAAATAAACTAAAATCTAAAATGGCTAATAAAGGCAACGTAACAAGAGAGACTAAAAATGATTGCAGGCTATGACGTCACGTGCCTGATATCCCCCTATGCTGTAGTTTTACAATATTATTTATAATAAATCAAAAATTAAATAAGATATCAAAAATCAGATCAGACTTCAACATGTGTCACATCAGTTGATGTAATAAAATGACAGGTAATTCTCTGTACTGTGAAGTTTGTTTCGTATAAAGTAAGTCGATAAATGAAGAAATACAAATGTAAAAAAAGCAAGTAACTTTTCAGTCACCCTGTATAATCACGTGTCTAATTATCTAGAGAGGATGTCGTATAGTTGAAGAGACCAAATAAAAATAGGACTATTGTACATTCATCCATGTTGTTCAATGCGCCTAATACAATGTCATGAATGGAGATGGAAAACTCCTCTTGTAAAACAACTTACTACATGAACCGCTGCTATGAGAGCATGTAACTGCCTCGTGCAGGCTTCCTGCAGGACTAACTACAGTGGTGACTCGGTGCATGATTCCTGCGGGACTAACTGCAGTGGTGATTTGGTGTAGGCTTTCTGCGGGACTAACTACAGTGGTGACTTGGTGTCACGGATTGCCTCCCCTGCTTTGCAGTAGTGGTCCAACACTGGCAAAAACTCAAGAGTATCTAAAGTGGGTCGTCAAAGGTGTCTACCTTCGCGCAAGATTACTCTTGGCAGAGATGTAGATAGAAGGGCAATGACGCTTCTGTATCAAGTTAGTGTCCTTACGATAACTCAGAAGTCAAGAACAATGCTGCTTAGGGCCGAGCAATTGTTAACGTATATCTGTCCGTTGCCTTTTGTGAAGAGTTAAGCAACGGTTTTAGCCCGTTCAAGCCCCCAGCTGGTGTAAATCCAGCGAAATTCTCTTTGACAAGAAGAAGTTCTATTGGTGTAAATATGTATACATATATATAAAATAAAAGACTTGCTAATTTTTTTTTCTTAACCAGCGGCAGTTGGGCTTTCAGCCCTTCGGCCCGATGACATGTCATTGCAAGGCTGGGGAACTTGTGGACTTTTCTTACAACCCGGTCAGGAGCTTCGCTCCTTCCCATCCACAATGGGTGGGTTTGAAAAAAAATCGAAAAAAGGTGATTCGTGTTACGAGGACAAAAGACTAAGAAAGTAGTCTACGTTACGGCCACAAGGCCTTCATCAGGAAAAGAAAGAGAGTGAAGGCTAGATAGGAGACATAAGAACTTAAAGAAATATAAAAATAAAAATAAAACCTAGGTACTTCCCTGAAGGCGAAGCATGGCTGAAAAGGAAGTGACATGCTAAGAAACTAAAAACTAAAAAACGAAACTGAACAAAAAACTACCCAAATGTAATAAAAGTGGGGACTGGAAATAGAAGAGGACAGAATAAGTAGGAGATAAATGAATATGAAATAAAAAATCAAGACAAATTAGAAAACGTGTACATCCATACATATTATGGAGGATGGCATAAAAATAGAAGAATAGGATAAGAGTGGAAAGAGTCCAAATAGAGCAAGAGAGGAAAAGGTGACCTCAGACAAAGGTGTGGAAAGTGTTGAGACCGGCTGGTTTTAGACACCCCATGCGGTGGATAAGACGGTTCTCAAGCTGTTCTCGGCTGGCAGTGTCAGAGGAGCAGGATCAGATCGCAGTGACCTGGATGTCGATGGGACCATGGTGGTCAGGACCATTGAAGTGTGTGGCAACTGGTGTGGACTTTTGCTGAGATATGTCATTTAAGTGCTGGCTGAATCTGTCCCCAAGTCGTTTGCCTGTTTGGCCAATATAGGATCTTTGTCTTTTGTCCTCGTAAGACGAATCACCTTTTTTCGATTTTTTTCAAACCCACCCATTGTACTCTACGTCTTACCGCAGTTCCCCTCAACTTCCCATCCACAGAGCCGTTCAGGTTATTCTGTCTAATCCTAGTCGGTGATACTCCTTCAAATGCCGACGCCCGAGCTTGAACTGTAAAAACCTGATCGCCAGTGCAACGTGGTAACCATTACACCTGCACGGCTCTTAGTCTTGTTTATACGTTGCTTTCACGTTGTGCACCCACCAATGTTAATCTCTCAGAAGAATCAAATTCCCGAGTACACAGCGTAGCTCAGGGAAGATGATCAAAAATCACCAATATTCTTCTGGCTATTAAACTAGGAAAATATGTGCTTGGACAGCGCGAATAATGATTTGCATGGGTTACAATTAACAAGGTACATATATGTCACAATATCTGTACATTAACTTTGTTGATTTTGAAAAGGCTTTCGACAGCATACACAGGGACAGCCTATGGAAAATTCTGAAGGCTTATGGAATTCCCAGCCGCATTGTTTCCATTACAAAAAGCCTCTATTCTAACTTTACGTGCAGTGTTGGATCGAGTAATGTAACTTTCGAAGTGAAAGCAGGAGTACGACAGGGATGCCCCTTATCAACAACATTATTTTTGACAGTCATAGATTTGGTGATGCGCCAGACAACAGAGTCCAAGAGGAATTAGATGGACAACGTTTTCTACACTGGAAGATTTGGAATATGCAGATGATATTGCACTACTCGCGCATTCACATCAACACATTCAAGACAAAACCGATAGACTGAATAAGTATGGCCAGCAGGTTGGCCTGAACATCAATTTGAAGAAGACAGAGGTCATGACACTAAATGTTGGCAATCCTGAGCCAATAACACTAAGGAACCAGAAGTTAGAACAGACACATTTACTTACCTAGGAAGCATAGTAACACCTGACTGCGGAACAAGCAAGGACATTAACAGAAGAATGAATAAAGCGAGAACAGCCTTTGCTGTTCTCAACAACATTTGGAAGTCTTCCCAGTACAGCACAAACCCCAAATTAAGACTGTATGAGAGCTGTGTACTTTCTGTGCTTCTCTATGGTGCGGAATGTTGGAGAGTAACAGAGAAGGAAATGTCAAAACTGTCCTCCTTCCACACAATCTGCCTAAGGAAAATTCTCCGAATCTTTTTGGAAAAACACCATCAGCAACCAAGAACTACTTATTCGGAGTAACCAGGAGGACATGCACACCATCATAGCTGGCAGACGCTGGAGTTGGATTGGCCACGTCCTCAGAAAGGACCATGATACCATCACAAGAACAGCTATGCTATGGACCCCCGAGGGAAAGCGAAAGAGAGGCCGACCAAAAACAACTTGGTGGAGAACTGTGGAAGCTGAGCTGCAAAGAATGAACCACAGTTGGGGCACTGTACGAAGGATGGCCGCCGACCGAGCAAGGTGGAATCAATTTGTTGCTGCCCTACAAGACGCCACCAGGCGAGATGGCCGCTGACTGATTTGACGGTTGGTAGTTATGGATCAAAGAAGAAGAAGATGATATAATACACTTGATGCACACGTGATGTAATCATCACTCATCACTTCTCCTGTCGGAGACTGGGGTCACCTCTGCTGCTGGTTTTCTGTTCGACTAGGAAGAAACAATAGCCAGCGGTCGCTGTAGTGGTTTATGAATATACTATTTTCATATGTTGAGTTTGCCACCCTCATATAACAACTTAGCAAGAAAAACATACCAAATTCATATTTGTAAAATAAATGTTTACACTTACCCCAAAGTAACTTTTGGGAACACAATCTCCTCGCACAGTTTAGAATGGCCACATCACTTTATTAGATGCTTCGAATCACTTGGTCTTGGAAATTGTAGTAATCCGCTTATGACGGGTGTTCTGCGAATCACGTGTTCTGGGAAATGTTAGTAGTAGTCTTATGACGGGTGTTCTGCGAATCACTTGGCCTGGGAAACTTTAGTAATCCTCTTATGACGGGTGTTCTGCGAATCCCTTGGTCTGGAAATATTTTGTATTCCTCTTATGACGGGTGATCTGATTCCTTAGGTATTCAGACTTCGTATTTAAAATGCAGGTTTACTTTTTTGTTTTAAAGTTCCCCAAATACTTTTGTCTGGGTCCTATTAAGTCTTCAGTCTTTGTATTTAAAATGTGTAGGTTTACTTGTAAGTTTAAAGTTGCCCAAATACTTCCGATCTGTCACTTTTAATATAGGAATTCTTAATCCGATCTTTTACTCTCTGTCTCTAACACTTCATTCCCACCTCTCGCTGCTGGTCCTAGTGTAGTCATGTCTCTAACACTTCACTCCCACCTCTCCATGCTAGTCCTAGTAAAGGCTCTAACACTTCAGTCCCACCTCTTCATGCTGGACCTAGTCACGTCTCTAACACTCCACTCCCACCTCTTCATGCTGGACCTAGTCACGTCTCTAACACTTCATACCCACCTCTAGATGCTGGTCCTAGTATAGTCGTGTCACTAACACTTCACTCCCACGCTGGACCTAGTCAGATCTCTAACACTTCACTCCTACCTCTCGCTGCTGGTCCTAGTCACGTCTCTAACACTTCACTCCCACCTCTCGATGCTGGTCCTAATCAAGTCTCTAACACTTCACTCCCACCTCTCGCTGATGGCCCTGGTAAAGTCTCTAACACTTCACTCCCACGCTGGACCTAGTATAGTCTCTAACACGTCACTTCCACCCATAGCTGGTAGAACTAGTATAGGCGGGTCTCTAACACTTCCCTCCCACCTCTAGCTGCTAGATCTGCTATAGTGACGTCTCTAACACTTCACTCCCACCTCTAGATGCTGGTCCTAGTAAAGGCAAGTCTCTAACACTTCACTCCCACCTCTCGGTGTTTGACCTGGTATAGTCAAGTCTCTAACACTATACTCCTGAGTAATACACACAACCACCAGCTACAACCATACATCGTCACCCCCACCAGCACAAAAAGGCTCCACTCGCTTCAAAAACCCTCCTTAGTAACCTAAGCCACCGTTATCGATTTTTATATTTTCCTCTTTAACTCAAGTATTCTTTTAAAAGACATCATTAACTATATACTTCTATTTATAAACCTTTGTATCTATGTTGTAACATAAATATATGTATAACTGTTTGTATAAACAACAACACACAACAACACACTTGAACTATGATAGGAAGCAAACTGATCGTCAGAGGAAGTCACCCCGGCTAAAATATGCTATATAAAATGTCATGAGGAGCCTCCTGACGCGCCTCCTGCCGAATCGATCCGGAGTATTTCCTTATATAAAAGTCATGCTGCGCCTCCTGAATACTAACCGTTTCCGCCATGACATACTACTCTGATCTGAGGCCCCGATTTCACGATATTATATTTCCCTTCCTCTGTTCACATCCCAGATTGTTCTTCCGACGAAATTCCAATGAAATCCATTGTTTATCCCGTTTCTCAAATCACTCCAATCGAAAGCTCTGAACTATATGGTTACGGGAGTTTAATTTATTACTCCCTCCGCGTGTTTTAAAATATTACATTTTAAAATTCCATCGCGTGACCTCTGTCAATATGTCGTAATGCTTCCGCCAACTCACAAGCAAATATGGGAACTTATTTGATGTCCAGATGCTACCTTCCAATATTGCCGCCCCCAGATAGATCTGCACTTATCTTGATACAGTGATGGTCCCAGAAGCGATTACCTCATATCGCCTGGGCCCTCGCCCATCTCAGACAGCTTCCCAAGACAGACAATATGGTATTCTATTGAATCTATCGTGCACGACCAGCTTGTGTTAATAGAAATCGACTCTGTCCAAGGTAACAAGACCGACTCAAAGAGATAAACGTATTACGGTTGACCGTAGTAATTAACGTCGATAATACCACCGTTCACCTGGCGGAACGTAAATACGTCTGGGAGTGGTCAAAGCAAAAAGAATGAAGGACAAAAATTTGCCAAATAATAGGACGATGAAGAAAACGAAGAAGTGACACTGCCGAAGTGGATGAATGGATGAGATAGAGGGGCACAGATGTACATGCACAATGACGTTTTGTCACACTTGTTGCAGGCTTCATGCTGGACTAACTACAGTTGTGACTTGGGGCAGGCTTCCTGCGGGACTAAGTACAGTGGTGACATCATGCTCCATACGGAACACAAATAAAAATAACGATAATACTGTCCAGTATATAACGTTTATTTAATCTGGAGTAGACGATGTCAGTGTTTTTCATTAAAACCAAGTTGTATTTTTCACAGGTTAAATTAAGTACGTCTGTAAGTTTTTACAATCTGTATGTTTAGATAAGATTGACAATTCAAAAACAGAAACTATAAAGTTTAGCAGATCGCCCGGTCCACTTAACTGTGTGTCAAATGACCTCCTTTACACATTTCTATCCCATAGTGATAATAAACATTTTTTTAAAAATAATTATTTATTTCTTTAAAATCAGGTTGAAACCTAAACGACTATTAAATCTGTAATTTGTAAAGATACGTCGATTTAGTCATTTTGAATGTACTGCATGTTTGTCTCAGTCAATTACTAAATACACTCTAAACAAAACTATACCATAATAAAAAGTATTCCCTTGAGTAAATCAGGGTGGGGGCTTGAGCGAGCTGAAATTAATAATTGCTTAATTCTTCACAAAAGGCGATATAAGTTAACAATTGCCCTGCCAATGCAGCATTGTTCTTGACTTCGGAAATATCAGAAGAATTCCACTGAGATAGAAGCATCATTATCCTTCTATCTACAACTCTGCCAAGAGTAATCTTGTGCGAAGGTAGACACCTCTGTAGACCCATATTAGATACTCTTGAGTTTTGGGCCACTGTTGGACCAAGATTTCTCTTGGCAGATATGTAGATAGAAGGTTAATGACGCTTCTACCACAAAGGATTTTTCACAAGATATTCAGATAAGCGAAAACAATGCTGCAATATGGTTGAGCACGTTAATTCTAGAATCTGACGAAACTTTTGTGAAGGATTAGGCAATGGTTATGTTAGCTCGTTTAAGCCCTCACCACTTATTACTCAGCGGAATTTTTATTATTCTGGTATAGCTCAGTTTAGAGTGTGTATAGTAAATTTGACTGAGACAAACATGCAGTAACTTTAAAATGATTAAATCGAAGTTAAATTTGTAAATTTACAAATAACAAAATTTAATAATCACTTAAGTTTTAACAGTTTGAAAATAATTTGAATAGTTATGAAGAAAAGTCTCATCATTGATTGGTAATAGAGATGATGAAAAAAAGTTCACTTTGGCAGCGTATATTTTTCACTTCGCTGCCAATAGTAGTTTCTGCTCCCGCAGATGGGTTCTGTTTACACTGCTCTCGCTCGTTGCTGGTCAAGGTTGTAGGGTGTATCTCGTTTCCCAGAAAGGTCAAGGAGAGTCTACAAAGTTGGTCCCTCGTCTTAAAGCTAAGGCCACTGTTCCCTTCTTGTTCCAGAGATAGTACTTTCTGCTGGTACCACCAATAACTATGATAAAGAATAGAAACGAAACGCTCTCCTCAGTATTGCGTTTCCCAACACATACTTATGTGCCCCTCCCCTCCCCCCCTTCTTCTATTCTACCATCCCATTTATCTCACAATTTACCCTCGATGAGAATTAAATTTAATCCCTCGGGATAAAACTTTCTTTACATTTAAATTGAATAGCTTTAGCTTTACATTACATTTAAATGAAAAGGTTAATAGCTCAGATAGAATATGTTTACATTTACATTTCCACTGATTGAAAAGTGTTCACAATATAAATTGAATATGTTTTCATTTATGTTTACATTGATTGAAAAGTTTGAAACTTCCATTAATTTTAAAATGCATATGTTAACACCGACATTTACACTGGTTTGAAACTGTAAGTATTATAATTAGAATGTACATCATTTCTTCATCTTATCATCCCTGCTCCGTATGGAACCTGAGATTACCTTTTGCTTTTAGTTCTCTTTAAGAAACTAGCAATAAAGCAATCACCAGCCCGTGCAGTGGTGGTTCATGAATCATCATTCTATACGCTGAGGTTGCCAGCCTCAACTGACTGGGACATCCACTAGCGATTTTCAAATATTAAAATTCACATGGCAATATACGTATATATGTTAGTTCACATGTTAGTAATGAGAAATATAGAATGTAAAATCACAACTTACGCCAATCCTGGCTCACAGACTTTTTGCTCAGATGAATAAAAGAGACTTGAATCGGCCTCTTACACGCGTCTGGGGTGTCGTTAATTTAATAAGTTCCCTCTCTGACTTTGTGTATTTCCTTCAGTTTCCTCAGACAGCGCCTTTCTTATTAAAAATGATAGATTTCCTGGGCTGTTTTTGTAGGTCCTGATAAATACTCAAATAAAAGGTGTCCGGTCTGATAAAATGGAATTCTGAATTCTAGGCTTCACTCTAGCAAGATCTGATGTCTTGGCAAGCGATCTTCACAGTAGTTTTGACTGACTAAAGCGTCAGGTTATATTCACTGCCTTCCCACGCATCTGTTTGTTATGCGGTCTAACCAAAAGCTTCAATCATTTTCAAACAGGCGGGTTAGGGTGTAGTACTTTCAAAATATTCCACGTGAAATAAGGTGCGTAAAGCAAAAGGTCACGTATTACCATATATGGCAATAAGACATACGATGCCTTACGTACAGACTCGCGAACATGTCGTTAACCTCATATGACAACGTGTGTCAGATGTAACACTTATTACTTTCGCTAAAGTAATGTCTTATCTCTTGCTTGAGCATATACAAAATCCGCCTCTTTACAATTTTGGCGGAGACGCACCCGTGCCTTATCAGTGATTAAGCAGATTGCGCTGGTTCGATGTACGTGTTAATCTGTGTACTGATATCTGTCTAGCCTGCGATTAACCAGCTTGGTTGTCGATAATGTTCTCTCAGTCGCTCCTGCAAATGTTTAGTATTATCATCCACAAGGAGTGTCAGATAAACAGACAAGACACAATATACTGAACGTAGCGAAAGAATGTAGATACAAAATATCTGCTACTTAGCAGAGAAAGAAAGAAAGTGCGACAATTCAAAGCACGCAATAAAATCTGTACCACTGTTAAGGAATAAAGTTAATAAGTCATGGTATATTGCCAAACGCAGGCACATAGCCATTGTTATATGAAGAGATATGTCTATTTGTGGTAATGAATGTTTTATTAAACTTTATTGAACGCCTTATACTTTGATACGTCACCGGTTGTCAATGACGTAACGCTGTTCCACTAATTTATTCTAACGGCTAATATTCTGGGCATTTCGTATACTTCATTCATCTAAGCTAGACGTATGTTTCGAGCTTCAGGAGTTGTGAAGGAATTTGGTACCTTTATGTGACATTAACATTTTTTCAAAGGCTCCCACTTGTTTTTTCAACGATCGTTAAGATGGTCCCGAACTTATAAAGAAGTTCCGCACCTTATATAGAAGTATTTTATTCAAGAAAATATAAATTCATGTTTCGGGTTTGCATTACTTGGGTGTCCGTGGTTGATACGCACCAACTAGTACAACAGCCAGAACTGAATAGATGAAACGAATATATTTATGATATATCAACATGAATACTTACATATATATGGACTGACCATGCATTTTATTTGAGGAGATAGATGTTCAAGATTCTCCATTTTTTGCCGTTGCTTGAAATTTGTGAAGAACTAAACACAAATTGTAACACGTGTATCGTGGACCCATTACCAGGCGACTTATGTTCGTCTGCCAGTTTTTATGTCCTGTGGTGACAATGCCCTTATGCAAAGGGTTGTCAGTACGATTTACTCAAATTAGTAGACCCACTACAAATAGAAACAAACAACAGTGGTTACAACTACAAATGTACCGATTACTACCGTAGTAAAACAGAGATTAGGAAGAAGAAGGGGTCGTCCCAATCCATTCTGTGACAATCATGGAGTCAATACTATAGTTAGTCTCACAGGAAGCCTACACCAAGTCACCACTGTAGTTAGTCCCGCAGGAAGCCTACATCAAGTCACCAGTGTAGTTATTCCCACGGTAGGCCTACACCAAGTCACCACTGTAGTTAGTCTTGCAGAAAGCCACCATCAAGTCACCACTGTAGTTAGTACCACAGGAAGCCATCATAAAGTCACCATTGAAGTTAGTCCCATAGTAAGCCTACACCAAGTCACCACTGCAGTTAGTCCCGCAGGAAGCCATCATCAAGTCACAACTGTAGGTAGTCCCGCAGAAAGCCATCATCAAGTCAAAACTGTAGTTAGTCCCGCAGGAACCCTACATCAAGTCACCACAGTAGTTGGTCCCGCAGGAAGCCATCATCAAGTCACCACTGTAGTTAGTCCCACAGGAAGCCTATACCAAGTCACCACTGTAGTTAATCCCACTGGAATCCTTCACCAAGTCACCACTGTCGTTATTCCTGCAGGAAGCCTACACAAAGTCACCACAGTAGTTAGTCCCGCAGGAGGCCATCATCAAGTCACCATTGTAGTTAGTCCCGCAGGAAGCCTACATCAAGACACCACTTTAGTTAGTTTTGCAGGAAGCCTTCACCAAGTCAACACTATTTTTGTAGTCCCGCAGCAAGCCTACACCAAATCACCACTGTAGTTAGTCCGCAGGAAGCGTGCACCACGTCACAACTATAGTTAGTCCCGCAGAACGCCTTCACTAAGTCACCACTGTACATTGTCCTCCAGGAAGCCTTCACCAAGTCACCATTGTAGTTAGTACCACAAGACGCCTACATCAAGTCACATGGTAGTTAGTCCCACAGGAAGCCTACACCAAGTCACCACTGTAGTTAGTCCCACAGGAAGCCTACACCAAGTCTCCACTGTAGTTAGTACCACAAAAAGCCTACACGAAGTTACCACTGTAGTTAGTCCTGCAGGAAGCCTGCACCACGTCAACACTGTAGTTAGTCCCGCAGAAAGCCTGCACCAAGTCACCACTGTAGTTAGTCCCACAGGAAGTCTACACCACGTCACCACTGTAGTTAGTCCAACAGGACGTCTACATCAAGTCACACTGTAGTTAGTCCCACAGGAAGCCTACACCAAGTCACCACTGTAGTTAGTCCCACCGGAAGCCTGCACCAAGTCACCACTGTAGTTAGTCCCGCAGGAAGCCTGCAACAAGTCACCACTGTAATTAGCACCAAGTCACCACTGTAGTTAGTCCCGCAGGAAGCCTGCAACAAGTCACCACTGTAGTCAGTCCCGCAGGAAGCCTGCAACAAGTCACCACTGTAGTTAGTCCTGCAAGAAGCCTGTACGAAGCAGTTACATGCTCTCACAGCAGCGGTTCATGTAGTGATATGTTTTACATGCGGAGTTTGCCATCTCCATTCATGACCTTGTATTAGGCGCATTGAACGTCATGGCTGAATGTACAATAGTCCTATTTCTTTCTTGGTCTCTTCAAAGATCCCCGGGAACTATACGACATCCTCTCTAGATAATTAGACACGTGATTATACAGGTTGACTGAAAAGTTACTTGCTTTTTTTACATTTGTATTTCTTCATTTATCCACTTACTTTATACGAAACAAACTTCACAATACAGAGAATTATCTGTTATTTTATTACATCAAATGATGTGTCACATGTTGATGTCTGATCTGATTTTTGATATCTTATTTAATTTTTGATTTATTTTAAATAGTATTGTAAAACTACAGCCCATAGGGGAAATCATGCACGTGACATCATAGCGGGCAATAATTGTTGGTCTCTCTTTTTACATTGATTTTATTGGCCATTTTAGAATTTAGTTTATTTTGTTTTGTTTCTGGTTTAAAAAAAAAATTACAACGTATTTGTCAAATTGCCTTAATTGCTCCTTGAATTGATATATGTCTCATGTTTATTAAGTAAGTTTAAGTGCTGATAATAACATTTGGAAAAGAAGAGATTAACTTGTCAATCATTCTGTACAAATATTATATCTTATACTAATCATCTGATCTTCCTTGACATTTTATGGCAGGAGTCCCGCTTGGGTCATGGCTCTCAAGTGGTATCCTTCTCTTGACTATTAGGCCTCCGATTCGAACTGAACCCATTTCGTTAAGTGGTATCAATACCATGGCTATTTCCACCTGATGTTGTAAGAACATCTTTTCGCATAAACTTAGGGAGCATTTCGACATCTCCGTCCTCCCATAATCCTACTCTTCATGTATCTCTTGCGCATATCTTCAAACTTCAGCTGGGGTTGCCTTTTTTTTTTTTGGCAAGGGCGCAGTCTTGGGATCAACATTAAATGTAATACTGTTGAGTGATATTAGCACTTTCTTACAACTCATGTACAACAGGCATGTAAAGTCTTGACTTTTATCTAACTTTCTGTATTCCATAGACAGCCAGACCTTGACGCTGGAAACTCTTATCAATTTTCCACCATCCCATTTTCCCCCTCATACTGTTTCGTTAAGAAACAATTATGAGTATAATCTAAGGGACGTAATTTTTATTATCAAGGGACGCAATGTATGTGAGAAGAAAAGTCATAACATTTAAAATATTAAGTAGTTACTGATTAAAAATATTTCTAATAGCATTTGCAACAAAGATAGAAACTACAAAGAATTTTAAATTCCATAGAGAATATTTCTGGCAATTGGAACTATTATAGAAAATTGCATTTATGTATTTCAAGGAATAAATAAATGTACACTAGGCTCAAATCCGCGGCTGTAAATATGTATATCACAAAGTTTCTTTTAATGTTAATACAATTTAATATTCCATGTGTATTTTTGACCGGCACATAGTGCTGCCTAAACTAAAGTTGTGATGACGTGTTTGACAAGGCCCCTTGTGAGCTCAATCATGACCATAACTCCCTGCCCACCGCCTCCACCACACATTAATATATGATGTAACACAAGGAGCTTTCATATTGCATTGTGGAATGTATCATCATGTGACGTATTCTTTCCAGAACGTTGTCTCCATTACAGCTGCTCTGAACGCATCACGATTCTGGGCAAGTCGACCTGCATCAGCCAAAGACAAGTTCAGACTCTCTGTGATGTCCTGGGTCCACCGTCGTCTAGGTCGACCCCTTCCCCTTTTTCCAGGGACCATGCCTTCCATCACTGTTTTTTTTTTCCAGACTATTATGTCTTTTTTTATATGACCGAAAAATTTCAGCTTCCTTATTGCGATGGTATTTAGGAGCCAATGTTCCTGTACGTTTAGTGAGTGCAGTACTTCTCTGTTGGTCTTTTTTTTCTGTCCAGGGTATTCTCAACATCCTTCTGTAGCATTTCATTTCAAATGATGTAATCTTTTTTGCAACTGTTTTATTGAGTGTCCAAGTCTCGCAGCCGTATGTTGCCACTGGGAATATACATGCTCTGATCAGTTGTAACTTTGTTTCTTTGCTTGTGCCTTGCCATAGGTTTTTCATCTGTATTAGTTTATGTGAAGCAATTGCAAGTCTTCTTTTAATTTCTACTGCACAGTCGCCAGAGCTGTTGATGATTGATCCTAAGTATTCGAATTCATTAACACTTTCCAGTTCTTCGTTATCAATTTCAATTTCTGGTTTGGTCTTTACTTTGTCTGTTGTCAATACTTTAGTCTTCTTGGTGTTTAGGTATAGATTCTGGGCCTCGCTGTGTTTTTTGGTGGACAGAAGTAATTGTTCAAGTCCTTCTGGGTTGGTCGATAGGAGGACTGTGTCGTCAGCATATCTGATTTCCGGGATCTGGTACCCGCCGATGTTAAATGAGTCAAACTCTGTGTGTTCTTGGTCATCTCTTACATTTCTCATGATATTCTCGGCATAAATGTTAAACAGGTAAGGAGAAAGGGTACAGCCTTGTCTTACTCCTTTCTGTACTTCAAACCATTCTGATGTTTCCCCCTCTATTCTTACGGCTGCCTGTTGTTCTTGGTACAGCAGTGCGATGAAGTTGTATAAGGTGGTTTGGAAATCCCATATTTTTCATAATAGCCCATAACTGCTGATGTTGTACACAATCGAAAGCTTTGGTGTAATCAATGAAACAAGTATGTAGGTCAACGTTGAATTCTCTACACTTTTCTATGATGATCCTCATGTTGAATATATGATCTCTAGTGCCTCTACCTGGTCGAAAACCCGCCTGTACTTCGTTTATTTCTGTTTCTAGCTTTTGTTGCATCCTTTTCATTATGATTTGTAATAGTATTTTGCTGGCATGGCTTATAAGAGCTATAGTTCTGTAGTTTGTGCACAGTTTCAGGTTGCCCTTTTTTGGCAAGGGTATGTAAATTGATCTTTTCCATTCCTTGGGCCAAATTCCGCTTTGCCAGATCTTGCAGCATAATGCATGGTATATACGAGCGCTGCCTTCTCCTCCTGCCTGTATCATTTCAGCTGTTATTTCTTCACAACCAGGAGATTTTCCACTTTTTAAGTGTTTGATTGCGTTCCGGACTTCCTCTATGGTAGGTTCTGGTTCACGTTCCGCTTCATTCATGACGTTGTTATCTGCCGCTTTGTTTATTTCCGTATACATTTCTTGACAGTACTCCTTCCATCTGTTCAGAATATCTTTACGTTCTGTTAGAGTGTCGCCTTTCTTGTCGTTTATTGCTCGAGGTGATGATTTAAAGTTGCTGTTCTTCAATGTTCTTACTTCAGAAAACATATTCTTACTCAATCCCTGTTCGCGCATTTCCTCTGTTTTCCTGCAGGTGTCGTTTATGTATTGTTGTTTGTCTTGTCTGACTCGTTTTTTAATCTGCTTTGTGGCATGTATGGACATTACAATACATCGAGTCCAACATAAATATAACAATCTCTCAACTCACACATTTAGTCTCATTGTATGGCTCTGAGACATAAATAACAATAAAGACTTTAAAATCCGCAGTGGTTGAATCACACGTAACCGTACGTTTCCATTGATCTCACTGTGTCACGTTATAGCCAAACCATAAATTCTTACGCCGAATCCCTAACCGTTATCACGGTAAATTTTTGTTTACTGTTTAAAAAAATATCTGTTCTGATAATACTCTTCAGCTTTACAAGGACAGCAAGTGACTTGAGAGACTTGAGCCGTGGAAACAAGATAATAGTATTACAAAGTACTTCGTTTTATGAAATTATCTTGCGTAAAGGAAGCCACAATGCTCTGACTGGTGATCAAGACGCGAGTAGGAAACCACTACTGCCAAATTCAATTTCAGATTTGCTTTGGCTCGTTAAACACTGCATGAGCTTATTTCCCATTAGAGGGATAGGCGTTGTAAAAGGGGTGTAATTCAGGTATGGGTGACAACTCGTGGTGCTAATTGCTTTCAGGAACCTTGAGATCGATGAGAAGATACGTTTGTCGGCTGACTGGAATCCTGCAGTGGCAATGGGGTGCCCTGAAACTGAGACCCAAAACAAACACCCTTTATATCAAGCAAACAATAAAATTACAATAACGTTATAATAAACAGTTATGCCCCACTATGGGATGTATTATTATTTTAATCATTGCTATGATTTAGTCTCGGGCTGTCGTTATCCACATGAGTCGCCCTTCTGTTACTTCCACTCTATCAATTATCAGCATGCGCCCGCATAGGCTAATATATCTTGTACATACATGTACCTGTCAGCGAATGCTTTGACAGCAAAATCTACTCCGTCCTCTTCCAACTCAACATACAGTAAAACTAACCGTCTAGTAGTTGCTGAGTGGATATGTGACTCATTTTACAACTTTAAGTGAATTTACATAAAGTACAGCGTGTTCCAACGGATGGATTGCGTATAACGTAATCATGAGTAAGACAAATGTTATTCTAGAGACTACATCAGAGACAACACCCGCGGGAAAGTTTCGTACATATGACATAATATTATTATGTGGGCGATCAAGGGCCACAACAAAAATCTCAGAACGAACGGGAGTTTTGTCTCCCCTTTGCTCCCGCTATAGACTGTAGTAGGCTAGCGGTTCACTTCTTCAAAGAAACTATTTCTCGCTCGAGATCAAACGCTGTTACGAGCTACCAGCGTTCCCCCTAGTCAGACACATCAGGTGCAGCTTATATAATATTATCGTAAGCTGACCACTACTGACCAAGTGTTGAATTTATAATGAAGACCAGAACGAAAAAAACCGCGGGGTGGGGTCTGAGAGGGAATAATTGGCTACGTAGGTAAAATCTGGAAGAAAAGAAAACTGAAAGTGCAAAGAAATCGAGGACACCAGAACATTACAAAAATTAGAAAAATGGGACGTCTTGGTAAAATAAAATTAACAGTCAAATCCGTGACAACAGCAAGGGTTAGACCTGAGATTAGGTATTTAAGACCGGTCTCAGACACAGTTCCTTACTTCTTGAAGTCAGTTCAAGATCTGACAGAGCGGAGAAGATATCCAGAGGGCCGACTGGTATAGTTAGAAGCCTTAACCAATAACACAACAAGTTATCTGAGAAGGAGCCACAACTTCACGTTATTGTGAGCGATTTGTATAGATCGAAGCTTCAAACAGCCGCAGACTTTGAAGTACCGCTGTGTTTTGAGGGTATGTCCGTAAGCTTACAAAATATCTTAGTGAACTAATATACATTTAAAATTAATGAATATTTAAAATTAATGTAAATGCTTAACATAAACCTCCCGAAGAAAGATGGCTTCCATCACTACATAACCTCAATTCTGGACACCATTGGCTCAGCTAGAAGCCTATGTTAGGACTGACAAACGCTAGCAATAAAAGCTTACAGTTCTTTTTAGGGCTTTGCTGTTGGGTGCTTTCCTCAAAGAGTTTGTCATCTCTTTTTCTTTCTTATCTTTTATTTCGGTACATTTTGTCGATGAGGAAAACAATTTTGCTCACTTTGGCAAAACGCTAATCCAAAGTAAAGTAGTCATGGCTGGGTTTAGAAAATGTCTTTAACTGATGTAAAAACTCTTAAATGTATTGTATGGTCGTATGCCGTACCCCCTTTTGACTATTTTAACAACAGCTTCTTGGCAGTGTTGTAGAAATGATGAGTATGATCAACAGTGGCCAGTCAGCATCAGAGGGGCGTCTTGGTTAAAAACCACAGATGCCATAACCTGGTCATATTTTGCAGGTTCAGCTAGTGGTGAAAAACGTGACATAATTTTGGACATGTTGAACTGTTTAACAGTGTATCAACACTGTTCCTGACATAAGCATAGCATCTTCAGTGTCCAGATGTTTTAACGACCGAAGAAAGTCAGATACTGCAACGTGTCAAGCAATTTCTTATCGTGAAAACATAAACCAAGGCCCCCAAGCCAATAACATGATGAAAATTGTTAAACAGTGACCATGTATACGTTTTAAATTGTGTGAAATTGTAAGATTTCATTGATATACCCGGTGGCTAACTGCGACATTATTAATCAACGAAAGTGCATCTCATAGCCTGGGTATATGCAGATTTTGAATTTCATTTATATTGGTCCAGTTATAATTTTGTTGTGTAGTCAAAGACATATTAATTTATTTATTATCTTTTGGTAGGGAATGGAATTTGGGAGCTACTCACAACAATTATCTAACACCAATGGAGCAAATGAGTTCAGTTAGATTTATAAACCCATCTACGATCGAGTGACCGCTTTCAAAATGGCGGCTTATCAGCGAACTGTGTATCGGACAGAGGAAATCGCCAACGATAAAATAAAACGAAGGGAATCCGTATGAAAAGGATTTTACATTTCAGTACAGGGAAGGATGGTGTATAACTGCATATAAGATGGAACGGTAGGAAGTTCTCATTTACGGAGATATATGCGTATTTCGGCTGCCCACAGTTACGCTAAAAGCATGTAAACTCACTTCTGTTCTAAATATTAAAATCAACAAATAACAGTTTGGGAATTTACATGGATAGGAAGATAGAGTTTTATCAGCTGAATAAAACTAGATAAGATGGAACAATATGGATATTATATATGCTGAGAATGAGAAAGGCAAAATTTCAGTCGACGCACAGATCGGCTGAAATCACGGTTCGGGAAGGATTTTTTCAGGTTAGGTTTAAGCTGTGACGTCGGTACTCTCCGATACGTCCGCGCTATACGTATTTAAAGCGGATCGGTAAACTGAGAGAGATACACAACGCAAGAGGTTGAGACAAGACTGAGGGCAGATAACGCCACGACTCTAAATCCATCTGAAGTGTGAGCGGATCGCCAGAAAATTTCAGTCTAAGTGTCGGGAGTCTGAGGGTAAGCGAATTTACGATAGCTATCCTGTATAATAATTTCTTTTATTTTGTATTACAGGTTCATTTAGAATTCACAAAATATGCCTGTATAATATTCATTGATATAACGTATTATTATTTTAATATGATTTATTCATGTGCTTAGTGGAAGATGGTTGCTTGTACAAAAACGTATCAAAACTAGCCCCACAGCCAAATAGAAAATATTTATTATATTTAATGCTGTATCTCGTCGATATTAAATGCATTATCGCTTACGAAGATAAAGGCAGTCCCATGACCAGAGATTGTCTTAGGGAAATAAATTGTTAGAAGCTTCAGCATGGAAGATACCGCTTTTACGAGGTTAGGTGACTAGTCCCCTTCCTCGCTGCCTTTGCCTTCCCTAGTTCGAGCGCACAACTTTGTACCCATTTACAGCTGGTAAACTGGAGTGTTCTACAGCCAGTTTCAGTAGAAAGCAACCTGATCACGTGGTCACTCACTTTATTTATTTTATGTATTAAGTTTGGGTAGTTGCTAAGATAGCATCAGATTTGAATTTGTACTTGATATGATTTGGAAGGATCAAGTTATAGAATATGAAGGGATGTATAGGAGCGGATTAAACCAGATGATGTTTATTACTGATATGTTAATATTAATTCTATATCATTGAACTGATGTTACTTGCTATGACTGTATAACTTTGACACCTGATGACTGACTTGTCTGACTTATGTGCTAGTCAGTTATACTTAATTGAAATGTTAATATTAATGCTATATCACTGAAATGATGTCCTTACTTACTATGATTGTATAACGGTGACATCTGATGACTGACTGGTCTGACATCTGTGCTAGTCAGCTACAAGTCTAGCCAGATACTAGCCAAGGCTGATATGTTACAGGTTCCATGAAATAACTCAAACCAGACTGTTCAGTATCAGAAGCCGGTGCAGTTCCTCCGAGGCAATCCCACAAAAGTGCAGGATCCCAAAGAGTGAACTTCAACTGATCATTGGCATCCCTACTGTTGGGCCTACCAAGTCTGATACCAGCAAAGGACAGTTTCAGCAGTATCAAGTTGGAAAGATAAGTGTCCTGTTTGACACTGACCACCTATACATGTGAAACAGCCAATAGTTGAAAACAATAAGTAACCATACATAAACTCAGTCAACTGATGACAGTTATCCTTAAATTCAAAGGACTAATAACAGTGATTTCAGTAACTTTATTATTTAAGATCTTGAAGTCTAAACAGACAATAATAGTAATTGTGTGAATAATTTTATATATATATATATGTGTATACTCTTTTCCAACTAGTAGAAATAGAATATTAGTGTAATTATTAAACTATTTTAACTGTACCTGAGGATTTATTCACTTTTTCCATTTTGTGGGTTCAGTGAATGTACATTTTACATATCCCCTAGAATATAAGTAATCATAAGATAGTCACAGGGAGGAGACACCTTAAATCCTGGTACTGCTTCTTACCAACTGGGCCAGGGTTTTCACAGTCTGACTATTTTTATGATAACAATACACCAGTGCTTATTTCTAAGACTGGGGTATTACTTGTAAGGTCAGAACTATTTACTGGCATACTCTTACATAATAAATAAATTTAAATAACCTCCCGCTACATTCTCTTCTGCAACTATCATCGAGAACTGTGCAGTTAACTACCTGACTTGTCGTGTGCCTTCTCTACCTCTGGTTTGCTAGCTTTCTTTTCCCCTTCCGGAAAATACTTTCTAATTTTTTATCAAATATCCATTTCGCCACATATATACCGTGGGTTCTCAACCTATTTTTGCTTATGGCACCGTCTCTCATTTGCCTCTGTAATCCCCCCTCCCCCCATAGTCGCTGTTAGCTGGAAAAAAGGTGCTTTACCATCAGCACTGTTTATTAAATGGTTACTTTAACAATTGCCTCCAGCTAACAGCATGGATAAAATCAGGAGTGAAGTTAAAAGTTGCAATCAAGGTGGAGTGGGTTTCATTCGCAGCGCAGGCGGGAAAGACAACAGGAGGCATACACTTGGGTGTCATGACCAGAGTGTAAAGAAGATAAAGGACCGACACACTTGCAACGTACTTTGCTTGATGATGATATGTTTATTTCTCACGAACACCTACAACATACACGTTTATTTTTATTATTTGCTTCTTCTGCTAAACACATGAATATTTTTTCTAACAATACATTCGCAATTTTTTTACAGTCCAGTATACAAGCTGCCTGTTGAATACGCTAGTAAGAATGCCACAGTCTTTGACATGGTCAACCAACTAAACTGGACAAAGACCGACGTCAGAGACACTTTCAAGGAGATGGTTGTCAGTTCAGACGTTTTCGCTATTTGCCACGGCGACACCAGCGATTTGAAGGTAAATGTATGTTCATTTAAAAAGAATATTGGATAGAATTTTAGAATTACAAAGACAAGCCGCCATTTTCTCCAAGTGGTTATTGATATGTCTGTCGTGTCAGTTAGACTAATTAAAAAACATAATAACCTTCACGCTAACCTTAATCTTAACCCAATCCCTGTTTCCAGAGTTCTCAAATAAAAATAATAACCTCTAACACCAATCTTAACACTAACCCAAGCCAGTTTCGATGTTTTTTCTCTTAACGTTCTGTGCACCATTAACAGATTGTAAAGCATGCGTGTTCTATAAATAAGTGTTCAAATTAGCTTTCACGGAGCTATTAGCACCGTTTCTGTACTTTCTCAAAAAGCTGATGGGATGTTTCATTGTTAATTTACAAATGTTTTATGAAGACAATACGTAATATGGGGATAGTGTTTATAATTTTCGATATTATGTTTAATAGCCACAATTTCACTTATGGCATTATCCCTCCCAGCATGCAAGGAGGCATAACTTGCTCCATAAATAGTAAAATATTATGATGAAATAAGACGCGATGAGTCATCGCGTGGCGTCTCTCTGGGCCGACCTTTGACCAATTATAATACTGTAAATAAATAAAATCTGACCTCCGCCAATGATATCGTAAACAACCCGATGACTCAGTGTATATTATGCTTCCGCGCTACTTATTGCGTCACGTTAGATAATACCTCTAACCGTTCTCGTTACCAAAATAAATTTGATTGGTTCTGCGCTGGTTCTGCGTACCAGGGTCGTGTTTCTGCCCCCATCCCTCCAATTAACCGGGTAGGTGCGAATTTTACGGATTTTCCTAGTCTGAAAACTCTACCCAGTCTAATAATGTGAACTCAAACGCCTAATAAAATAACATGAACGCAATTACTTACAGAGAGAAGAGGACTGGGGCGAAATTGAAATTAAAACCCACAGTAATTCCTCATAAATAAACGCAAATACTTACATAGAGAAGAAGAATGGGGCCAGTTGAAAATAAAATCACAGTAAATCCTCACAAGCACCCAAAAGCAAGACCCTAAAAAGAACTGTAAGCTTTTATTGCCAGCGTTTGTCAGTCCTAACAAGGACTTCTAGCTGCGCCCAGTGGATATCTACATTTTGGGGGCCCTAAAGCTTGACCTCTTGGAGGGGCCCCTTTTATTCAAAAAAAAAAAAATGTGCGATGATGGGAAAGAATTGTGTCATAGAGACAAATGGACTTAGAGGACCTGAAGTTCAAGCTTTATTGTAGATCCACAACAACACACATATAAAAACTGACAACAAATCAATGAATTTTCAAAAAAGAAACAACTCTGCTGGGAGTTGAATACAGAACATTTGTTTGGAAGGCATATGTTCTGACCACTAAACCACTATCCACCATGGTATATGTGATTTTTAAAATCTTAACTATTTTAATGATTGCCTCCATCATTCAGAATTAGTTCGTTGAAGACATACCAAGAAAATTATAAGATAAGAAAATTAGCAACGATGAAAATATAAAATATGTTAATACATTTGTTAAATGACAAGGTGTATCGACAAGAAATTTGTGCTCAGAAGGAAAAGTTAAACTTACCAGAACATACTGCATGAAGCACATTTTACAAAATACTCTTATTTATGTTTTTTCTAGCAACATATTCACGTACCGGTTTGTCATATGAGAGCTTCCTTCTTCTTCTTCTTTGATCCTTAGCCGCCGACCGACAAAGCAGTCAGCGGCCATCACGCCTAGTGGCGTCTTGTAGGGCAACAACAAATTGATTCCACTTTGCTCGGTCGGTGGCCATCCTTCGTACAGTGCCCCAACTCTGGTTCATTCTTTGCATCTCAGTCTCCACAGTCCTCCGCCAGGTTGTTTTTGGTCGGCCTCTCTTTCGTTTTCCTTCAGCGGTCCAAAGCATAGCTGTTCTTGTGATGGCATCGGGGTCTCTTCTGAGGACATGGCCAACCCAGCTCCAGCGTCTGCCAGCTATGATGGTGTGCATGTCCTCTTGCTTGCTACGAGTAAGCAGATCTTGGTTAGTGATGGTATTCGGCCAAAAGATTCGGTGAATTTTTCTTAGGCATGTTGTGTGAAAAGAGGACAATTTCGACATTTCCTTCTCTGTAACTCTCCAGCATTCTGCACCATAGAGAAGCACAGAAAGCACACAGCTCTGATATAATCTTAATGTTGTGCTTGTGCTGTATTGGGAGGACTTCCAGATGTTGTTTAGGCTAAAGAAGGCTGTTCTTGCCTTATTCATTCTGATGTTGATGTCTTTGCCTGCCCCGCCGTCTGGTGTTACTGTCACCGTGGAGTTTTTACAGCATTATTCATGCTGAGTTTAAGTTCAGATGAACAGTGGTTTGGGGTCGTTAAAATAACAGGGTATGAGAAAACGGTTTTGAAAATGTAAATAATTTATTAAAGTGGACTATTTGTCTTATAGATGGGAGACAAGAAACAGCACTAATGTGCTTAGATGGTAGGGGGGGAAGTATTTTAGACTTTAATATTTCCTAGGTGTACATAGTTCTGCTTTATAAAATTAGCATAACGACCGTTTTTAATAGCATTGAAGTAAGAGAACATAGCATTTGAGCATAAACCACTAAGGGGGATAACAAAATAATTAACGCCCTGATAAGGTTGATAATGTTGGATTTTTATTCCCGTTAATGATATCCACCAAAAGATAGATATAAGTGGATGGAAGCAGACATCATCATCATCATCAGTTGATAAGATCTCTATGGTGTTGTTTGCTCCACTGTAGTGTATGGAATGTCAACTTGACCTACGCAGTGGTGTGTAGACATGGATTGAGTGTACAATGTGCGAATGATGATAAGGGTTCGTGTTGTTGACAAATGTTCTTTTCTCACACTCATGTATGACTGGAAGTCATCGACACCAACGACTGTGTACCTTTTCTAAAGTTTAATTGGACGTACACACTCGACAGCACAGATAGTGACAAATCACAGGTTGGCATAATACATCATAGTACAGTGGATAAATGGTCTTGCAATGTTATGTTACATGGGCACTCATGTAGATTAATATTATAATGGACTGTCAGTAGCCAAGCCCTCAGCATCGCCCATACATATAAATCATCTGACTTCACTGACTGAGCACGTCAGCTTATAAACAATATTTCAGATGGCTTCTAAACCTAATCTCGTTTAGCGACGATTCTCCCACATAATGTTCAGCACATATTTTTTTCATATAATAATATTGAACCGCTAATAACGGGTTCCCATGTGTAGCAGTGATCTCTGGACTAAACAAGCGATAATACGGGCATCCCCTTTCTCTTCTTGAAAGTCGCTACATGTTTTGGTTCCAAGATGGCTTCACTCGTGAACTGTCACTCACGTTTGGATGCAGATAATGAATCTGTCCTAAAGTTAGTCATTCATAAAACCTTGCATTGCTCTGTAGATTTGATCATGAACAATTGACTGCATTCTACAGAATATAGTGCTGCTAGGAATCGAAGTCGTTTTCATCGAGTCAAATATATTCTCTTAGACATTCAAATCGTAACTAACGAAAATGGTGGCTTCGATCGAGAGTTCATAAGAGTGTCTTTGATTACCTTGGTAGAGGGAATATGAAACTGCCATTCCTTGGCAATATGAATAAACACTGGGGTAAAGCATACACGATAGGTTTAGACGACTATCACTTTCCCCACAAATACTGAGATCACTTTTTCCCGGCGACAGGCCGACATAGGAAAACACACACAGTCCCTATCAGGACGAAGCCAAATCACACCACACTCTAGCGACACATCCGCCGAATAGCCTTTGACCTCTCTAGAGACAACAGAACATATAGTTCGACTTAGATATGTAAAGATATACAGATATAAGACAGACTCGTCCTACTCAGACAAACAATACACATAAATTCAGGCCATAGATATTCTGAAGCAAGAACAATCTATTATTACCCAAACAACGAATAAATCGCAGTAAAATGGATTTATCCGCGGAGTTTGATCGAAGAGATGGCACAACTTTCAAGGGAAGTAAGACTAAGATATCAATAGACTGCAAAAAATTACTGTATGACTTTTGTGAGTAGGGTAAATAAAAAACGAACGTGAAAATAGTGACTAGAAATAAACAGTTTGAAGCACAGTTCACGGGGTTGACAGCGTAGAATTAAGCGTGTAGGTGGCGATAGGTGAGTTAGAAAAACTATGAACCAATCGCATGGATTGCAAAACAAAGAAACGGATCATGGGAATAAATTGAAGGAGAAAAGAGATTAGTCTTACCAGAAACCTCAACCAGGGTAGACGTGCCGTGCTTGGCGCTCAAGAAGTTTGAAATCTGCGGTTTGCAGAAGGTCTACAGAAATAGCTAGACATAGAAAAGTAGTGATAGGAATTCAGGAGAATAGCTTAGATTTGATTGATAAATTGTGCTGTTGATCATAGGCCTAGCTCATAGGTGTGATAGTAGGACTGTGATAAGTAACGGGATTCTGTGTAATTACGGTAAGAGAAACATTTTTGACTCTACTCACGCATACAATATGAAGAGAGACATGTTTTCAGAAATACAGTCCACATATTGTCACAGGGTAATGACGCTCACATTTAAGGGGGCGAGCGACAGAAGAGAATAATGAAGATGAATTTTAACGGGCACCAATTTTAGTTAGAGAAAATGTTTTCAGAATTATAGCCAAGAGACCACAGGAGGATAATGCTGCACAGATTTAAGGGAGCGGTTGAACAGAGTGAATATAGAAGTTGAACCTTCGACTAAATACAGAGCGGATGATTTGTAAAATAAATATCCAGGATTAGCTGTCATGACTATGAAAGAGAGTCATAGTCTACGGCTAAAGTAAGAAGTAAAAGCTGGAAGTGCTCAAACATCTACAGAGTTTATTCTGCGCTCTCTCATGTCAGAGTAAGTATTAAGTGGATAATAAACCCAGCATCATAAGTGGAGGTAGTCATATGAGGTGGTAAACCTACGAAGTTATTTGTTTGATTGCATTTGTGCAAGGAGTATAGTCAGGTCTAAGTTGAGATTTATAAAAATGATATGGAAAACTAGATTAAAAAAAAATATTAGACGACAGATTGAGATTTAAAGGTAGTAAGTCCAACTAAGTTGAGATAGGGATTGGAGATGAGAAAAATGATTACTTGAGATGTCTGGCAGATGTTTTTGAAAGAGGAGTGAGGCATGGAAAAACTTATAAGTTAATCTGCGCTGAGTAATGGGAAAATAGTAGACCTTGAGAATGAACTTTAGTAGGATAGGTATATAAAGAAATGAGTAAGAGATTGGAGAAGAGACAAAATAGACCTATACTTTGAGATGTCTGATGAATTATGTTTGAAGAGCATGGAAAGTAACTCATGTAAATAAAAGTTATTTTTGAAGTTGAATCACATCACTCCAGTTGCTTTGATGAGTGAAGGGATTAAGGAATGGAGAGTTATTAGAAGTGAGTAAGGATAAGGAATAATAGGAACACCCTATACGCATCAGTCGCTATTCAACACCAAGGAGGGAACAGAACGTGGTCTGGGTTGAAAAAGACGAACCTTATCTCATCCAGGAATTCTCATCTCTGGCAAAAAGGGAGAGTCAAAGAGATAGCTCTAGCTTGGAAGATAGGTCAAGGAAGGAAATTTGACCATTTGAATTAATAACTAGGCCTGCCACAGTCACCTAGTAGTAGTAGCATTGTGACATATAAATAGAACAACCGGCACTGTCACATTACTATGCATCCTAGGTATGTGAAGGTATCTGTCTGTACCAGTTGCTGATTCCTTACTGATATGGGCTCAGGGTTGCTCACATTGAGCGTCATGACCTCAGACTTCTTTAAATTGATGTTCAAGCCCACCTGCTGGCTAAACTTATTAAGTCTATCCGTTTTTTCCTGGATGTGTTGATGTGTATGTGCTAGTAGTGCAATGTCATCTGCATATTCCAGATCTTCCAATGTAGAAAATGTTGTCCATCTTATTCCTCTTGGACTGCCCTCTGTTGTCTGGCGCATCACCCAGTCTATGACTGTTAAAAATAGAGTGGTCGATAAGGGGCATCCCTGTCGTACTCCTGTCTTCACCTCAAAGGTTAGGTTGCTCTGCCCAACACTACACGTAAAGTTGGCATAGAGACTTTTTATGATTGACACTATGCAGCTTGGAATTCCATAAGCCCTCAGTATTTTCCATAAACTGTCCCTATGTATGCTGTCAAAAGCCTTTTCAAAATCAACGAAATTAATGTCAAGCTGTCTTTGCCATTCTGAGCACTGCTCTATAATGTTCCTGAGAGTGAAAATATGATCTACACATCTTCTGTTCTTTCTAAATCCTGCTTGTTCTTTTGAGAGCTTCCTTGCAATGTCATTTTCTAGAGACAATATGCATAAAGAATTTAATCGCTCTTCCGTCATGGTAGACCGAATTCATTTTTTTAAATGAAGGATCGCTTTGAAAAATTCCTTTCTGCTTCGCAGCTCGTGATGGGCATTGTCAAGTACAGCTTAAGCGCAGTAGTAATATTGCGGAACACTTCAATTAGGTACTGCTCACAAAAAAGCTGAATAACTTCTGCGCATTGCATTTTAGATGGCGTGTTTTCTGCTGTTTTCTGAGATTTCCTAAGGTGCAAACATTCTTTGAACTGATAACACTCGTTTACTAATTTGTGGTCAATATCATCATTGTAATACGATATTATAAGTTTAATACAGTCCTCATCAATTTCAGAATTGTTCACCAATTCTGAGAGGAACTTGAAACTTTTTCGCAATCTGCTCATATGGACCAATCCTCTTGCGTAACTTTATTATCAAGCAGTCATAGAGTTGATATTGAACTTCTATCCAAAATTTGTCAGCTCCTCTTAATGAAGCAATATCACTTGTTCCATCTGCAAATTTCCCTGTAACAATGCGTTTGGAAGCATCAGAATAACTTGAAGTGATATCTTCATACAAACCTTTGCTTCTGATTCATGGAGTGCAATCCTATCGGCTGAATTTTCTCTGAGTTCTTTAACAAATGAAAGTAAAAATGAAAGCAGAAGATAACCTTCAAATACATCAAAACCAGGGGTTTGGAGTTTCTTACTTGTTTTGTGGACACGCTCCAGCACTTCTTCCCAAACGACTGTTAAAATAACATATTCCAGCTATACCAACTTGTTGTATCATTTCTTTGCATCTCGTCTACATTCAAGCTTCTCTTCTGAGTCTTCAAAAATTTGTTTGTAAAATACCCATATATCCATTTTTAATTGCCCAGACTGCTTCATAGTGTGCAGACCATCTAGTTACACTTAAGCTCTTTAGAAAAAGATTAAGATTGCCCTGTGTGTTTAAAATCCCCCATCTTCGTGGAGATCCAGAAAAGAAAACATACAGCTCCTGCAAAATGCCAAAATAGTCAACAACTTCAGGTACAGTAGACGCTGCCTTTTCTCCAACAAGGTTAAGTGAATGGGCTGCACATGGTACATAGTCTGCGTACCTGTTAATGTTTTTAAAGAGTGCATGCAGCCCTTTCTCCGAGCCCTTCATGTTAGATGATTTATTGTAGGACTGGGCACGGATATTTTCAAGTGAAAGCTTATGTTCAGCAAGGACTTGTATTTTGTTGAACAAGGTCGTGGGTGAATAGTTTTCCATCAGTAAAAATGTAAAAAATCTCTCACAGATTTTTCCATTATAGCAGTATCGAACCACTATTACCAGCTGGTCAACATGTGTCATATCAGGCGTAGAATCAACAATAATAGAGTAGTATTTTGTGTCTAGGTTGTTGATTTGATTCACAATTTCATTTTGCACATGTTTACCCATATTTTCTACCAATTCTTCATACACGGTTTTGGATAGTTTAATAGCATTTACTTTTTCATTTTTACATTTCTCGAGATGTTCATGTAAAAATGGGTCGAAGTCTGCAATATGTTCAATGGCCTCCATGAAGTTTCCATTATTTGGTGAGCACTGCCTATCTTTACGACAGTAATTTGTTATCAGACAATCCTACTCTCCATACATATAAAATTTACATGTAATCATTCACGCACACACACAGTTATGTGACGACAAGACACACAAACGTGAAAACTATAGTACATGGAGTATGGATATGGGCTGGGCTGACCAACACAATTAATTAAGTTTTGTTTAGTTTATTATCATTAAACTCTGGAAAAGGCGTTTGACAGGGTCTCCTGGAGAAAACTTTGGGACTGTTTGGCAAGAAAGAACATTCCAGTGCCTCTGATTCATGTTATACAGAGCTTCTATAAGTCTTGCAGAAATTATGTGAGTACAGCAAACCATAAGTCAGAAGAGTTCAGGACCATGACTGGTGTATGACAAGGTGATATCCTGTCACATTATCTTTTCATACTTCTCATGGACGATGTTATCAAGGCATATAAGGAGAGAACAAGAAAGTATTCAGTGGGGTACTGGAAGATGAGACAGGTACGTATTTCAGAGCTGGCATTTGCTGATGATGTTGCCCTAATTGCTAAATTAGAGGCACATCTCCAATCCAACCTGCAAGTATGGAAGGAAGAGCTGGAGAAGAGAGGGATGGACATAAGCAGCTCTAAAACAAAATCTATGGTGATATCACGAGAAGAAAGAAGACATCAGATTAAGCTGGGAGAACAGATCCTGGAGCACGTCTACCACTTTAAATATCTCGGAGCTATTATAGACCGAAAGGGAAGCATCAAAGAAGAGTTGGCCACTTGAAAACTGCAGCTGGGAGACTTTTTCAGGCCACAAATCGAGGATTCCTCAGCGGGAGAGAGGTTGGTAAGAAAACAAAGATGGCTGTATACCGCTCCATATATGTCTCAGTCTTGACATATGGATGCGAGTCATGGGCAATGACTACAGCTCACAAAAGACAGATCCAAACCTCAGAAATGAGGTATCTGAGGAAGGTGGTTGAAGTAACAAGAAGAGACATGGTCCGCAACCAGATGATACGTCAAGGCCTAAAATCCCACCCTCTGCAGACCCAAGTAGAACAGTCCCAACTAAGATGGTTTGGCCATGTCTGCAGAATGGGAGAAGATCGGCTACCACGAAAAGCATGGGAAACAAAGAGCCAGGGATCCAGACCTCCAGGACGACCCAGAGTTCGCTGGGAGGACAACATTAGACAATCTTTGAAGGACCGAGGACTAGAATGGAACCAGGCCAGTAGGAAGACAGCCGATAGGATAGTATGGCGCTTTCTCTTCTAAATCTATACACCTCACTGTAGAAGGGGAACGACTAGGTAAGTAAGTATCTTTAAACTCGTCACAACATCAAACATAGATATAAATCAATAGAATCATAGGTTTACAGAATTATGAAAATAACCCTATAAATGCCCTCCATTCTTTTGAAGAAAGAAAGATTCCCAAAAGAAGTTAATAACTCAAAAGGTCAAAGGTTAGCATTATAGTATATATAATAGATAGTTATAGTAAGGAACCAAGTTTTTACTTAAGCTATCTTAGTAAAATAATCAGATTAGCGAACAAAGAAAGAAGTGGGTACAATGATTATACAAAAAAAGAAATATTCACTCCTCTTTCTCGCACTCTGTCAATCTGTGGCCACATACAAACTCGCTTACCTACTAGGTGGTTAACAACCTCTGGAACATAACCGTCAGTGAACATGTATCAAAATTCAGGGTTGTGCTTCTCCTAAGTGAGCCCCAGTTCCTCCATGAATAATTAATTTGTATAATGGGGAACGCTTACTTTGGTGATGACTTATTGGATATGAAAAAATGTCACCTCAGAAGTTTACTTTGCTCTTATTGTTTAAAGGTTTAGTCTCTCTCTGAATAAAGCAAGAGGACCGAATAGGTCAACCTCGAAGACCTGATAATAAATAAGAATTGTCACTGGTGCTATTAGACCGCTGGTACGCTGGTTTTGTGATCAGTACTAAACAGGAAGCAAACATAACATTTAACCACAATATTAATATACTATCCTATCACGCGAATGGGCAAGATCTCTTATCCGCTCCGTAATTTAATTAAATTAAAAAGGCACATGTATCTAGCCTATCTTATCATGCTTTGCTCAAATGGTATAGGTTGAGGGTTAGGTATGCACCTCCCCCTCCAACTCAGCGCTCAATATCAGTGTTAATTTAATTATGACTACTTTAACAAATATCGCTTGTCTTTACTAGCTATTTGTTTCGTCACATGATATTACACTAATCACTTATATAGTGACGCACAATGGATAGAAATGAATTGTATTCCCTCGATTTTCAATAGCCTAGTGTATTTATTAGTCAATTAAAGATCTATTTCTGAGTGATATTGGGTGATTAAATCTACAGTTACAACTGGAAAAAGTAGCTACGCTTTATTTAATACGCTAGTCTTAACACTTAAAAAAATCCCAGTAAACTTAACACATTAAAATCACGAAAAATGCTAATATCTATTACCACAAACAGAAATGAATGAATCTCCACGAATACTAATAGTCCACTTTCACAATGGCTCTAGCATAACGAGCTAGATTTTCAAAATTTTCTGAGCGACTAGATAACTGACTTTGAGGAGATGAAGTATATATACAAAATTTGTGTTATTTCACTAACTGGTGCGAAAATCCACACTTTCGGCCGCATCAGGAAAAACCACCGCGTTCGACTCCCACGTTAACGGATTTTTCTGTTCTCTCGCTATTGAATGTCGAAACGACATCACAGAGCCCTAGTCATGCTAACCGGCTTTCTTTGACTCCGTCTCTCCGCTTTAGATCAAATAATTACGTCCCCTGCGTGTATAAGCATCACAGGATTTGCTCCCTCTCGTAAGGAAACTTGTTGCGCCCCCTCGTTAGGAAATTTCAAAGAGCCATATTATCTTACGCGCGCTTCTGTCTGTCAAAAAAATGACAGGCGGAACGCTCGCGTAATAATTCAGCTAAACGAATCATAACTCCGCTGACTGTTATCTGTCCCTTCGCGGACTAGCTAATAGGTCTGTTTGTAAATACTCATCCGCTCCGGTAAGACCAGGAGAAACAAAATAGACGTGGCTAAAATTTGAGTAAGAGACGGATAATTTCATCGCTTTTTAGCAAAAATTATACACATTGGAGAGGGAAGCAAAGGTGTACGGATAAGAGGCGATATTTTCATATACACGTCACAGTTTTGCATTAAACAATTCTGTATGAAATCATTATCAACTGTTATGGGCCAGTTTTCGAGGTCACTGAATTCTTTGAAATCACTGAATTTGCTTCATGTTTCTGATCAGTCTCTGCTTGTTCCGCGTTACTTTCATGTTGACCACTGTGATCGTCATCTGTATCAAAAGCGTCAACAGTGGGTTGACTATTGCTAGAAAGAGCTCCCACAGTTCGAGCACTATCAATGGCTTCAGTGGTGTTTGCTTGGCTTGTTTCAACTGTAGGTGTTTACAAACTTGACATTGTCAAATAGTTCGTTAGTTTTTGACATATAGAGATTTCGTCAGATCGCTTTTCCTTGAGTTTGCGTTTTTGGTATCCACTTAAGTACTTTCGTGAAACCATTGTTATTCCTCTAGGGTCTTGACCTCTGTTAAAAAGGGGGAAAAAATATTACACTAGCCACAGCAGAATAGCCAACTTACCGCGACACTCCACCTTTACAACATCTGTGCTACTAACTCTCAAACTTTGGGATTGCTGAAATATATACAACAAATAATTAATGAATTTGAGTCGTGCAACTATTGTCGCATGCTTTAAAAGGAAAACATTGTAGGTGTACTTTCTGAGAAAGGTTTTTTTTTTTTTCGTTTACGGCTAGCCTACGTGATACTTTAATAACCTTTTAATTTTAATTTTAAGGTAGTAGACTACCTTGTAGGGTAAAAAACTCAAATTTTCCTTTCAGAATCAAACAACCATGGGTATAGTGTTAGTATGGACTTAACATTTTTGTCCACATAATGACCTCATTAATTATGCAAATTAGCTATCCAATATGGCCGCCGTAGTGAATAAATTATACACCTTTTTTAAAACATCATAACTATGTTATTTTTACAAGGATCTGACTGAAACTTGGCAAATTGAATAAGTATATATAGCTTGAGGTTTTGACCTAAAATAACAGATATTGACCGAAAGGTTGATTTGTAATGAATTTTCAAAATTTATATTTCTTGAATGTTTGATATTTGTGCCTCATTATATATGCATGATGGTCATAAAACTAAAATTTTGAATTCAATTGTATCCATTTTAGATCATAATCTGTAAGATTATATGATAACCAACTGTGTTAATTTTCATGTCAAATGAATGTACAGATCCAGAGATATCTTGTTTCAAAGATCACCAATTATGCTAAAAAGACAATTCCGAGAAAACAAAGAAAAACAGAAAAAGAACTCACAAAATGAAGTTTAATGAGCTCCTGTTGAATAAAGGTCTCCTTCTACTGCAGCTGCAGTGTCTATGAATCCCATTTTCAGTGCTCTCAGGGTCTTTCCATTGCAATGTCCTTACTTGCTGAATAGATCCTGTGCAGCGTTCTCCTGTATGCTTTCTTTGCCACGCGTTGACTTGTGTTCATGTATATCGAAAAATTCTGCAATGCACTGTGGCCTTTCCCAATAGAACGCACAAATGCCACCATTCGCACATTTACTTCTTTGTTTGTGAGTAGCTGAAGATGAAACATCAGAAGTATTGAAATTGGCAGTCCATTCGCCACTGTTTGTGCGCTTGATACTGATTTCATGACAAAAGCCATTCCGAGTCTCTTCGACGATCTCACAGGTCAGTGAGTACTGATAACATTTGTCACATCTAAAGTTAGCGCATAAAAACCCAAACAGTAGTTTTACATCCATAAGAATAAACCCATTTCCTTTGTTGTCATTTTTAGCTTGTCCTTCACTTTCTTGGACCTTTATGACCTTTATTTTCTTTGCTGAGGAGCACAGAGGTTTTATAGCGTCACTATCGACAACAGGTGTCTCATTTTCAGGCAACGGTTTGTTGGTGTACACGCCTCCCAGTCTTTGTCTTATTTCTCATTGTGAACAAAAGAAGCTCTGCTAACTACTATTATACAGAATCAGTATAAAACTAGCAATAAATAGAGTTGATGTTGGTGAAAATGCACTATGCATGTAACAAATGTTGAAATTTTACGATCAAAGCTTTCTAGGCACACACTTTTGAAAAATTCACAAGAAACAAGATAAAGACATGAGGATTTATGCTAAGCATAACATTAATTTTAAATATTCATAAATTTTAAATGTACATTAATTCACTAAGATATTTTGTAAGCTTATAGACAACCCTCAAGACACAGCGGTACCCTCAAGTCTGCGGCTGTTTGAAGCTTCGATCTATACAATCGCTCACAATAACGTTAAGTTGTGGCTTCTTCTCAGTTATCTTGTTGTGTTATAGGTTAAGGCTTCTAAATATAAGAGTCGGCCCTCTGGATAACTTCTCAGCTCTGTCAGATCTTGAAGTGATTTCAAGAAGTAAAGTTTTTTTGTGAGAAATATGCACTTTTTTAATTGTTGCCCCGTCCAGACACATTTTCCCAGTTTAATACCCGGAAGAATATTGGTAATTTTTAATCATCTTCCCTTAGCTACAATGTGTACTCGGAAATTTAATTCTTCTGAGAGATTAACATTGGTGGATGGACAGCGAGAATGCGCCTGTTAATTGGCAGTCACAAGTGTACATAGCAGGTGCATTTGCTTTTCTATTTTGTCTAAAAAAGCTCGTGGAACGAAGCTAGTCGTGAGTGAAACGCAGGGAATCAACACCAACCGTTCAAATCGGACAAGTTGTGTAGAGAAGAGCCCTCACCACTGAAAAACTGACGGAAAACGGCTGCAGTTAAGTGCTTATAAAAAGGTATCAGCAATCGGAGATAATTTTCTGAACGATATCTTCATCCTAAATCTCCGTGAAGAGAAAATGTGATTCCAATATAAAATTCACCAGCATTTCCTTTATTTTAAACTGTTAATATTAATTGATTAATAAATTTATTACCTGTTTTTTAAAACTAAACAATAGTTTTTATTCAGTTATTACATGTATGAAAGTAAACGTATGAGCATTACTACTATTATATATATATATATATATATATATATATATATATATATATATATATATATATATATATATATATATATATATATATATATATATATATATATATATATATATATATATATATTTATATATATATATATATATATATATATATATATATATATATATTGATCTCTAAACAGAGTTATAACATTTAAAGAGGAAATTCGCTGAATTAACTCAGCTGGAGGCTTGAACAGGCTGAAAACCATTGCTTTATCCTTCACAAAAGGCGACGGACAGATATAAGTTAACAAATGTTCAGCGCTAAGCAGCATTGTTCTTGACTTCTGAATTATCTTGTGACACTCCCTTAAGGTAGAAGCGTCATTACTCTTCTATCTACATCTCTGCCAAGAGTAATCTTGTGCGAAAGTAGACACCTTTGACGACCTATTTAGATACTCTTGAGCATTGGCCACTGTTGGACCACTACTGCAAAGCAGAGGAGGCAATCCGTGACAGACTCAAGTCTCACACGTCACAAGCTGTCCTTGTAAAGCTGAAGAGTATTATGTGATGAAGACTGTAGGTTCTGTGATTGATTCACAAACTTGACAAACACATCATCACAACTTTAGTTAAGGCAGCACTATGTGCCGGTCAAAAATACATATTGAAAAATGTAACTGTAGTTCTTCATTAAAAGAAATTTTGTGCTATACATATTTACAGACGTACCAACGGGCTGATCATCCGTTTGCCAGTCACTTCGATTACGGAAACAACAGCAAATGGATTGATTTGCCGTTGCCCTAAAGACGCCAATAGGCGTGATGGGAAACAATGGCAAAGAAAACCTATCTGCTGTTGCCCTAAGACGCCACTAGGCGTAATGGCCACTGACTGCTTTGACGGTCGGTGGCTAAGGACGGAAGAAGAAGAAGAAGATATTTACAGACGTGGATGTAGCCTAGTGTATATTTATTTATCCCTTGCGAAATAAAAATGCACGTTTCTATAACAATAACAATTCCCACAAATATTATCTATGGAATTTGAAATTATTTATATTTTCTGTCTTTGCTACAAACAGTTTTGGAAATATGTTTAATCAATAACTGCTAAATGCTTTGAATGTTATCACTTTCTTTCCCATACACATTGCGTCCCTTGATAATAAAAATTACGTCCCTTACATTACACTCATAATTGTTTCTTAACGTAACAGTATGGGGGGAGGGGGGGGGGGGATATGATGGTGGTGGAAAATTGATATGAGTCGCCAGCGTCAAGGTCAGGCTGTGTAGAGAATACAGAAAGTTAGATAAAAGTCCAGAACTTTACCTGCTTGTTGTACATTAGTTGTAAGAAAGTGCTAAATAGCATTTAACAGGATTACATTTAATGTTGATCCCAAGACTGCGCCCTTGCCAAAACAAAAAGGCAACACCAGCTGAAGTTTGAAGATATACGCAAGAGATACATGAAGAGTAAAGTCCAGGATTATGGGAGGACGGAGATGTCGAGTTGTTCCCTAAGTTTATGCGAAAAGATGTTCTTACATCATCAGGTGGAAATAGCCATGATATTGATGCATCTTAACGAAATGGGTTCAGTTCGAATCGGATGCCGAATAGTCAAGAGAATGATGCGACTTGAGAGCCATGGCACAAGCGGGACTCATCTCATCTCATCTTATAATCAGAACCTCTTCTACCCCACCCCCCCCCCCCACCCCACCCCCTTTCTACCCCGAGTAAAACGAAGTGTAGAGGTAATCCAAAGGGCACAAGGCTCCTGGGCAAAACATGTAATCAAAATGTTTGACAAACAGGTGATTAGCCCACTGTGTTCTCAGAAGCGGGACTGCCGCCATAAAATGTCAAGGACGATCAGATGATCAGTATAAGATATAATATTTCTACAGAGTGACTGACAAGTGAATCTCTTCTTTTTTTTTAAATATTTTTTTTCAGCACTTAAACGTACTTAATAAACATGAGACATACATCAAAACAAGGAGCAATTATGGCAATTTGGCATTTGAAAAATACGTCGCAATTTTTTTTTTTACCAGAAACAAAACAAAATAAACTAAATTCTAAAATGGCTAATAAAGTCAACGTAACAAGAAAGACTAAAAATTATGGTCCGCTTTGACGTCACATGCCTGATTTCCCCCCTACGCTGTAGTTTTACAATATTATTTACAATAAATCAAAAATTAAATAAGATATCAAAAAATCAGATTAGACATCAACATGTGACACATCATTTGATGTAATAAAATAACAGGTAATTCTCTGTTTTGTGAAGTTTGTTTCGTATAAAGTAATTGGATAAACGAAGAAATACAAATGTAAAAATAGCAAGTAACTTTTCAGTCACCCTGTATAATCACGTGTCTAATTATCTAGGTCACATGTCGTATAGTTCCCGGGGGTCTGTGAAGAGACCAAGAAAGAAATAGAACTATTGTACATTCATCCATGTCGTTAAATGCGCCTAATACACGGTTATGAATGAGGATAGCAACCTCTTCTTGTAAAACAAATCAATAAATGAACCGCTGCTATGAGAGCATGTAACTGTTTCGTGCAGGCTTCCTGTGGTACTAACTACAGTGGTGACTTGGTGCAGGGTTCCTGCGGAACTAACTACATTGGTGACTTGGTGCAGGCTTCCTGCGGAACTAACTACAGTGGTGACTTGGTGAAGGCTTCCTGTGGGACTAACTAAATGGTGACGTGGCGCAGGCTTCCTGTGTGACTAACTACAGTTGTGACTTGGAACAGGCTTCTTGCGGGACTAACTAAATGGAGACATGGTGCAGGCTTCCTGTGGGACTTACTGCCGTGGTGATTCGGTGCAGGCTTCCTGCTGGACTAACTATAGTGGTGACTTGGTGTAGGCATCCTGCTGGACTAACTACAGTGGTGACTTGGTGTCAAGGATCGCCTTCCCTGCTTTGCAGTAGTGGTCCAACAGTATCAAAAACTCAAGAGTATCTAAAGTGGGTCGTCAAAGTTGTCTACCTTCACACAAGATTATTCTTGGCAGAGATGTAGATAGAAGGGTAATGACGCTTCTGTCTCAAGGTAGTGTCCATATGATAAATCAGAAGTCAAGAACAATGGTGCTGAGGGCCGAGCAATTGTTAACTTATATCTGTTCGTTGCCATTTGTGAAGAATTAAGCAATGGTTTTAGCCCGTTCAAGCCCCCAGCTGGTGTAAATCCAGCGAAATTCCATTTGACAAGAAGAAGCTCTATTGATGTAAATATACTGCTGGACAAACGTTAAGGGCCACCAAGAAAAACTCCTCTAGGAACCAATTAAATGCAACCAGGAGTAAACAATTTATTACACAAAAAAAGTTTATTCATCCGTGGAAAAGATCAGTGAAGTTTTTTTTAATGATGTGTGACTTATTAACAAAACGAAATTCAACTCACTTTTTCATGTTTTGAACTAGTGGGGCGTGTTGCAAAAACCAAGAGTTTTTGCAGCAACAAAGGCAATTTTCACGTGCGAGTTAAAGTGACCCAGTTTTTGGACATTTAAAAAAATTAATCTAGTTGCACACAGAAATGTATTTTGTGTGCACTAGGTTAATTTTTTACGTGTAGTTTGAAAGTTTAAAGTTGCCCAAATACTTCCGATCTGTCACTTTTAATATAGGAATTCTTAATCCGATCCTTCACTTTCTAGTTCTAGGGATTTGCTGGCTTGACGTGGCGATGCAGTCTGATCTGAGGCCCCTATTTCGCGATATTATATTTCCCTTCCTCTGTTCACATCCCAGATTGTGCTTCCGACGAATTTCCAATGAAATCCATTGTTTATCCCGTTTCTAAAATCACTCCAATCGAAAGCTCTGGACTATATGGTTATGGGAGTTTAGTTTATTTCTCTCTCCACCTGTTTTAAAAATAATACATTTTAAAATTCCATCGCGTGACCTCTGTTAATATGTCGTAATGCTTCCGCCTACTCACAAACAAATATGTGAACTTATTTGATGTCCAGACGCTACCTTCCAATATTGCCTCCCCCATACAGATCTGTAATTATATTGATACATGGTTGGTCACGGAAGCTATTACTTCATATCGCCTGGGCCCTCGCCCATCTTACACAGCTTCCCCAGACAGACAACATGGTATTCTATTGAATTGATCATGCACGACCAGCTTGTGTTAATAGAAATCCACTCAGTCAAAGGTAGAAAGACTGATTCATAGAGATAAACGTATTACGGCTGACCGGTGTAATTACGATAATACCACCGTTCACCTGGCGGAACGTAAATACGTCTGGGAGGGGTCACGGCAAACACGATTGAGGGCAAATCTTTTCCAAATAATAGGACGGTGAAGAAAATGAAGAAGTGATACTGCTCGAGTGGATGAATGGATGAGATAGAGGGGCACAAATGTGCATGCACAATGACGTTTTGTCACACTTGGTGCAGACTTCATTCGGGACTAACTACAGTGGTGACTTGGTGCAGGCTTCCTGCGGGACTAACTACAGTGGTGACTTGGGGCAGGCTTCCTGCGGGACTAACTACAGTATACACCATCCAGCCAATATATTATGGCATTCTCTGTGCAGTCATTAAAAATGTTTCTGTACTGTCGTAGCTCGAAACACTGTCGTTAGATCGACTTCAAAGTTTATTTAATTCATACTCACTTTTTCAACAGAATCCATTCTCCCTTGTAAAACATAACTAGATACATCTCACTGAAGCATTTTGATGATCTAGTGCTGGAACATCATAGGGATTTTTAACAATTTAAATATATTTCATGAGCTCAGAGACATTCGTCCGCTCGCCATAACTACACACATCGAAGTCTCTAGCAGCCGATCTCTCACGTATGCCAATGGCAACTTTGACGTCCGCTGATCTGAACCTCGAGGCAATGACGTCACTTCCTGTGTTACCAAGGACTACATATAATAAACAAACGAGAAGCCTTGTCGAACCATCTAATGATATCGACACACATGTTACGAATTTTACTCATAACAGTGATAATAAACTTTTTTTCTATAAATAATTATTTATTTCTTTAAAATCAGGTTGAAACCTAAATGACTATTAAATCTGTAATTTGTACATATACAAATTTAACGTCGATTTAGTCATTTTGAATGTACTGCATGTTTGTCTCAGTCAATTTATTAAATACACTCTAAACTAAGCTATACCAGAACATTAAGAATTCCCCTGAGTAAATCAGGGTGGGGGCTTGAACGAGCTGAAATTAATAATTGCTTAATTTTTCATAAAAGGCGGCGGCCCGATATAAGTTAACAATTGCCCTGCCAATGCAGCATTGTTCTTGACTTTGGAAATATCAGATGAATTACCTTGAGATAGAAGCATCATTATCCTTCTATCTACAACTCTGCCAAGAGTAATCTTGTGCGTAGGTAGACACATCTGAAGACCCATATTAGATACTCTTGAGTTTTGGGCCACTACTGCAAAGCAGAGGAGGCAAAACCATGCCAACATTACCCGTTTGTAGTGCTCTTTAGTAAATTTATTTAACCTGTCTATATTTCTTGTCGTTGTTGCTTGTTTGTAACTGTGGCTGACGAAGAGTGATACCCGAAACGTCTCGTGTTTTCTGTGTACCGTTAAATTGCGAAACTGATTCAATACGGTTTTATTTGTTTATAGATATATATATATATATATATATATATATATATATATATATATATATATATATATATATATATATATATATATATATATATATATATATATATATATATATATATATATATATATATACTACTGGACAAAAGTTAATGGCCACCATTCAGTTTAGACAAGGTTTATATAATTCTTCCTAATGAGCAGGGTCCATTTTCCAAATGTCCGGTAGCTTGAAATCTCTCAAGAAGTCTCTGAATGGTAGAGTGGGACACTGCTAAACGTCTTGCAACATGTAGAACAGATTGACCATCCTGAATCCATGCCATGGCTCGACCACGGTCTACAGTGCTGAGACTTCTCCTTGGTGGCAAATCTAATGCAGTGATCATTTCGACCACTTGTCATACTGATTTATTGCATACCAACGGTGAACACTCATTACCGATGATCATTTTCCACGTGCATTCAAATTCAACTCACTTTTTCACCTTTTGAACTAGTGGGGCGTGTTGCAAAAATCAAGAGTTTTTGCAGCAACAATGGCAATTTTCATGTGCGGGTTAAAGTGACCCAGTTTTTGGACATTTAAAAAAAAAATTAACCTAGTGCACACAGAAATGTATACACATTTCTCTGAGCTCAGTTTTAGTGACATTTTTACTTGTCTTTTCAGTTTGCCAATCAATTAAATACTGAAGCACATTAAAAACGCACCAGTATTATATATACTGATGCCGAGAAGCTGGAAATAAAAATTGTGGGAATGGATTTTCCCCGTGTTTATCATGAGGTAGAGAGCGAATGGGTGCTGGAATGGAAAGTGCATGATTCATCCCACGGGTTTGTGTACAGACTTCATGAAAACAATGAAATTTACACGTGCAACACGATTCCCAACAGCTATGACCCTGAAAATGGATACTCGTTGTGGCAGTATACTTGGTATAAAAAGGCCGTTGAGACAAAACACCCAGTACATGTGCTTGAAATGCCACGACTATCTGAAAACGACCGGCAACGAACCATTGGTATGTTGGAGACCGGAATGAGCTAGCGAGCCATTGCCAGAAGGATGAATTGCCACAACAGCACTATTGTACGTCTCAATGAACGTTACGGAACCACTGGCAGTGCCCGGGATAGACTTCGGAGTGGCTAACCACGAGTTACTACCCCTGCGCAAGATCGTCATATTGTGCTGAGTCACCTAAGGAATCGTTCTCTCCGGCAAGTCAAACAGCAAGAACAATAGTGGGTAGACGTGGGCAAGTCTCTCGAATGACAGTCATACGACGACTCAGAGATACAGGCCTTACTGCAAGACGACCTTATGTTGGGCCAAACTTGACTCACAGACATCGTCAGCAGCGCCTGCAATGGGCAGAGCAACATGTCAGATGGACTAGACTGCAGTGGAATGCTGTCCTATTCACAGACGAGAGCAGATTCAACATATCCTTTGCTGATGGACGCATGCGGATTTGGCAACGGTGTGGAGAGCGCTTTGCAGATTGCTGTGTTCGTCAGCACAACCGATTTGGAGGTGGCAGTATTCACATTGGGGTGGATTCAGTTTTCCCCATCGCTTGCCTCTTCACGTCTTCCGTGGAAATGTTAATGCTGTGACATATCGAGATGAGGTTCTGGATGCATTGGTTGCTCCTGCGTTCACAAATTATCCAGACTTGCAGCTTCTCCAGCAGGATAACGCACGTGCGCACACCGCATGCATTACGCAGCAATATCTACAGCAGCAGAACATTGTGACGATTGATTGGCCTGCCCTATCACCAGACATGTCCCTTATAGAACATCTGTGGGACGAGCTTGGACGCAGAGTCTACAGGCAAGGTTCTCCAGCTAATCTGCAACAGCTCGAAGCTGCTCTTACACGTGAATGGGGCTTGATTCCCCGGAATTTCCTTCAGAGCCTTGTGCGTTCCATGCGGAGCCTCTAGGTTTTGTCCCTTGTTGGTCCAACACTGCAGAGCAAGGGGAGGCAACCAGTGAAACAGTTGTCGTTTACTTCCCATATTGATGTTTAGATGTTTGATTAAGTGGTGACAGTTGGCAAGTCACTGCCCCGGATTTTTTAACATCTTGTTTCAATTTCTCAGTTACTTATTCCCTTGTCATTAAAACAGCTTATTAGTTATTTGAACTCTGGAACCTGCTTGAGCCTGATATTTTTGACATGTATGTTAAGTTGACCGGGCGATCTGCTAAACTTTATAGTTTCTGTTTTTGACGTGTCGATCTTATCTAAACATACAGATTGTAAAAACATACAGACGTACTTAATTCAACCTTTGGAAAATACAGGGTGTCCTAAAAGTTACAGTGCAGTAAAGTACCTCGTACAACTTTGAGGTACCTCGCAGCAGTTTCTTCTATAGCAGATGTTGGAAATGTCCACCATGGGCCTCAAGACATGTCTGGAAACGCTTCTTCATATTGCTCTCGTCTGTTGTCTAGGTCACGTCTAGGGTAGAACGGACAACTCTCACATCAAAACCGCTACTCTAGTCTGCCGTATATTCAAGTGCACAGTAACTTTTCGGACACCCTGTACAACTTGGTTTCAAGAATAACACTGACCCCGTCTTCTCTAGATGAAATTAACGTTATATACTCGACATGATTATCGTTATTTTTATTTGTGCTCCTGATGGAGCATTGTGACGGTAATGCATCCTCTGCTTTGCAGTAGTGGTCCAACAGTGGCTAAAAACTGAAGAGTATCTATTATGGGCTTCAAAGATGTCTACCTTTGCACAAGATTACTCTTGGCAGATATGTAGATAGAAGGTTAAGGACACTTCTACCACAACGTATTATTAACAAGATATTCAGATAAGCGAAAACAAATCTGCAGTATGGCTGAGCACGTTAATTCTTGAATCTGCCTATCACTTTTGAGAAGGATTAAGCAATGGTTATGTTAGCTCGTTTAGGCCCCCACCCCTGATTACTTAGGGGAATTCTTATTATTCTGGTGTAGCTCAGTTTAGAGTGTGTGTAGTAAATTTGACTGAGACAAACATGCAGTAACTTTAAAATGATTTAATCGAAGTTAAATTTGTAAATTTATAAATAACAAAATTTAATAATCACTTAAGTTTTAACAGTTTGAAAATAATTTGAATAGTTATGAAGAGAAGTCTCAGCATTGATTGGTAATAGAGATGATGAAAAAAGTTCACTTTGGCAGCTAATATTTTTTACTTAGCTGCCAATAGTAGTTTCAGCTCCCGCAGATGGGTTCTGTTTACACTGATCTTGCTCGTTGCTGGTCAAGATTGTAGCGTGTAGCTCGTTTCCCAGAGATGTCAATGAGAGTCTAAAACGTTGGTCCCTCGTCTTAAAGCTTAGACCACTGTTCCCTTCTTGTTTCAGAGATAGTACTTTCTGCTGGTACCACCAATAACTATGATAAAGAATAGAAACGAAACGCTCTCCTCAGTATTTCTTTTCCTGAGACATATTTATGTGCCCCCCTCTTCTATTCTACCATCCCATTTATCTCAGAATTTACCCTCGATGAGAATTAAATTTAATACCTCGGGATAAAACTTTCTTTACATTTAAATTGAATAGCTTTAGCTTTACATTACATTTAAATGAAAAGGTTAATAGCTCAGATAGAATATGTTTACATTTACATTTCCACTGATTGAAAAGTGTTCACAATATAAATTGAATATGTTTTCATTTATGTTTACATTGATTGGAAAAGTTTGAAACTTCTATTAATTTTAAAGTGCAAATGTTAACACCGACATTTATACTGGTTTGAAACTGTAAGTATTATAATTAGAATGTACATCATTTCTTCATCTTTCCATCAATGCTCCTTATGGAACCTGAGATTACCTTTTGCTTTTGGTTCTCTTTAAGAAACTAGCAATAAAGCAATCACCAGCCCATGCAGCGGTGGTTCATGAATCATCATTCTATACGCTGAGTTTGCCAGCCGCAACTAACTGGGACATCCACTAGCGATTTTAAAATATTAAAATTCACAGGGCAATTTACGTATATATGTTAGTTTACATGTTAGTAATGAGAAATATAGAATGTAAAATTACACTTTACGCTAATCCTGGCTCACAGACTTTTTGCTCAGATGAATAAAAGAGACTTGAATCGGCCTCTTACACGCGTCTGGGGTGTCGTTAATTTAATACTTTCCCTCTGACTTTGTGTATTTCCTTCAGTTTCCTCAGACATCGCCTTTTAGATTAAAATTGATAGATTTCCTGGGCTATTTTTGTAGGTCCTGATAAATACTCAAATAAAAGGTGTCCGGTCTGATAAAATGGAATTCTGAATTCTAGGCTTCACTCTAGCAAGGTTTGATGTCTTGGCAAGCGATCTTCACAGTAGTTTTGATTGACTAAAGCGTCAGGTTATATTCACTGCCTTCCCACGCATCTGTTTGTTATGGGGTCTAACCAAAAACATCAATCATTTTCAAACAGGCGGGTTAGAGTGTTGTCCTTTCAAAATATTCTACGTGAAATAAGGTGCGTAAAGCAAAAGGTCACGTATTACCATAAATGGCAATAAGACATGCGATGCATTGCGGACAGACTCGCGAACATTTCCTTAACCTCATTTGACAACGTGTGTCAGATGTAACACTTATTACTTTCGCTAAAGTAATGTATTATCTCTTGCTCGAGAATATACAAAATCCGCCTCTTTACAATTTTGGCTGAGACGCACCCGTGCCTTATCAGTGATATCTTTAACTTGTATTGAAGGCCTTATACTTTGATACGTCCACCGGTTGTCATATGACGTAACGCACCGTTGTCCCCACAAATTTTTATTCTAATGGCTAATATTCTGGGCCTTTCGTATACTTCATTCATTCAAGCTAGACGTAATTTTCGAGCTCCCGGAGTAGTGGAGGAATTTGGTACCTTCATATGACATTAACAATTTTTAAAAGGCCGCCACTTGTTTTTTCAACGATCGTTAAGATGGTCTCGAGCTTACGAAGAAGGTCCGCACCTTATATAGAAGTATTTTATTCAAGAAAATTTAAATTCAGGTTTCGGGTTTGCATTACTTGGGTGTCCGTGGTTGATACGCACCTACTAGTACAACAGCCAGAACTAAATAGATGAGACGAATATATGTATGATATATCAACATGCATGCTTACATACTTATGGACTGACCATGCATTTTATTTGAGGAGATAGATGTTCAAGATTATCCATTTTTTGCCTTTGCATGAAATTTGTGAAGAACTAAATAAAAATTGTACCACATGTATCGTGGACCCATTATCAGGCGACATATGTTCTTCTGCCAGTTTTCATGTCCTGAGGTGACAATGCCCTTATGCATTATTGTTGTCAGTATGATGTACTCAAATTAGTAGACCCACTACAAACAAAAACAAATAACAGTCGTTACAACCACAAATGTACCGATTACTGCCGTAGTAAAACAGAGATTAGGAAGAAGAAGGGGTCGCCCCAATCCATTCTGCGACAAGCATGGAGTCAATACTGTAGTTAGTCCCGCAGGAAGCGTACACCAAGTCACCACTGTAGTTTGTCCCGCAGGAAGCCTGCATCAAGTCATCACTGTATTTAGTCCGCAGGAAGCCTGCACGAAGTCACCACTGTACTTAGTCCCACAGGAAGCCTACACCAAGTCTCCACTGTAGTTAGTACCACATGAAGCCTACACCATGTTACTATTGTAGTTAGTCCCGCAGGAAGCCTACACCAAGTCACCACAGTATTTAGTCCCACAGGAAGCCTGCAACAAGTCACCACTGTAATTAGTCCTGCAGGAAGCCTGCACCAAGTCACCACTGTAGTTAGTCCTGCAGGAAGCCTACACCACGTCACCACTGTAGTTGGTCCCACAGGACGCCTACACCAAGTCACACTGTAGTTAGTTCCACAGGAACCCTACACCAAGTCTCTACTGTAGTTAGTCCCGCAGGAAGCCTACACCAAGTCACCACTGTAGTTAGTCCCGCAGGAAGCCTACACCAAGTCACCATTGTAATTAGTCCCGCTGGAAGAATACACCAAGTCACCACTGTATTTAGTCCCGCAGGAAGCCTGCAACAAGTCACCATTGTAGTTAGTCCTGCAGGAAGCCTGCACCAAGTTACCACTGCAGTTATTCCGACTGGAAGCCTGCATGAGGCAGTTACATGTTCTCGCAGCAGCGGTTTATGTAGTAAGTTGTTTTATATGAGGAGTTTGCCATCTCCATTCATGACCTTGTAGTAGGCGCATTGAACGTCATGGCTGAATGTACAGTTGTCTTATTTCTTTCGTGATCTCTTCAAAGACCTCCTGGAACTATACAACGTGTGACCTAGATAATTAGACACGTGATTATACATGGTAACTGAAAAGTCACATGCTGTTTTTAAATTTGTATTTCTTCATTTATCCACTTACTTTATACGAAACAAATGTCACAATACAGAGAATTACCTGTTATTTTATTACATCAATTTATGTGTCACATGTTGAAGTCTGATCTGATTTTTTATATCTTATTTAATTTTTGATTTATTGTAAATAATATTGTAAAACTATAGCGCAGGGGGGAGATCACGCACGTGACGTCATAGCGGGCAATAATTTGTAGTCTCTCTTGTTACGTTGACTTTATTAGCCATTCTATAATTTAGTTTATTTTGTTTTGTTTCTGGTAAAAAAAAAAAAAAAAAATTAGAACGTATTTATCAAATGTCAAATTGCCTTAATTGCTACTTGTTTTGATATATGTCTCATGTTTATTAAGTAAGTTTAAGTGCTGACAATAACATTTGGAAAAGAAGAGATTCACTTGTCAGTCACTCTGTAGAAATATTATATCTTATACTGATCATCTGATCATCCTTGACATTTTATGGCAGCAGTCCCGCTTGGGTCATGGCTCTCAAGTGGTATCCTTCTCCTGACTATTAGGCCTCCGATTCGAACTAAACCCATTTCGTTAGTTGGCATTAATATCATGGCTATTTCCACCTGATGTTGTAAGAACATCTTTTCGCATAAACTTAGGGAACAACTCGGCAACTCCGTCCTCCAATAATCTTGGACTTTACTCTTCGTGTATCTCTTGCGCATATCTTCAAACTTCAGCTGGGGTTGCCTTTTTGTTTTGGCAAGGGCGCAGTCTTGAGATCAACATTAAATGTAATCCTGTTGAGTGATATTTAGCACTTTCTTACAACTCATGTACAACAAGCAGGTAAGGTCACTGACTTTTATCTAACTTTCTGTAATCCATAGACAGCCAGAACTTTACGCTGGGAACGCATATCACTTTTTCACCGCCATCACATTTTCCGCCTCATACTGTTTCATTAAGAAACAATTGAGTTTAATCTATGGGACGTAAATATTATTATCAAGGGACGCAATATATGTATTAAGGAAATTCATAACATTCAAAACATTAAGTAGTTATTAAATCAAAATATTTCCAAAGTCGTTAGCAACAAAGACGGCAACAACAAAGAATTTTAAATTCCATGGAGAATATTTCTGGCAATTGTATTTATTATAGAAATTTGCATTTATATTTTTCAAGGGATAAATAAATGTACACTAGGCTCAAATCCGCGTCTGTAAATATGTATAACACAAAGTTTCTTTTAAAGCAGAGATTGAAAAACAGACATCTTGAATATTTTTGACCGGCACATAGTGCTGCCTGATCGCTTCTCGGCCTTTTGGCTAAGATCAAAGTGTCTAAGCACAGGGACCAATACAGTGACATTCATGTGTCATTAGGTCCTTTGTGTGAGAACACAGAAGATCACTACAGTGACACATGATGTCATTGGGTCTTCTTGTGTTGGGACATGGGTCTTGACCAGGGCCGGGTTGAGCGTGTGCCATGCAACCTCATGCGAGGAAAAAAATATGCGACCTCATGCGAGGAAAAAAAAAAAAAAGGAAAAAAAAACATAGTGCTGCCTAAACTAAAGTTGTGATGATGTGGTTGACAAGTCCCCTTGTGAGCTCAATCACGACCATAACTCCCTACCCACCGCCTCCACCACACATTAATATATGATGTAACAAAAGGAGATTTCATTTTGCATAGTGGCATGTATGGGCATTACCATACATCGAGTCCAACACAAATATAACAATCTCTCAACTCATACATTTAGTCTCATTGTATGGCTCTGAGACATAAAGAACAACAAAGGCTTTAACCGCAGTGCTATAGATAAGCCGTCTGATTCGCTTTCACTGTGTCACGTTATAGCCAAACCATAAATTCTTACGTCGAATCCCTAACTGTTATCACGGTAAATTTTTGTTTACTGTTTAAACAATATCAGTTCTGATAATACTCTTCAGCTTTACAAGGACAGCGAGTGACTTGAGAGACTTGAGCCGTGGAAACAAGTTAATAGTATTACAAAGTACTTCGTTTTATGAAATTATCTTGCGTAAAGGAAATATTATATTTTCTTTTCTGTTGTCTAGCGTCATCCTGTATGTCGAACGAGGACTGAAATTAAGAATACCGGTAAGCCTAATAAAAAAGAATCAATATCATCTTTCCCTATTAGCTCCCCAAGGTGCATAGGCGTTCAGCAAATTTATGCCAAACCTTCTTGTCCAGTGACATCCGTTCAAGGTCATTTCATTTCTTCTTTATTCATTTTCATATATGTTTCCGGGATCCAAAGCTGCAGCAATAGTGAATGCAAGTCAGCGACCCATAGCTTGAGCTGCTTGCATCAGTGACCGGCGAACCAGAGCTGGTCAAGGGACCGTTCTCCACCTCCACGTGGTGTTCCATGGAAACAGTCTGCAACAGTGCAGTCTGGCTGAAGCGAGTGTACGGATCGAAAATGGGAAGGGCAAACCCGGTCCCTAAAAAAGGCACGTGCTGAAGTCGGATGTGTCGACCTGAAAGGTGCAGATATCACAGTTACGGCGTAAACAGACACAACGCAACCACCGTCCTTTTCAGGGCGAACGAGGAAGAAGAAGAAAAATATATGTTTCCAGTTCTCTTCGTAAGTTTTTTGGGTCTCCCTTTAACTTTGTACTTCCTCATAAGTAAACAGCTACACTCAAGGATCCATCGAGAGCGAACTGGAACATGATGTTGCTGAGGATACACGATTACTGGCAAACTTATCAAGTAAAACCAATTACTGCATAAACTAATAACGTAAGGGCCATGGCTCCTTTGGCGCAGGTTTCCTGGGGAATAGCTGCAGTGTTGGCTTTATGCACTATTGTGAGCAAAAATGGACATAATGACGATGAAATACTGTCATAACACGGGCAAGGCACTCTGGGATTGCTGCGTAAACTAGTGTCTTTATGATAAATTATGAATTGCACAACAGAAATTCTGCTATAAATTTATGGTTAATGCCCTGAACAGGATATTTCTTTTGGGATTTTAACTACAACTACAAATACATGTAATTATAGTGGTGGGAAACCATTATCATCTTTGGTATTTGACGAGGATAGTATGATTTAGTCGGTAAATTCGCACAACAGCATATAAATCCCACGAAAGTTTACCAGAGAAAAGTTAACTCAGTCACGGACCATTGAGAAAGCAAGCGTTAGACGTGAGTTTAGGGAGGTTTCACCCATATTTTGGCATTTTGTTTAAAAATTATCATTTTTTACAATATTGATTGCTACAGGTTTAGTGTCACCATTTTGCTACCTAACGCTAAGTTTTTTATTGCAGTTTTCAGCTTACAAATATTTTAAATTAATTTTTCAAATACGTATGTTCAGCCACAAATCAGCTAATTATATATGCAAAAAAATTATTTTGTTATAACTTTTTCTTGTTTATTAACATATTTTAATAATTTTTTTCGGTATTTAGTCCAGCCATGGCATTAGATTTTAACATTTTAAAAGGTATGGGAATCTTAACATAAATAAACATTTCATTGGCTGAAACTTCTCTTGGGGTTAAAAAAATCTTTGGACAGCTTCAACCAAATCAGAATCAAGCTTACATTGGGCTTGGCTAACTGATTTATTTACTTCCTAATTTGTACACGCTTCCTGTATCACTGCGAAGTCGATTGCTGTGAGATTTATAGTGATTTCTTATTGAATAAAATGGATTGTGTTAATAAATCAACAGCATCAGGTAAAAGAAGGAAGGACAGGCCCATTAAGAGGAAATTTAGAGGTAACAGGTATTCTGGTTCTCTTAAACAACCGAAAGCCACATGTCAGACAAATGAAATAGGCCTAGGCCTATCGGCAAACTGTAATTCTCAGCCAGCTGAAAGTAAAACTCTAAACACATCTGCATCCTTCTGCAAATTAAATAGTGTTACTTCTACAACTGTGAAAGACACTGATCCTGAAACTATTGAAGGATACAGAATTATCAGCATTGCAAGCGTTATGGATTTTGTTAAACAGTTTCCCTGTCCAAAGTGTTTGACATCACCTGTCACTACAAACAGTGAGCAGGATCAGTTTACAGAGTCTTTATACACAGTGATTGAGACTCACTATGGCCTGTCAAGTTCATTCACATTCACTTGTATATTTTGTTGTGAAAGTATTCAACTATCTTCATCTGCTGAAAATATAAATTTAAGGTTCCAGATGTCAATGTTTAGCATAGGAATAAATAAAGAAAAAAGTAAAAGTTTTTCTGACAAATATGAATATGCCTCTACCAGTAGCATCAGCAACACACAGTGAGTTGAAAAGGAAAATTTTGCATGCTACAAAAAGATGTGCAGAAGAAAGTATGCATTCTGCTGTCGAAGAATTAAAATCAGATGTTAAGACAAATGAAGTTACTGTGTCATGTGATGGCACCTGGCAACGGCGAGGCTTCTCAAGTAAAAATGGCATAGCAACAGTTCTATCTGTGAACCCAGTGAGAGCAGCAAAAGTTGTTGATGTAGAAATTTTGTCCAATTACTGTGATGCTTGCAGTAAGGCTAGAAAGAAATACAAAACAGATGAAGAATTTGCAGTGTGGATGACAGGTCATAAATCATGCCAAAAAATCATGAAGGTGCCTCTGGTCTGATGGAATCAAGGGGAATGATTAATATTTTTAGAAGATCTGAGGAAAAACATGGTTTGAAGTATGTAAAATATCTTGGAGATGGGGATTTAAAATGTTTTAAATCTGTTGCCGAGGCAAAGCCACAAATGTATCCTGGACTTCAAATCGAAAAATTAGAATGCTGCGGCCATGTTCAGAAACGAATGGGACGACGTCTCCTTGATAAAGTTGCAGAATGTAAAGGTAAGCACTATGAAGAAGATGGGAAAAAGTATTGGAAATTTTGGAAGATTAACAAAGAGTGCTATTATGAGAATACAAGGTCATTACGGTGCCGCAATAAGAGGAAATATTGGTTCAATTTCCAATATGAAAAAAAGCATAATGGCCATTCTCAAGCACCGTGCTGGAGATCATGAAGATTGTGGAGATTGGTGCCCAAAGGATAAAAACAAGGCTAACAAAAACAGGCTGCCTAAATTTGTCATTAAAGAAATTCAGCCTGTCTTTGATGAATTGTCTTCAGACTTCTTGTTGTCAAAATGTCTTCATGGAGGAACACAGAACTCTAATGAGTCTTTCCACAATCTGATCTGGAACAGATGTCCCAAAGCAGCATTTGTAAGAAGAGACAGATTAGAACTTTCAGTTTATGATGCTTTGATAGTTTTCAATGATGGAGAACTTGGGAGAAGAGGAATTTTTGAAAATCTTGGTCTATCTTTTGGGAAATACTGCTTCAAAGGATTTTCTGGTTTTGACGCCGCACGAGTCTCTGCTTCCCTAAGATCATATGATATGAAAAAAGCAGAATACAGGCACAGAAAATCTTTCCTGGAGTATAAGAATACCAGCAAAGAGAATGGATATGCAGGTGGTGGATTCTAATGTGAGTATGACAATTTTAAGGCATGTTTTCCCTCTATTTTGCTTATTTCTACGATATTGTTTTTCACCAATTTTGATGACATTATGTCAGGATTACTCAAAATATTGTAAAGCTAAAGGCTTTAAACTTTGCACACTATGATCTCATACTGTTTTGCTTGTCCCCTTCTAATTTTAAAAGTATAAACCTGTAACTTTTTGATCAGTGAATTTTTAAAGTATCTCTACCCTGTATTTTTATCAAGAAAAATTGGTCTAATTTTTGAAAATTCATAAAAATTCACTCGGACAGTTTATAAAGATGAAACTAGAAGGGAGTCTTGAGAATGCTGGGATCTATGTGCAAGCCAAATTCCAATGTCCTATCTTTGCAAATAAAGTGTGCATCTTGACACAAAAAAGTTTCTATTTTTAGTAACAATATGCAAATTAGGACCCAATATAATTATTTTCCAATGATTCAGCATTTTTTATTAGATGCTTTGATGTCCTAAACATGCCCCAAAAAATTGGAGCTTGTAAAGTCAGAAATAAAAAAAAAAATTTTTAGGTGAAACCTCCCCTTAAGTATATAAGACCGGCCTCAGACACAGTTCCTTACTTCCTGAAATCACTTCAAGATCTGACAGAGCTGAGAAGATATCGAGAGGGCCGACTGTTATAGTTAGAAGCCTTAACTAATAACACAACAAGATAACTGAGAAGGAGCCACAACTTAACGTTATAGTGAGCGATTTGTATAGATCAAAGCTTCAAACAGACGCAGACTGCGAAGTACAGCTGTGTCTTGAGGGTATGTCTATAAGCTTACAAAATATTTTAGTGAATAAATATACATTTAAAATTAGTGAATATTTAAAATGAATGTTATGCTTAACATAAACCCTTCCAAAGAAAGGTGGCTTCCATCACTATATAACCTCAATTTTGGACAGCATTGGCTCAGCTAGAAGTCCTTGTTAGGACTGACAAACGCTAGCAATAAAAGCTTACAGTTCTTTTAAGGGCTTGCTTTTGGGTGCTGTACTCAAAGAATTCGCCATCTCTTTTTCTTTCTTATCTTTTATTTCGGTACATTTTGTCGATGTATTATAAGGAAAACAATTTTGCTAATTTTGGCAAAACGCTTAGCCAAAGGGAAGTAGTCATAGACTGATTTAACCACATCTTCAAGACAGTATTGTAGAAATGATGGGTATGATCAACAGTGGCCAGTCAGCTTCAGAGGGGCGTCTTGGTTATAAACCACGGATGCCATAACCTGGTCATATTTTGCAGGTTTAGCTAGAGGTGAAAAACGTGACACAATTGTGGACATTTTGTACTGTTTAACAGTGGACCAACGCTGTTCCTGACATAAGCATAGCATGTGAGATGTTTTAACGACCTAAGAAAGTCAGCTACTGCAACGTGTCAAAGCAAGTACTTATTGTGAAAACATAAACCAAGGCACCCCCCCCAAGCCAATAACATGATGAAAAAATTGTTAAAACAGTGGCAATATTCTGTTTTTTGTAAATTGTGTGAAATTTTGTAAGATATTGATATACGAATGCAAATTTTTGCTATACATCATTAATCAATAAAGTGCATTAATTTGTTTATAACTGTTGTTACTGAATTATTTAAATTTCCAGTTATAATTTGGTAGTGTGGCCAAAGAAATATTAATAGTAAGATTGGTAGGGAATAAATACGAGCTCCACTCACACGTTTATATAACACCAATGGAGCATATAATATGCCTAGCGAGAAGGCAACTTACCTATTAGTTCTCTTCTACAACTATCATCGAGAACTGTGCAGTTAACTACCTGACTTGTCGTGTGCCTTCTCTACCTCTGGTTCGCTAGCTTTCTTTTCCACTTCCGGAAAATACTTTCTAATTTTCTATCCAATATCCATTTCGCCACACATACCGTGGGTTCTCAACCTATTTTTGCTTATGGCACCCTCTCTCATTTGCCTCTGTAATCCCCCCTCCCCCCATAGTCGCTGTTAGCTGGAAAAAAGGTACTTTACCATCAGCACTGTTTATTAAATGGTTACTTTAACAATTGCCTCCAGCTAACAGCATGGATAAAATCAGGAGTGAAGTTAAAAGTTGCAACCAAGGTGGAGTGGGTTCCATTCGCAGCGCCGGCGGGAAAGACAACAGGAGGCATACACTTGGGTGTCATGACCAGAGTGTAAAGAAGATAAAGGACCGACACACTTGCAACGTACTTCGCTTAATGATGATATTTTTATTTCTCACGAGCACCTGCAACATACACGTTTATTTTTATTATTTGCTTCTTCTGCTAAACACATGAATATTTTTTCTAACAATACATTCGCAATTTTTTTACAGTCCAGTATACAAGCTGCCTGTTGAATACGCTAGTAAGAATGCCACAGTCTTTGACATGGTCAACCAACTAAACTGGACAAAGACCGACGTCAGAGACACTTTCAAGGAGATGGTTGCCAGTTGTGGTGGGTTTTGATGTTATGAATTGTTGTTATGTATTATTATTGTATTAAATGAGATCAGCTATGAAGGTCCCTGAATTTAACAAATAGTATTTTAACTTTCCAGAGTACCTTTCCGCTACCACATTTTTGATCTCATTCAAAATTAATCTATATTATTATTATTAAAATGACTTCGTGTAGTGTCTAGGGTTATGAAGGTAGGGTGTAATGTGCAATAACCAACAAAGATACAAACAAATAGTTTATTATTCACAACCACCAACACCTCTACAACAATAACATACAAACGAAGCACTTTAGAAGGCTATCTTAATTAAGACAGTGGTTAAAATTTGTGTAAATATAATTTTTTGTACAATGTATTATCCTGATTCTAATTTATTTTGAACCAGGACTTACAATCAAAAGTGAAATCAAAAGAATCATTTACAACATTCCAATAACACAGTGGATCTTCTGTCCATACATACAATATTATTCTAATATAAGTGTGTAGTTGTATTCTTCTACTATGAGGTAATACTGGTAGTAAACCATAGATTGTTGGTTAAATCACTCCATTTAAGTTATGTTTCTTTTCGTTTGTCCACTTGTGGAAATATTAATACTAGGCACAGTTTTCTTTACTAGCACTTTCTAATTCTTTTAAGTTCTTTCACATTGTTTTAAGTTCTTTTTAAGTTGAGCTGCCAGGTGCCGAACAAGAACTTATCTTGGCAAGAGAATACAGGTATATCGTTTCCTCTGCTCGCTTGAAAATCTGTTCCTCCTTTTTTTAGCAATGGCCACTAGCATGGGCTCGAAGTACACAGATAGAGTCCTGAATCGAGCAGTTCTCAGGCGTTTGGTACTACATTAACGTCAGTACATGCCAGGACCCTGAAATGTGAAGGTTATGCATCCTTCTTTATACCTAGTATACTATACTATTCCACATTAAGTACAGGTACATTACAAACAAACGAAAAGGGTCATAGCCTTTTACCAACCTATGCCACCATTATCTTTTGATGTGACAATGTACACCAGTATTCCTCTCCCCTAATCGTTACAACGCCACTGCAATTCCAGCTGTCATCTTTTCCATATAATAGGATAGGTGTTATGCTCCTTGATGACAATCATACATATTTTCTTGTAGTTTTACACCTCTCTGACAGTCTACCACATGGTGGATCATCTCTAGGCTTTACCTACTGGTTGCTACAGACCCACTCACTTACAGACATATATTATTATTTCACATTCAATTTTTTTTTAGATACAGTTAATAAAGTCAATCTTACCACATTTATTCAATGAAATACACAGTGAACGATGACTGCACACTTTCGATCTGCTTCTGTCCAGGCTTTTGAGAAAATATGGTTTTCACTGCACAAGCCTGCTCTCATCGCTATGTGTCAACAACATTTTGTTAGAAAATGGCGTCCCCAACTAATGCTTTTTCCCCAATATCAACTACCCTGCCAATGATTTCAAATTTCATTTGTAAACAAAGTCATTCAAAAATATCAATTTATTTTCTACTACGTTACTCGGGTGATAAATATGTTTAGTACAAGGTCGGCCAATAATATTTAGTCTCACTTCAAATTCCACCCAATTCCCCTTCCTCGTACCAGCTTAGCCTAGCTTTCACCTAATTTTTTAAAAATATGCGATACAATCTAAGCAGAGCATGACTTGACCTGACAGTATCTCTGATTCTCTATGTATTGTTTTATCAATATTTGATTAATTAATGGACTATTTAGATAACTAACAACATATTCTTGGTCAGCAAGTCTTCAGGTACACGAATATACGATTTTTATGGGGCTAAATGGCTTGGTTCAAAATTCTATCTTTTTTTTTCTACGTTAGTTGTTGATTTTTAAACTACCTCCTGTTCAATTCTTTTCTCATGTACTTACGAGATAAATACGAGAGTCTCTCGTAACACGTCTAGAATTACGTCATTCACAATAAGAGCTAAACGTGTGTTTCCATGACCGTAGTGTCCACATTTCTAACTTTTTGATTCTCGTATTGGGGAAACCCAAAGGCAAAGCGTGCAAGTTGTTTGTAGAGTTAGAAAATCGCCGATTTGAGACGTGATTTTCGTGTGTTATCCAGCCTTGCCCCTACTGTCCCCCAAATGCAGTTAGGCAAATATTTCTTAGAACCAGGAAAAGTGGTTCGTTTATGTCAAGGACGAATTTGAAAAGTTGGGTACCGTTTTGTTCGGCTTATGCTTTAGCAAATAATAAGCTGAAAGGCGTAGGCGACAACTTACGATTCTCTCCGAAATTTTTTTTTTAGTCTATTCTATATTGACTTTATGCATCTAATTTAGATATTGTATTTAGAAGTTCACCACACCAGTTCAGACGTTTTCGCTATTTGCCACGGCGACACCAGCGATTTGAAGGTAAATATATGTTCATTTAAAAAGAATATTGGATAGAATTTTAGAATTACAAAGACAAGCCGCCATTTTGGCCAAGTGGTTATTGATATGTCTGTCGTGTCAGTTCGACTAATTAAAAAAACATAATAATGGGACACGCTAACCAGGAAATCTTAACCCAATCCGTTTCCAGATTTTTCAAATAAAAATAATAATCTCTAACACCAATCTTAACACTAACCCAAGCCAGTTTCGATTTTTTTTTCTCTTAACGTTCTGTGCACCATGAAAAGATTGTAAAGCATGCGTGTTCTATAAATAAGTGTTCAAATTAGCGTTCACGGCGCTATAAGCACCATTTCTGTACTTTCTCAAAAAGCTGATGGGATTGTTTCATTGTTAATTTACAAATGTTTTATGAAGACAATACGTAATATGGGGATAGTGTCTATAATTTTCAATACTATTTTCAAAAGCCACCATTTCACTTATGGCATTATCCCTCCCAGCATGCAAGGAGGCATAACTGGAGTCATCCTTATATGACCACCAACCAAGCACAATGCTATAATATACATATGTGGAAGTGAACCTCTGTCTGTGAGGCTAATTACACCCTCATGGACTATTGAAATCATGCACACACTTCCAGGGATTCCCCCTGTGGTGAAACATGTTGAGAACCGAGTTTTGCACACCGAACGTGGAGGAGTCACCTGAGCGCCAAACGAAACTCTGGCCTTGACCTGGTTGGCTACATGCAGGAGGATCTCACTGTGGGCCCCTGATGATCAGGAGAAGCTGAGAAGTGGCTCTGTGTAGGACGTGACAACTCCTTGGTAGACCCCAGAACCAGAGCACAGTATTTTAGCACTGCATAATTGGACAGCCCCCCCCCCCACCTTGGAAGGCCGGGAAGCCAAAGTTTGCCACGCCCTTCTTACGCCTAGCTAAGGACCAGATGTGTTGATCCTTTAAATGTCAGCCAAGTTGGAGAAACTGGAGCTCATGACTTCAACTCAACACGTTTCAGAATTGCAGAAAAGTCACAGGATAAGTCTAGATGTACAGTGTAGATAATACCAAGGAGTCTTCAACTTGGTATCGGCTGCTAAAGAGACGAGAAGCTCAGCAGCCCTAGTTAAACAACAACAACAACAACAATAATCCCTCCAGGCCAATTATCGTAAACAGTGTAGCCTCAACGAGAATGTCCAAATTTTATGTGTATGTTTATTCTTCTTCCTGTTGTGTGTCCTAAAATGTTAGATTCTTCATATTTGTTCTGTTGTCATTCAAAAACAAAGGCGTGTGTATGTGTATGTGTGTGGGGGGTAGGGGGAGGGGATCGTTTAGAAAAGAAAATGACTGATACAAGAGGGCATGAATACACTGGTGCAGGCTGTTGGTACAGGACAAGCTGCAGTGGCTGCTCAATACTCCATCGGGAGCAGGAAAGTGACATGATGATGATGGTTGAGAGTCCCTCTTTGATGAAGCAAAGCCGGGGGTTTCTGAAGAGACAAAGAAGAAATATGACTGCTACTTCCTCTGGCATGTCGTACAAGGCGACTTAATAAGAAGTTGTGCATGGGGGGGGGGGGGGGGGGGGGGGCCACCCCCTCATGTACAACACATTGATACAAAAACAATCGCTGCAAAAGCTTCTGAATGATTGAGGCATAATTTCTACAAGGGGACAAGCTACAATGATGGATCCATGCTCCATAAGGAACACATAGGAATATGTGATGAAGATATGCTCCTTGGTAGAGGCGGACTGATCACTGGACTTTTCTGGCGCTGCCCGAGGGCCCGCAGCCGTAATTATCTTACAATGCATGATTTATTAATGTGGAATTAGTATTCAGAGGCCAATGACCCTGTTGTGCCCAGGAGCCGGAGCACTGTCAGTCCGCTTGTGCTCATTGGTCAGCTGAAGGGTACAAAATTTATCGCTTGTGTTATGTGCGGACGTGCGATTCTATATATATGTCTCTAGTATAGATGATCTAGACCAGGGGTCCTCAACCTTTTTGTGCACCGCAGGCACATTTTAGATTTATAGAGAGGGTGTTGGGCACCAACCAAATATCGCGATTCACATATTGACTCATTTTTACAACAAAATTGACGAAACACTTATATAAGGCCAAATAAACACATTTAATGATATAGGAAATATTCAAGATTAAAAAAATAATAATAATAATCTTTAAAATATTTGAGTCAAACGTATAATTAGTGTGATCTTTGGCACTGCATGTCACTGATCAACTGTTCATAGTTAGGAATGTATATTGGTAGAGTTTTTTTTACATTTTATTGCAAAGATCTAATAATTTTAGTTGAGGGTAAACTATAATGTCTGACAATTTAAGAAAAATTATATATTTATTGTTTCATTCACAAATTAGGAAACTAAACATAGAAATAAAACATGACTTAATCAACATAACGTCATTTCTGTTCTCATTTCTGATTGGCTGTATGGTTAACTGTTGTGTGTATCAGTGGTAACTCAACGTGAGCCATGCCATATTTGTAGGGGGACACAGTAAGTGTCATATTTCTAGGGGGTGACAATAAGTTTCTGAGGGGGCCACCCAAACTTAACTTAAATAAAGTACTGATTATTAGAATCTTTTCTGTTTGCAGGCCTTATGCTGCTGCTAGACATTGTATGTCCTTACGACTTTTGTTTGATATTACACAATTATGTATATATAGAATTAATCGTTTTTGTTTGCTACTGCACATACTTTGTCTTTATCTGATACAGTTTAGATTACGATGATACGGAACACTTTACACAGCGCTAAAACAGGAGGTAGTCTGATCGTCAGAAGTGTCCCGCTCGGACAAGTGTGTCGGTCCTTTATCTTCTTTACAGTCTGGTCATGACACCCAAGTGTATGCCTCCTGTTGTTTTTTTCCGCCTGCGCTGCAAATGGAACCCACTCCACCTTGGTTGCAACTTTTAACTTCACTCCTGATTTTATCCATACTGCTAGCTGGAGGCAATTGTTAAAGTAACCCTTTAATAAACAGTGCTGATGGTAAGGTACCTTTTTCCAGCTAAGCGACTATGGTGGGGGGGGGGGGGGGAATTACACGTGATTCGCAGAACACCCGTCATAAGAGTATTACTACAAATTAAAAGACCAAGTGATTCGAAGCATCTACTAAAGTAATTTGTCCATTCTAAACTGTGCGAGGAGATTGTGTTCCCAAAAGTTACTTTGGGGTAAGTGTAAACTATTATTTTACAAATATGAATTTGGAATGTTTTTCTTGCTAAGTTGTTATATGAGGGTGGCAACCTCAACATATAAAAATAGTATATTCATAAACCACTACAGCGAGCGCTGGCGATTGTTTCTTGCTAGTCGTACAGAAAACCACCGGCAGAGGTGACCCAAGTCTCCGACTGGAGAAGTGACGAGTACATCACGCGTGCATCAAGTGTATTATATAATTTTGTGACATATATGTGTAGTGAATTTCTAAATACAATATCTAAATTAATATATAACGATATAGGGCATAACGGCAAAATAAGAAAGTATAAAAGAATTTTCTGCTAGAACTGTTGGTATCGCCTACGCCTTCAGATTATTTGCTAACGAATAGCCGAACAAAACGGTACCCACATTTTTTCACATTCGTTCTTGACATAATCACTTTTCCTAGTTTAAGAAATATGTTAAAAAATGCATTGTGAAACGAGGAGGGCAAGGCTCGATAACACGCAAAGCACGTCTCAATATGTTCTAAGTCTACAACCAACTTGCACGCTTTGCCTTAGGGGTTTTCCCAAAATACAAGGAAAAAGTTAGAACATGCAGACAACTCGTGTCACAAAAACAACCTTAGCTCTTATTTCAAAGGACGTAATTATCACGTAAATAGAGAAGACAGCACATGGAAAAGAATTGAACGGGTAGTAGACAAAAAATAAAAACACTAACATAGAAAAAAAAAAACTGTGTACTTCTGAACCAAGCCAACTAGTCCCATATAAATTGTATGAGGTTAAAAGGTACGGTATACCTGATTGGTTGGATTTTGAAGGAAGGCGAAGTATGATTGGTTGACCTAAAACTAAAAATATATTTGCCTTGAAACATATTGAGAGTTGTTATTTGAAATGATAAATTCAAAATAAAGGTAAACATGGTCCCATTGGACAAAGCAGTAGATATCGGTACGAAACGGGGACTGTTCACTGCCATTTCAAATAAATTTTGTGTAAAGCAAGATCGATGAGAGCAGGCGGAGAAATTTTCTAACATAGGAAAAGCCTGGAAAGGGGCAGATCGAAAATGTGCCATATTGCCTAGTCATCGTTTAATTGTGTTATTTCCTTGCATCTGTGAGGGTTTTGGTTGCTGTCAATAACTGGTGCCAGACTACAGTGGGCCGATATATGCATTCCACAGTCTTGCCTTTTTCGGAGACAACTGTAAACCACCATCATTCTTGAAGAAGTGGGAGCTGAAGGTTGTCGTTCAGCGAAGTGCAGGAAGATTCCTACATCATATTTCAAAGATAGGTGCATGTTTCGGCACCTGATCGCTCAACTAACATTATATTAGAAAAGAGACTGGGAATAGTGATATAAACATTCCATCAGTGTCCATAAAAACTTACAAACAACATGCAGAGATGATGATAATAAACAATCAGCCAGTGTATACTAGAAGTCACCTCAGTTAGACAATACAACTACACTCTTATATAATAATATGTGTATTATGGTCAGAAGACCCATTGTGTAAATTGATTGATGTAATTAATTTCTATGATTTCACTTTGATTGTCAGTCCTGATTCCAAATAAATTAGATTCAGGACAATAAATTTAAAAACCTTAACTTTCAACCACTGACTTACTAAAGATAGTCTTTTAAAGTGTAGTTTGTATGTGATTGTCGTGGTACTGTTGTGTTGTATTATATAATAAAATAATTTGTATAATTGTTTATATGTTTAGTTGGTTAATGCAACCTTACACTAACATTTCATAACCCTAGACACCAAACGTAGTCATCTTACATTCTATCTAGAATAAGTCTGAATGAGATCATAGTGGTGGTAGTAGAAAGGTGCCCTGGAAATTTACTCTAATATTTATTATATTCAGGGACCTTCACAGCTGACCTCATTCAGTACACTAAGATTTCTTAACAACAAACTGTATTAACATCAAACCCACCACAATATGTACCTTGTTAATTGTAACCCATGCAAATCATTATTCGCGCTGTCCAAGCACATATTTTTCTAGTTTAATAGCCATAAGACTTTTGGTGATTTTTAATCATCTTCCCTGAGCTACGCTGTGTACTCAGGAATTTGATTCTTCTGAGAGATTAAAGTTGGTGGGTGCACAACGTGAAAACAACGTATGAGCAAGACTAGGAGCCACGCTGGTGCAATGGTTACCATGTTGCACTGGCGATCAAGTGTTTAAGGTTCAAGCTCGGGAGTCGGCATTTGAAGGAGTATCACAGACTAGGATTTAGACTGAATAACCTGAACGGCTCTGTGGATGGGAAGGAGCGTAGCTCCTGACCAAATTGGGAGGTAAGTCCACAGGTTCCCCAGCCTCGCAATGGCATGTCATGGGCCGAAGGGCTGAAAGCCAAACTGCCGCTGGTTAAGAAAAAAGGGCAAGTCTCTTATTTTATATATATATGTATACATATTTACATCAATAGAGCTTCTTCTTGTCAAAGGGAATTTCGCTGGATTTACACCAGCTAGGGCTTGAACGGGCTAAAACCATTGCTTAATTCTTCACAAAAGGCAACGGACAGATATAAGTTAACAATTGCTCGGCCCTAAGCAGCATTGTTCTTGACTTCTGAATTATCGTTTGGACACTACCTTGAGAAAGAAGCGTCATTACCCTTCTATCTACATCTCTGCCAAGAGTAATCTTGTGTGAAGGTAGACACCTTTGACGACCCACTTTAGAAACTCTTGAGTTTTTGCCACTGTTGGACCACTACTGCAAAGCAGGGGAGGCAATCCGTGACACCAAGTCACCATTGTAGTTAGTCCCACAGGAAGCCTGCACCATGTCACCACTTAGTTAGTCCCGCAGGAAGCCTATTCCAAGTCACCACTGTAGTTAGTCACACAGGAAGCCTGCACCAAGTCACCACTGCAGATAGTTCCGCAGGAAGGCTGCAACAAGCCACCACTGTCGTTAGTCCTGCAGGAAACCTGGGCCAAGTCACCACTGTAGTTAGTCCTGCAAGAAGCTTGGGCCAAGTCACCACTGTAGTTAGTCCTGCAGGAAGCCTGGGCCAAGTCACCACTGTAGTTAGTCCTGCAGGAAGCCTGGGCCAAGTCACCACTGTAGTTAAACCTGCAGGAAGCCTGTGCCAAGTCACCACTAATTCTTTCACGGTCTCTTAAAAAAACCCCACGAACTATACGACATGTGACCTAGATAATTAGACACGTGATTATACAGGGTGACTGAAAAGTTACTTGCTATTTTTACATTTGTATTTCTTCACTTATCTACTTACTTTATACGAAACAAACGTCACAATACAGAAAATTACCTGATATTTTATTACATCAAATGATGTGTCACATGTTGATATCTGATCTGATTTTTGATATCTTATTTAATTTTTGTTTTATTGTAAATAATATTTTAAAACTACAGCGTTAGGGGGAAATCAGGCACGTGACGTCAAAGCGGACAATAATTTTTAGTCTCTCTTGTTACGTTGATTTTATTAGCCATTTTAGAATTTAGTTTATTTTGTTTTGTTTCTGGTTTAAAAAAAATTACAACGTATTTGTCAAATGCCAAATTGCCTTAATTGCTCCTTGTTTTGATATATGTCTCATGTTTATTAAGTAAGTTTAAATGCTGAAAAAAAAAAAAAACATTTGATAAAAGAAGAGATTCACTTGTCAGTCACTCTGTAGAAATATTATATCTTACACTGATCATCTGATCATCCTTGACATTTTATGGCGGCAGTCCCGCTAGGGAGGACACAATGGGCTAATCGCCTGTTTGTCAAACATTTTGATTACATGTTTTACCCAGGAGCCTTGTGCTCTTTGGGTCACCTCTACACTTCGTTTTACTGGGGGGTAGAAGAGGTTCTGATTATGAGATGAGATGAGATGAGTCCCGCTTGTGCCATGGCTCTCAAGTCGCATCATTCTCTTGACTATTCGGCCTCCGATTCGAACTGAGCCCATTTCATTAAGGGGCATCAATATCATGGCTATTTCCACCTGATGTAAGAACATCTTTTCGCATAAACTTAGGAAACAACTCGACATCTCCGTCCTCCCATAATCCTAGACTTTACTCTTTATGTATCTCTTGCGCACATCTTCAAACTTCAGCTGGGGTTGCCTTTTTGTTTTGGCAAGTGCGCAGTCTTGGGATCAACATTAAATGTAATCCTGTTGAGTGCTATTTAGCACTTTCTTACAACTCATGTACAAGAAGCAGCTAAAGTCGCTGACTTTAATCTAACTTTCTGTATTCTCTACACAGCCTGACCTTGACGCTGGCGACTCATATCAATTTTCCACCACCATCATATATTTCCCCCCTCATACTGTTACGTTAAGAAACAATTACGAGTGCAATGTAAGGGACGTAATTTTTATTCTCAAGGGACGCAATATGTATGGGAAGAAAAGTCATATTATTCAAAGCAATAAGTAGTTATTGATTAACAATATTTCCAAAACCGTTTGTAACAAAGACTGAAATTAAAAGGAATTTTAAATTCCTTAGAGAATATTTTTGGGAATTGTTATGATTATAGAAACTTGCATTTATATTTCGCAAGGGATAAATCAATGTATACTAGACTAAATCCACGACTGTAAATATGTATAACACAAGGTGTCTTTTAATTATTCAGTTATAAAATCCAAACTTAGATCTGTATTTTTGACCGGCACATAATGCTGCCTAAACTAAAGTTGTGATGATGTGTTTGTCAAGTCCCTTTGTGACTCAATCACGACCATAAGTCCACACACAACCGCATTCACCGCACATTAATATTTGATGTAACACAAGGAGAATTCATATTGTATAGTGGCATGTATGGACATTACAATACACCGAGTCCAACACAAATATAACAACCTTTCAACTCACACTTTTAGTCTCATTGTATGGCTCTGAAACATAGATAAAAACAAAGATGTTATAATCCGCAGTTGTTGAATCACACGTAACCGTACGTTTCCGTTGATAAGCCGTCCAATTCGCTTTCACTGTGTAACGTTATAGCCAAACCATAAATTCTTACGTCGAATACGAAACCGTTATCACGGTAAATTTGTGTTTACGGTTTAAACAATATCAGTTCTGATAATACTCTTCAGCTTTACAAGGACAGCTTGTGACGTGAGAGACTTGAGTCTGTCATGGATTGCCTCCCCTGCTTTGCAGTAGTGGTCCAACAGTGGCCAATACTCAAGAGTATCTAAATAGGTCGTCAAAGGTGTCTACTTTCGCACAAGATTACTCTTGGCAGAGATGTAGATAGAAGAGTAATGACGCTTCTACCTTAAGGTAGTCGCACAAGATAATTCAGAAGTCAAGAACAATGCTGCTTAGCGCTGAACTTTTGTTAAGTTATGTCTGTCCGTCGCATTTTGCCAATGATTAAGCAATCGTTTTTAGCTGTTCAAGCCCCCAGCTGAGTTAATTCAGCGAATTTCCTTTTAAAATGGTACAACTCTGTTTATAGGTCAATATATATATATATATATATATATATATATATATATATATATATATATATATATATATATATATATATATATATATATATATATATATATATATATATATATATATATATATATATATATATATATATATATATATATATATATATATATATATATATAATAGTAATGCGCATACGTTTGCTTTCATACATGTAATAACTGAATAAACACTATTGTTTAGTTTTAAAACAACAGGTCACAAATTTATTAATCAATTAATATTAACAGTTTAAAATAAAGAAAATGATGGTGAATTTTATATTGGAATCAAATTTTCTCTTCACGGAGATTTAGGATGAGGATGTAGTTCAGAAAATTATCTCCGGTTGCTGATGCCTTTTTATAAGCACTTAACTGCAGCCGTTTTCCGTCAGTTTTTCGGTGGTGAGGGCTCTTCTCTACACAACTTGTCCGATTTGAGCGGTTGGTGTTGATTCCCTGCGTTTCACTCATGACTAGCTTCGTTCCACAAGCTTTTTTAGAGAAAATTGAAAAACAAATGCCTCTGCTAAGTACACTTGTGTGCTGCCAATTAACAGGCGCATTCTCGCTGTCAATCCACCAATGTTAATCTCTCAGAAGAATTAAATTTCCGAGTACACAAGGTAGCGAAGGGAAGATGATTAAAAATTACCAATATTCTTCCGGGTATTAAACTGGGAAAATGTGTCTGGAGGGCAACAATTAAAAAAAAGTGCATATTTCTCACAAAAAAACTTTACTTCTTGAAATCACTTCAAGATCTGACAGAGCTGAGAAGTTATCCAGAGGGCCGACTCTTATATTTAGAAGCCTTAACCTATAACACAACAAGATAACTGAGAAGAATCGAAGCCACAACTTGAGGGTACCGCTGTGTCATGAGGGTTGTCTATAGCTTACAAAATATTTTAGTGAATTAATGTACATTTAAAATTAATGAATATTTAAAATTAATGTTATGCTTAACATAAATCCTCATGTCTTTATCTTGCCTTGTGCCCGAAGAAAGATGGCTTCCATCACTATGTAACCTCAATTTTGCACAGCATTGGGACAGCTATAGTCCGTTCGGAAATTCGTGCCCACAGAAAGCGTCAATTTCCTCCAAAACTGTTTGTTGTATAGACATGAATTTTTGCATGCAATCTTAGATTTTCCATGCAGTTAAGATTTCGCGATAATTACATCCACAGCTGTCGCGAAATTTGCAAAACGGCGATTTTCTTTGATCTTCTTTGAACATTTGCCTAAATCAGCCCGTAACATTAATTCTTACAGTAAATCGCAACATTTGTGCGACAAGACTGTTTAAAGGCGTGTCCTAAATGTGTGATTGGTTGTTCACGTGATTTTGATACGAGGAATGATGTTCTGATAATGAACCATAATAGCAGTAAATCATCAGGAAGCTATGACGAATCGTAACTGTTTATGTGTTATTATAGATTGGCATATGAAATTAGTTTATCACAAACGAAGGAATGCGATCGATGTGCCTCATTCCGAATCGGACGACTCCAATAAGTTTACAACAGTTATTGGTTGGATAAACTGCAAGCCATCTCGCTGCCAGTAATCTTCTTCTTCCTGTAGTACGTGTTCTTCACATTTAGCCCAGTACTCTGTGTCTATTCGTGAAAGGGCCTCACGAGTCATGTCTTTAACATCGCACATTTTAAAAGTTGTGTTCTATGCGGCCACTTGCCCTTTAACTCTTGCCCAAACCAGCTCTATTGGGTTACGGTGAGAATGGTAAGGGGGAAGTCGAAGAGAAACATGACCCTGCTCTTGGATGATTTTATCAATCAGATACACGTTTGTCCTATTCATCTGTCTCACAAGCTGCAACAACTCTGGTTTTAAATAGCTGTTGTCAGCGAAGATATTTTCATTCACAAGCCACCTCCTGATTTCGTCTTTCGTGCTTGCCGAAGTGGAGCTTTATCCTCCTGCGCTAGAACATTATGATAGGACGCATTATCCATCACCAGGCAAGACGGCCTATCTAGAGTCGGGAGGAGTGTATTCACTATCCAATTTCGAAAAATTTGCCCATTCATTTCACTGTGGTAGTCCCTACCATCTACAGACTTTGATTGAAAAATGAGCTCTGCATCACGGACAAGCCCATTCTGTCTGCTGCCAGCATGTGCTAACATAATGCGTTGACATTTGCTGCTGGGAATTTTCCTTCTATGGTCTCCGTCAACAGATTGCCATTCTTTCTCGTTCGTATGATGAGTATTAACCCAAGATTCGTCCAAATACTATATCATAGCCGTCTTGCCTTCTCTCACGAATCTGCCTAAGGTATTTGCTTCGAGCTGCAACCAGAAGTGGTTTTTCACATACAAAATTCCTTCCGCCAGACGTTTTTCTAAAAGTGAAGCCGACACTTCTGACAAGTTGCCAAAGTGTTGTTTTTGAGACGTTAATATCGCATTTTGCTTGCAGCCGACTTTTCAGCATGCGGAGAGTAACAAGTTGATTGGCATTAAACATCTTCAAAATCAAACGTCTAATGACAACCTTGTCAAAATCATCAATTTTTTTTCTTCTTTCCTTGCTTAACCGCAGCCTCTGTACAATCACCGTCCTGTTGTATCCAATGTCGGAAAGATCTTCTATCCACACCCAGGGCCTTTCGTGTTCTCCTACCTGGTTCTTGGATGTCGTGGTATAAACAACCCATCTTAGCCTCTCTGCGAAAAGGCCTGTACAATATAACAGTTACCTTCTGCAAAGTGATAAATTTGCATTTCAGATTCATTGCGCTTTTCATAATTATGCAGTTTAGTTTATTAATATATGATACGCTGGTGTCGTTTTGTTTCGTTGCAGCCAACTCATTGCAATTAGCATACGCCGCTGAAATAATTACTCGCGACTTTGTACAATAGGTGCGCACTCATGCGGACATGTAGTCACTACACTAATTCAAACAAAAAAAATATTGAATAGCATATTTCATCGCTTGTGCTATGCTGCAACAAAAATTAGGTGCGAAATTTTTGAACAGATCTTGTAACTTTCCTGTAGAACTAATAAAAGTTAACACAGACAACGGTAAGAGTTTTTTATATAACGTAAAGAAGAAAATTCGAACATGACATGAGTTTTGTAAGGGCAAAAAAATATATTAATAACTGCATTGATATCAGTAGGGCACGTAGCAAATTTCAATAACATCCGTCAAGGGGTTGCAAAGTTACAACGTTCAATGTGTGGGCACGAATTTCCGAACAAACAATAGAAGTCCTTGTTAGGACTGACAAACGCTAGCTATAAAAGCTTACAGTTCCTTTCAGGGTCTTGCTTCTGGGTGCCATGCTCAAAGAGTTTGTCATCTCTTTTTCTTTCTTAACTTTTATTTCGGTACATTTTGTCGATGTATTATAAGGAAAACAATTTTGCTAACTTTGGCAAAATGCTAAGCCAAAGGGAAGTAGTCATGGCTGGGTTTAGAAAATATTTTCTTCATTAGAAGGAATTGGTATTAATCTAAAGGTAAGTTCCAGTGTATGGGAGGCCCGGTCTTGGAGAGATTCGGTGGCTAGTTCTATTGTTGTTTTCAGTTTTTGTATTGTAGGTGTTTATTATCCCCCCACCTGTCGATTGTTGTTCGTTTGTTTATGATTTTAGTTTCACCGGTGTACTTCATTATTATCATCATTCACTGTGTTTTGGTCCTGGTTATTAGTTACAAATAGTTTGTATGATTACTGTGTTAGAATCTAAGCATTGTAGGTATGAGGGTCAAAGTATATTGAGGATTAGTGTGTTCAGCTACACATGTCTTAGTCTAGACAGAGGTGGATCTGATTATTATAAGTAACTGATTCTATGGTTACTTGTGTATATTATCTGTAGAATTATTGGTGATTTGTTACGGTGTTATTGTAGTACCTAGGTAGAGATATATTAATACTGATAATCTGGTATTGTAGTTGTGATGACAATTTCGTATTTGGGAATCTAGTCTGTAAATCTATAGTCATGGCAGATTGTTCAAGAACTATTAGAAACAGAAAGAAAAGAATAGCCTTAAGAGACTTTATTTTGGCTATCAGAGATTGTGAGTCTTACGAATTGTTTAACACTATGGTAAAAGTGGATGATAAATACAAGCCACATAGAGCAAAGGTATATCTGATAGAGATTAAGGAAATAAGAGAAGTTACAACTGGAATTGCATTACCAGTATTGGATGAGAGCAAGAGACCAAAACTGAATCTAAAGAGGAAAGCTAATGTAGCTGATGGCATCATGAAAACTGAAACCAAAGAAGTCACTGTACAAACAGATAACTGTTGTGAAGACTGTTCAGTCTCAATTGTGAAAATGTCCAAACTGAATGTGGATGAACCACAAAAGAAGAATATCATCAGTGATGAGTCAGTTAGGAGTAAAGCTAACTTATATTCTATGGAAGGAAGATCAATAAGTGTTAGTAAGAATGCAATGTCTACAAAAGCCTATGAGACAACAAAGGGAGTGACAAGGTCTGTGCATGATGAAACATACCATGCATCCCAAGAAGTGTTTTTACCAAAAATGGGTTTTTGGTGTGACAAAGATCAGTTAAAGATAGACAAATTGATTCAGGAAGAGGGAACCTTCGAGGAAAAGTGTATAATATTAGAAAAAAATATAAGGTTGTTGAGCAGTTATTAGACAAGGAATACAAAGATGGTGTTCAAAGATTAGATGATGAATTCAAGGTGGATAGGAACATGATATTAACTGAGTGTAAGGGTAATACTCAAGTTGAAGAGCAACGTTGCAGGGTCCATTTAGCTCGTCGGAAGGAGAAAGGTAATGCTTTATACAAGAGTTTCTGTGATAAAGTAAAAGAACTAAAAGAGCAATTTAAGGCTGGTAAACAAAGATTACAGCAGCAAGCCGAAGCATTGAAAGATCGAGCTAAGTCTACGGAGGAGAGACATGAGGCGGCGCTTGATACAGATCCATGAGATTGGGAAAAGGAACCCTTAGATGCTCAAATGCAGTATAGGAGGGCGAAGATGAAGGATGCTGCATATGTTGCCAAGAAAGCAGTACTGGAAGAGACTGAAGCTTCAAGGAAGGAAGTGTGGAAGACTGTGATGGATGGTCTGAAAGGGAATTGTGCTGGATTTACAGACCAGTTAGAGTTAATGTTATCTTTCAATTTCAAAAACAGATACGTGGATAAAGGAAAAGAACCATTGAAGTTGTTAATGTTCAACGCCATCAAAAAGTTACCACCAGATAAGTGGGACATAACTGATCTGTTTGCTCTACTAAATATACTGTGCTATTTGGAAATACTTTTATGATCATGGTAGTGATGATGATGGATTCTAGATTGAAAATAGTTTTGATGTTAGTTGGAAGAGATTGGTACTTGTTACAACTCAGCATGAGAGGTTAATTGTTACTGTGCATAGAACAAGGCTGAAAGCTATAACCTTCAAGAATGGAAATTTAACAGAATGTATATAAACAACAAATAGTGAACAGGTGTACAGTAGAAGTCAGTATAACTTGGTGTTTTAGATTGACTTATTTCATTAACTAAAGTAGTAAAGCTTAATTGGGAGGTACAGGGTGTAGTATTTAAGGCCGCTGATTACGAAGACATGTGAAATGGGTATATCATCCCTTAATTGATTATTTTGTCACCCCACTGGGAATGTTTAGTGGAATGGGGTGGACATAGAAGGGTATGTGATGTGGCATAATGTGATACAAATTTTCCAAGGCAAATGATTTTATTCTTGCCTAATTTTGTTCATCCATAGGAAAGTATGCTATGCCATGAGATACCGGTGTTGTTGGTGGAATTGTCTATTATTACAGCAGCTAATGGGTGGTCATCAGCAGGCTTGCTCATCGATACCTCTTTTCAGTGAGACATCAGTCCTGTAGTCTGGTTTTGGAGCAATTGAGACATGATTTACAGATGAAATTTAGCATTTAGTATAGATTGTTTTATATTTATGAATCACATTTGTGTTACTTTGATAAGTTGCAAGTGTTAATTTCTAATTTAATTATATTATTTAATGAATAGTATTGATGTACTTTTTGGTTCACTTATATATTTTTGTATGGTGAATCCACATGATTTGGTTAATTTACTTATGTAGTGCCTTTTTGTTCCATCCCTCTTTTGTTGATTAATATGACTTAACATAGTGTAATCCTTATGTGTAGATATTATGATTGCATCGACCTCAATTGTTTTTAATTTTTTGTTCGATGTATTTAAAAAAAAATGATGATATCATTTTTTCCCCGGGGGTCGGCATGATCTGTTAAGTCATATTTTGATTTAGAGTTAGGTGTTGGGGTTTTTTATGTACGGGGATGAAGTTTGTTAGTAAGTAGTTTAATGTCATGAGATGCATGATGTGTATACATGTGTGTGGGTAGAGAATGGTGAAACATGTTAGTGTATTATTATTGAAGTATGCAAATTTGGAATGTTACATTTAAAAGTTCACTGTCAGAAGCACGTAGAGCATGGTTGAAGAATACACAGTGGCGTTCATGTGTGAATCGAGGATTATTTGCACACGAGAAAAGCGTGCGAAGTGAATGTAGTTAGCATACTTGTCAGAGAAGTATACTGAGATATTAATGGGAGTCTGTGGCCATCGGTCGTGGGAGACGGTCGATGTTTTTTAGAGTATGTGAATAGTGTCTGTGATTTTGATAAGGATATATTGGATGTGACGCGATGATGTTCCACGTAAGGTGTATTTATAAGGCCTTTATAAATTGTTATTTGCCAGCGCGTTATGTTCTGTCCTGCGCTTGGAAGTGGATGGATTAAAAGGCACTTCGTTTTCCCGTGTCAGAAGGAGGTCTATGGTAAGACCATTATATGTTATTGTTTGAATGCGCGTTGTGTGCTTTCCCGCGCCAATAGGAGGTCTACGTTATAAGACCCTGGCTGTTCCAGTGTTTGGAAGCCTAATAGGAGCTTTGATAGAAAGCTCGTGTTTATCGACACTATAAGCGCGTTGTGGTTTTCCCGCGCTGTGAAGTTCTGGAGGAACTTGGATGCCTGGTGATTAGACCAGAGATAGAAATATATGTGCGAGGAGTGAATGCCGCACTTACATTGAATATAGATTATAGAGATATATGTGCGAGGAGTGAATGCAGCACTTACATTGAATGCAGTTGCTACCAGTACTTAAGGATGAATGTACTACATATTCTAATTATGCAAGTATTTTGTACTATTGTTACTGATGTCCAGGACTAAGCTGTCGATATTATATGTATGGAACTGTGACCCAGACTTCTGTCAGGTTATTTATTTGAGTACGTACTGTCGTGAGTGTCAGTCAAACTTATACACCAAATATTATACAGTAGGATGCTTACGAAATCTATCCCGTAACATTTGGGCCTGCTAATGTTGTTCAAGTTTAAACTAAACAAACCACCTTTAACATAAGTGGTGGCCAGATCCTGTCTACTAAGAAACACCACCGTTAACATACAGACAACGGTAAGAGTTTTTTATGTAACGTAAAGAAGAAAATTCGAACATGACATGAGTTTTGTAAGGGCAAAAAATATATTAATAACTGCATTGATATCAGTAGGGCACGTAGCAAATTTCAATAATATCCGTCAAGGGGTTGCAAAGTTACAACGTTCAATGTGTGGGCACGAATTTCCGAACGTTTGCTTTAAATCACGATTACTAGCAACACAAGAGAGAAAACTGGACTGATTCTAAAGGCGACGAACTGGAACGGACTACGGACTACGACTTATGGAACTTGGAACACAAGAAGTATAAATGGGAAGGAAGAGGAGCTGGTGGAAGAGATGAGGAAAGCAAAACTAGAAATCCTGGTTATAACGGAAACAAAGAAAAAAGGACAAGGAGTCATGGATCTCGATGGCAACACGCTGTTCTACAGTGGTGTACCCATGTCTGAAAGAGCTAAAGGGGGCGTGGGTTGCATTATGGCCCAAAATCAAAAAGATAGTATCAAGGGATGGAACTTTGTCTCGGAGCGCATTATGGTTGTTAAACTAAAAGAAGGAGAAACCATAGTCAACCTGGTCATAGTGTATGGGCCAAATGAGGATGAGAGAGCAGAGGTCAAGGAGGAATTCTTCGAGCTGCTTCAAAGGACAGTGGATGACTGCCTAGATGAAGTTATCATGCTCGGAGATTTTAATGCCAGAGTTGGAAATGACCATGCTAGATGGGGTGGAGGTATCGGAAGATATGGAGAAGATACTCTCAATGGCAATGGAAAGCGACTCCTTAGATTCTGCAGTGAGCAGAATCTGATCATTACAAACACAAAGTTCCCCCATAAGCGCATACATGCATACACTAGATGTGAACCAACAAAGAATGAGAAGTCAGTGATCGACTATGCCATTGTTCGGAGAAGCTCATTCAAATATGTCCGAGATGCTAGAGTCTGGAGGGGGCCAGAGATTGGAAGTGATCACTACCTGCTAACAATCAAAAGAACAACTGAAAGAGTTGCTCAGCCTAGGAACTGTCCAACATCACGCAAGAAACCAAGTAAACGAGCAGGAGAAATGAGCATTAGGACCTACAAGCTGAGAGAGCCAGAAATTAAGACCAGATATCAGGGGCTTATTGCTGCAGCGGTGAGCAACACAGAAGAACGACCTGATGACTTGGAAACCCTCTGGATTAAATTCAAGGATATCATAAAGACAGCTGCTGTAGAAGCATGCGGTGAAGTCCGACTTGGGAACAAGAGAAAGAGGACACCTTGGTGGACAGAGGAAGTCAAAGAGAAAATAAGAGAGAAGAAAATGGCATGGAAACAATACTTAGGAGCTAAAAACACAACAGGACAAATGGAAAAATATAGAGAATATGTGACACTAAGAACAGAAGCAAAGAACAAAGTGCTAGCAGCAAAACAGAAGTCCTGGGAAGAATTTGGAGAAAAGCTAGAAAAAGATGCACAAGAAAACCAGAAATTGTTCTATAAGACCCTAAAGAACATGAGGAAGGAAAAACAATGCCCTCTCAAATTTATAAAGGACAAGCAAGGCAAATTGCTTACTGCTCCGAAGGAAGTAATGGGAAGATGGAAAGAATATTTCTCAGAACTCCTGGATGGTGAGCATGGTGAAGCATCAGAAATGATAAACACTAGCACAGAAGAGAAAACCAATGATGGTGAAGATGACATAAAGATGGAAGAACTGAAGGCAGCACTGGAGAAAATCAAGATGGGCAAAGCAGCAGGGCATGATGGTATAACACCAGAAATGGTTAAGTTCATGGGAGCATCAGGCGACCTATTACTCTTAAGGGTTTTACAGGCAGCGTGGTACAACAAGACCATACCAAAGGATTGGGAGATTGCCATCATAACACCAATTTTTAAAAAGGGTGACAATCGAGAGTGTGGAAACCATAGAGGCATATCCCTTCTCAGTGTCCCTGGTAAAATCTACTCTAGAATCCTAGAGCAGAGACTCCGACGCCTAGCTGAGCCACAATTGGATGAGGTCCAGTGCGGATTCCGAGCAAACCGAAGTACTCAAGACCTAATCTTCACACTCAGACAGCTGAGTGAAAAGGCCCTTGAGTATAAGAGTGAGATGCATCTTTGTTTCATAGATCTGGAAAAGGCGTTTGACAGGGTCGCCTGGAGCAAACTTTGGGACTGTTTGGCAAGGAAGAATATTCCAGCACCTCTGATTCATGCTATACAGAGCTTCTACAAGTCTTGCAGAATTTATGTGAGGACAGCAAACCATAAGTCAGAAGAGTTCAGGACCACCACTGGTGTAAGACAAGGTGATATCCTATCACCTTACCTCTTCATACTCCTTATGGACGATGTCATCAAGGCATGTAAGGAAGAACAAGAAAGTATTCAGTGGGGTACTGGAAGATGAGACAGGTCTATATTTCGGAGCTGGCATTTGCTGATGATGTTGCCCTGATTGCTAAATCAGAGGCACATCTCCAATCCAACCTGCAAGTCTGGAAGGAAGAGCTGGAGAAGAGAGGGATGGTCATAAGCAGCTCTAAAACAAAATCCATGGTGATATCACGAGAAGAAAGAAAACATCAGATTAAGCTGGGAGAACAGGTCCTGGAGCAGGTCGACCACTTTAAATACCTCGGAGCTATTATAAACCGAAAGGGAGGCATCAAAGAAGAGTTGGCCACTCGAAAAGCAGCAGCTGGGAGACTTTTTCAGGCCATAAATCGAGGATTCCTCAGCAAGAGAGAGGTTGGTAAGAAAACGAAGATGGCTGTATACCGCTCCACCTATGTCCCAGTCTTGACATACGGATGCGAGTCATGGGCAATGACTACAACCCATAAAAGCCAGATCCAAACCTCAGAAATGAGGTATCTGAGGAAAGTGGTTGAAGTAACAAGAAGAGACATGGTCCGCAACCAGACGATCCGTCAAGGCCTAAAATCCCACCCGCTGCAGACCTAAATAGAACAGTCCCAACTAAGATGGTTTTGCCATGTCTGCAGAATGGGAGAAGATCGGCTACCACGACAAGCATGGGAAACAAAGAGCCAGGGATCCAGACTTCCAGGACGACCCAGAGTCCGCTGGGAGGACAACATTAGACAATCTTTGAAGGACCGAGGACTAGAATGGAACCAGGCCAGGAAGAAGACAGCTGATAGAATGGTCTGGCGCTCTCTCTTCCAAACCTCTACACCTCAAGGTAGAAGGGGAACGACTAAGTAAGTAAGTAAGTTAAGATATTGATATACCAAGGTGCTAATTTTTTACTATACATTATTAATCAATAAAGTGCATTGATTTGTTTATAACTGCAGTTAGTGAATTATTTAAATTTCCAGTTATAATTTTGTTGTGCGGTCAAAGAAATATTAATAATTTAAAATTGGTAGGGAATAAATACGAGCTGTACTCACATTTTTATATAACACCAATGGAGCATGGGATAGGTCTAGCGAGAACTTAACTTACCTTTCAGTTCTCTTCTACAACTATCATCGAGAACTGTGCAGTTAACTACCTGACTTGTCGTGTGCCTTCCCTACCTCTGGTTCGCTAGCTTTTTTTCTCCACTTCCGTGAAATACTTTCTAATTTTCTATCCAATATCAATTTCGCCACATTTTTTTTTTTTTTTTTTTTTCTTAACCAGCGGCACTTGGGCTTTCAGCCATTCGGCCCAATGACATGTCATTGCGAGGCTGGGGAACCTGAGGACTTTCCTTCCAACCCGGTCAGGAGCTTTGCTCCTTCCCATCCACAGAGGGTTTATCACAGGAGCCGTTCAGGTTATTCAGTCAAATTTCCGGCCGTAAACATTTCTTCAAACGCTGACGCCCGGGTTTGAACCATGAACACCTGGTCGCCAGTACAACGCCGAAGCCATTACACCAGCGCGGCTCCCGTTTTTCGCCACATATATACCGTGGGTTCTCAACCTTTTTTTGCTCATGGCACCCTTTTCTCATTTACCTCTGTAATTCCCCCCCCCTCCCCCCATTGTAGCTGTTAGCTGGAAAAAAGGTACCTTACCATCAGCACTGTTTATTAAATGGTTACTTTAACAATTGCCTCCAGCTAACAGCATGGATAAAATCAGGAGTGAAGTTAAAAGTTGCAACCAATGTGGAGTGGGTTCCGTTCGCGGCGCAGGCGGGGAGAAAACAACAGGAGGCATACACTTTGGTGTAATGACCAGAGTGTAAAGAAGATAAAGAACCGACACACTTGTCCGAGGGGGGACGCTTCTGATGATCAGACTACCTCCTGTTGTAGCGCTGTATAAAGAGTTCCGTATCATCGTAATCTAAACTGTATCATATAAAGTCAAAGTATGTGCAGTAGCTAACAAAACGATTAATTCTATATATACATAATTGTGTAATATCAAACAAAAGTCGTAAGGACATACAATGTCTAGCAGCAGCATAAGGCCTGCAAACAGAAAAGATTCTAATAATCAGTACTTTATTTAAGTTAAGTTTGGATGGCCCCCTCAGAAACTTATTGTCACCCCCTGGAAGTATGACACTTACTGTGTCCCCCTACAAATATGGCATGGCTCACGTTGAGAAACACTGATACACACAACAGTTAACCATACAGCGAATCAGAAATGAGAACATAAATTCCGTGGTTTTATTTCTATTTTTAGTTTCCGCTGCACACTTGTGTTGTTTTAGGTCCTTGCACAAACGCTAATAATGAATGAAAATGGGGAACTTATTCTCAAACTTCTGTGCTTCAAATCAACTGGCTATAGGAGGAAGCATGTTTCCCCATAAGAGAATACACAAGGCAACATGGATATCACCAGACAATAGAACAGAAAATCAGATTGATCATATATGCATAAACAAGAAGTTTAGATCATCATTGCCGGATGTAAAGGTATATAGAGGAGCATATGTGGCATCAGATCACCACCTTCTGATAGCCAAAGTAAAAATGAAACTCAAGAGATATGCAACAATGCAAAATTATAGACAACAATTTAATGTAGGACATCTAAGAAATCAAGAAACAAGAGACACATTTGCGGTCACAATATCCAATAAATTCCAAGTGCTCAAACAGCTGGAAGATGTAGAGAATACAGAAGACTATTGGCAGCATATCAAAACTGTATGGAAAGAGACATGTGAAGAAATACTAGGGAAAAGGGAACGACAACAAAAAGCATGGATAACAACAGAAACCATCAATAAGAAAAAAGACAGGAAAAACAAGAAAGCAGATTTAAACACAAACAAAACCAGAAGTTCCAAAGCCAAGGCTCAAGAAGTGTACACAGAAGCAAACAAAGAAGTAAAAAGAAGTATCAAAAGAAACAAGAGGAAGTAAATTGAGGAGTTGGCAAGAGAGGCAGAAGGTGCTGCAGCCAAAGGGAATATGAGAGAACTGTATAACAGCACAAAGAAGCTAACGGGGAAATACAAGCAAACAAGTTGCTTCATAAAAGACAAGAATGGAAAACTGCTCAGCAATATACAAGAGCAAATGAAGAGGTGGACAGAATATTTTGAGGACCTTCTCAATAGGCCAGTTCCAAAAAAAACCCCAGTCATCCAGCCAGTAGAAGAAGAGCTACAAATTAACGGTGAAAGACCAACGAAGGAAGAAGAAAAAAAGCCATAAAGCTTCTAAGAGATGGAAAAGCGTCTGGACCTGATGGCATTCCAGTAGAGTCCATCAAAGCAGATATCGACACGGCTACAGAGATGTTATATAAATTACTTGGTAAAGTCTGGGAAAAGGAAGAGATACCAGCAGAATGGAAGGAAGGATACCTGGTTAAGTTGCCTAAGAAGGGAAATTTACAAGAGTGCACAAATTATAGAGGAATAATGTTACTTTCAGTGCCAGGAAAAGTATTAAACAGGATAGAATTTTAGAATTACAAAGACAAGCCTCCATTTTAGCCAAGTGGTTATTGATATGTCTGTCGTGTCAGTTCGACTAATTAAAAAAACATAGTAACCTTCACGCTAACCTTAACCTTAACCCAACCCCTGTTTCCAGATTTTTCAAATAAAAATAATAATCTCTAACACCAATCTTAACACTAACCCAAGCCAGTTTCGAATTTTTTTTTTCTCTTAACGTTCTGTGCACCATGAAAAGATTGTAAAGCATGCGTGTTCTATAAATAAGTGTTCAAATTAGCTTTCACGGAGCTATAAGCACCGTTTCTGTACTTTCTCAAAAAGCTGATGGGATTGTTTCATTGTTAATTTACCAAATGTTTTATGAAGACAATACGTAATATGGAGATAATGTCTATAATTTTCAATACTATGTTCAATAGCCACCATTTCACTTATGGCATTATCCCTTCCAGCATGCAAAAAGGCATAACTGGAGTCATCCTTATATGACCACCAACCAAGCACAATGCTATAATATACATATGTGGAAGTGAACCTCTGTCTGTGAGGCTAATTACACCCTCATAGACTATTGAAATCATGCACACACTTCCAGGGATTCCCCCTGTGGTGAAACATGTTGAGAACCGAGTTTTGTACACCGAACGTGGAGGAGTCACCTGAGCGCCAAACGTAACTCTGGCCTTTACCTGCTTGGCTACATGCAGGAGGATCTCACTGTGGGCCCCTGATGATCAGGAGATGCTGAGAAGAGGCTCTGTGTAGGACGTGACTACTCCTTGGTAGACCCCAGAACCAGAGCACAGTATTTTAGCTCTGCATAATATGACAGCCCCGGCCCCCCCCCCCTTTGGATGGCCGGGAAGCCAAAGTTTGCCACGCCCTTCTTACCCCTAGCTTAGGACCAGATGTGTTGATTCTTTAAATGTCAGCCTGGAACTCATGACATCAACTCAAAACGTTTCAGAATTGCAGAAAAGTCACAGGATAAGCCTAGATGTACAGTGTAGATAATACCAAGAAATCTTCAACTTGGTATCGGATGCTAAAAATACGAGAAGCTCACCAGCCCTAGTTAAACAACAACAACAACAATAATCCCTCCAGGCCAATTATCGTAAACAGTGTAGCCTCAACGAGAATGTCCAAATTTTATGTGTATGTTTTTTTTCTTCCTGTTGTGTGTCCTTAAATGTTAGATTCTTCATACTTGTTATGTTGTCATTCAAAAACAAATACGTGTGTATGTGTATGTGTGTGTGTGTGGGGGGGGGGGGGAAGGGGGTAGGGGATCGTTTAGAATAGAAAATGGCTGATACAAGTTGGCATGAATACATTGGTGCAGGCTGTTGTGACAGGACAAGCTGCAGTGGCTGCTCAATACTCCATCGGGAGCAGGAAAGTGAAATGATGATGATGGTTGAGTGTCCTTCATTGATGAGGCAGAGCCGGGGGTTTCTGAAGAGACAAAGAAGAAATATGACTACTACTTCCTCTGGCATGTCGTACAAGGCGACTTAATAAGAAGTTGTGCATGGGGGGGGGGGGGGGGTTGGCCACCTCATCATGTACAAATAATTGATACAAAAACAATCGCTACAAAAGCTTCTGACTGATTGAGGCATAATTTCTACAAGGGGACAAGCTACAATGGTGGATCCATGCTCCATAAGGGACACATAGGAATATGTGATGAAGATATGCTCCTTGGCAGAGGCGGACTGATCACTGGACTTTTCTGGCGCTGCCCGAGGGCCCGCAGCCGTAATTATCTTACAATGCATGATTTATTAATGTGGAATTAGTATTCAGAGGCCAATGACCCTGTTTTGCCCAGGAGCCGGAGTACTGTCAGTCCACCTGTGCTCATTGGTGAACTGAAGGGTACAAAATGTATCGCCTGTGTTATGTACGGACGTGCGATTCTATATATATATATATATATATATATATATATATATATATATAATATATATATATATATATATATATATATATATATATATATATATATATATATATATATATATATATTATATATATATATATATATATATATATATATATATATATATATATGTCTCTAGTATAGATGATCTAGACCAGGGGCCCTCAACCTTTTTTTTTTTGCACCGCAGGCACATTTTAGATTTATAGAGAGGGTGTTGGGCACCAACCAAATATCGCGATTCACATATTGACTCATTTTTACAACAAAATTGACGAAACACTTATATAAGGCTAAATAAACACATTTAATGAAATATTCAAGATTAACAAAATAATAATAATAATCTTTAAAATATGTGAGTCAAACGTATAATTAGTGTGATCTCTGGCACTGCATGTCACTGATCAACTGTTCATAGTTAGGAATGTATATTGGTAGAGATTTTGAAATTTTATTGCAAAGACCTAATAATTTTAGTTGAGGGTAAGCTATAATGTCTGACAATTTAAGAAACATTATATATTTATTGTTTTATTCACTTATCATCCGCGGGCATACAAATAAGCTGGCACTGTTGAGTACCCCTAATCCAGCGTATCCCAACCTTATTCTCAAACTTGTATTTTTTCAGTGGAACTGGAAGATTGAACCCCAACCTAATATCACCAGCGAGTACCAAGCACTTAGCGTTTGTGCAAGGACCTAAAACAACACAAGTGTGCAGCGGAAACTAAACATAGAAATAAAACATGACTTAATCAACACAACGGAATTTCTATTCTCATTTCTGATTGACTGTATATTTAACTGTTGTGTGTATCAGCGGTTCTCAACGTGAACCATGCCCTATTTGTAGGGGGACACAGTAAGTGTCATATTTCTAGGGGAGACAATAAGTTTCTGAGGGGGCCACCCAAACTTAACTTAAATAAAGTACTGATTATTAGAATCATTTCTGTTTGCAGGCCTTATGCTGCAGCTAGACATTGTATGTCCTTACGACTTTTGTTCGATATTACCAAATTCTGCATATATAGAATTAATCGTTTTTGTTAGCTACTGCACTTACTTTGTCTATATATGATACAGTTTAGATTACGATGATACGGAACTCTTTACACAGCGCTACAACAGGAGGTAGTCTGATCGTCAGAAGGGTCCCTCTCGGACAAGTGTGTCGGTCCTTTATCTTCTTTACACTCTGGTCATGACACCCAAGTGTTTGCCTCCTGTTGTTTTTCCCACCTGCGAAGCGAATGGAACCCACTCCACCTTGGTTGCAACTTTTAACTTCACTCCTGATTTTATCCATGCTGCTAGCTATAGGCAATTGTTAAAGTAACCATTTAATAAACAGTGCTGATGGTAAGGTACCGTTTTTCCAGCTAACCCACTATGGGGGAACAGGGGGGGGGGGGGGGGGTTACATATGTAAATGAGAGAAGGGTGTCATGAGCAAAAATAGGTTGAGAACCCACGGTATACTCGTATATGTGGCGAAATGGATATTGGATAGAAAATTAGAAAGTATTTCACGGAAGTGGAGAAGAAAGCTAGCGAACCAGAGGTAGGGAAGGCACACGACAAGTCAGGTAGTTAACTGCACAGTTCTCGATGATAGTTGTAGAAGAGAACTGAAAGGTAAGTTAAGTTCTCGCTAGACCTATCCTATGCTCCAAAGGTGTTATATAAAAATGTGAGTACAGCTCGTATTTATTCCCTACCTATTTTAAATTATTAATATATCTTTGACCGCACAACAAAATTATAACTGGAAATTTAAATAATTCACTAACTGCAGTTATAAACATGGTAATCAATGCACTTTATTGATTAATAATGTATAGTAACAAATTAGCACCTTGGTATATCAATATCTTAACCATTAGCCTTATTAGTCATCCAAGTAAAGTGATGTTGAGGATACTTTTGAACAGAATAAAACAGGAATCAGAAGAAATCTTGTCCGAGGAACAAGCTGGCTTTAGACCAAAAAGAAGTACCTCAGAACAAATCTTCAATATTAGATTACTGATCGAAAAACATCTCCAGTATCAACGCGATTTATACCATAACTTCATCGATTTCACAAAAGCCTTCGATCGAGTCCGGCATGAAGGCTTATTGCAAATAATGAGAAAATTCAATTTTGATACCAACATCATAGATATATTTGAAGCACTAGACAAGGACGCAAGCAGTGCTGTTTTTGCAATCAATTACATTGGAGAATTTTTCAAAACAACTGTAGGAGTTCGTCAGGGATGTATCCTGTCTCCAGTGCTCTTTAATATATATCAAGAACATTGTTGCTTGGGTGGTTGTAATCGTGTTCGAAGAGTGTCGATAGGTGTTGTCAAACATGAAGACAAACCAATGGTCAACTCGACCTACGCAGTGGTGTATTGATTTGGAGTAAGGATACAACAGTACGCGAATGCTGGAAAATGTTCTGAGAGTTGACAATAGGGCAATCTCACTCACTCGTGGCAGGAAGTGTAAGACGAACTACTGTTTACGTTTTCTTGTATTTAATGGACACACACTTCGACGACACAGGAACAGGAAACAGGTTGGCACAACACTATCATATATGTATGACAACAGTCTACAGTTTTAAATCGGCATTCATGTTGCATGACAGCATAATGGAATCTCAGTAGACAAGCATTCAGTGATTCCAATATAGATAATCATCTGTCTTTACTGACAAAGCACGTCAGTTCATAAATAATATATTCAAAATGGTTCCTAGACCTAACCTCGCCTAGCGAAGATTCCTTTGGGTAAAGTTCAGCACATATTTTTTTTGATAACAATATTGAACCACTAGTAGTGGGTTCTCTTCTGTAGCAGTGATCTCTGGACCCATCAAGCAATAGTACGGGGCATCCCTTTTCTCTTCTTGATGATCGGAATAAATAAATATATATATATATATATATATATATATATATATATATATATATATATATATATATATATATATATATAGCCTATAGGGTTCAAAATGGCTTCTCCTCCCAGTGAGTTGTCGCTCACCCAGGATACACATTATGACGCGTAATCAAAGCTGATCATTCATTAAATGTCCTCATTGCTTTGTAGATTCTACCATTGATACTATTGACTTCATCACATAATATGGTGCTGCTAGGTATGAATGTCATCTTCATCTGGTCAATATTCATCTAAACGTACAACCGTACGATTGCCCATCGAATACAAGGCCTTAGGAAAAGTACATAAGAAATGCGTCTTTACCTTGGTGTCAGAAATACACTAGAATATGGTTCTGCCACTCCTTGGCAGTAAGAATAAACACTGGGGTGCATAATACATGATATGTCTAAAGAGACTACCTCTTTCCCCATTAATTGCATCATCATCTCAACCCATAACCCGTCATGGGTCGTAGGGGTACCATGGTGGAAGCATCAGCAGACAGGGTCCTCCACTGCTCTCTATTCTCAGCAATGCGTACAAGTGTGGAGAAACCGTGTCCTGCCCATTCTTTGATGTTATCAGCCCAGGATTGTCTTTGCCTTCCTCTTCTCCGTTTACCTTCGACTGTTCCCCCTG
>JAMPIV010017500.1:0-177835 GCA_024509875.1 Oreohelix idahoensis | reverse complement strand
TCTTAAAATGTCATGTAAAGACTTGCATTAGGTATGTTGTATATAATTATTTTTTTTTTACAGTTGTAGGAGATCCGACAAGATATTGTGATTTGGTAATATTATCATTTAACTTCTCATCGAGGGGTAGTCTGAGTAAATTGGGATTGGTGGTATGGGAAGATAGGAAAACCAAACTATGGGGTGGAAAACGCCATACTCAGAAAGAGGTTTCCGTTCTATTCTGTTACAATAGTATATAGGTTGTACAGCAGAAAGTTACTATCTATGGAACAATGAAGGGAACCGTGGCCTATGCTTTAAGATGAAGGACCCACGTGGTAGGGACTTCTCTGGACAATTAATGGAAACGAGCTACCCCCGACAACCTTTGAATCAGAGGACGAGCGGCTTCGAGCAGAGTGAAAAGAACACACCATAAAGAGGAGCAGAACTCCGTAATTTGGCAGCTTGTTCAAATATATGCTGCCATTTGAACATTCTTGTACATCATTACCTGGATGATAACCTTTCTTGATTTCAATTACTGTTCAAATTATTTTCCAAAACTGTTAGAAAATACATTAAAGTGGATTATTATTTTTTGTTATTTGTAATGTTACACTTACTTTTTAACACTTCGATTTAAATCAGTTTAAAGTTACTGCAGTTTGTCTCAATAAAAATTACTAACACACTGTTAACAGAGCTTACTAGGAATATATATATTCCATGAGTAAATCAGAGGTGGGGCTTAAAAACGAGTGAAAGTAATAAGTGCTTAAATCTCTTCACAATAAAGCGTCGCAGAATTACAGAGTTTATCATACTCAGCCAAAGCAGTATTGTTTCTCGCTTATTCTGAATATCTTGTGAAAACCCCTGAGAGATTAGGAAGCGCTTTTGTTTCTTCTATTTACATGTCTGACAAGAGTGTATCTTGTGCGAAGGTAGTTATCTTTGAAGCCCATATTAGATACTCTTGAGTTTTGGACGCCACTGTTGGACCATATGCCAAATCGGGGGGGGGGGGGGGGTGCGCAGCAAGGATCTAAGAGCAGAGGGCCGGCCCATGCGGGGGATAACACCGTTCACATGGACTTCAGAAATTGACAGCCGCATTGGTAATGCTGCAGCTACCTTTGGCCCGCCTCACATCCGCGTGTTTGGGAAACTCCTATCTCCTCACAATGAAGACCAAAGCTGCGGTATATAACGCTGCGTCACGCCGCAGCACACTTCTGTAATGGCAGCGAGACGTAGAGACAACCTATGTCTAAGCAAGAAGTAGGCTCAATTACTTTCAATCTGCGGTGTCTCACGCCACATCCTCGGGATTTCGTGGAAAGAAAAAAAAGTGGACAAAATGTCGAGGTGTTGTCACGTGCTAGCCTTCAAACGCATGAATAAGCTGCTTAGACAGCGCAGACTACGCTGGCTTGGGCCATGTCACACCGCCGCATGGAAGATGGTACGCATCCGTAAGTTATCTTCTACGGACATTGGCTAGAGATGGCAAAACGGAACAGTTGGGCGACCGCAGCTGGAATTCAAAGATGTGTAGTAATAGAGACAACGATGGCAAAGGACATAAATTAGCCAACCCAGGAGGATGACAGCTGCAATCGACACAGGTTGCGGTGCTATCTGCGGCGCCACCTCAGATTGGGCGCGAAAAAGAAACTACACTGCAATACAAGCAGAAGAGAGGAGATAAAGCGTCAAAAAGGAAACACCAGGAATAATAAGCAGCTGAGTGCTGTCCCCTTCAGGGGCGCATTTCACATAGTTGTGACTGAAGTGGCTATTATAAATATTAGTATAAAACATTAATACTGGCGAGGGAAGATGGTGGCTATATACTTTTCAGGTGAAAAATAGGGATGTGCAGTGATGCCCCTTATCAACCACTTTGTTAACTGTCATATACTGGGTGATGCACCATTCAACAGCGGATGCTTCCAGAGGAACAAGATGGACAGCATTCTCTACACTAGAGGATCTAGATGTCGTACTGATAGGTTGTGTCAGTGATTTTTTTTTTTTTTGGCCCCGTCTGAGTAGTGTGGATGGTGATAGGTAACGTGAGAAAAGATTTCAGGGTGGTAGCTTACAGGAAGAAAGAAGATATGTCCTCTAGGAATAGAGTAGTTTCTACTATTCCAGCCTAGACTATACGGATATAATTTGTATAAGACAACCTTGCCTCTCTGCGTCCACTTATAAAATTATAAGTTTAACCACAACACAGCTATGTAAAAAAACTACAGTTATCTTAGGTATGGGTCTGGACTCAACACACAAATGTTGAAGTTTCTTTGTTGTTTATTATCTTTTAAACTTGACACACACCAAAATATCTAAAGATAGATCAAATAAAAAATCAGATTTTACATACATATGAAATAGCAGGGATTAAATGATGCCCTCCCTTATGGAGAAAAGAAACCCTAAACTGTTAATACCCAAAGGTCGAGAATGTTTTGCCACATATGTTACGAGTAGGGACAGTAATGTAAGCCAGTTCCTACTATATGCTACCCAGTAATAGTTAAAACACGTTTAAGCAAACACCAATGGTGGTAAACCTTACACTGTAACAATGAAAAAAAAAATATTCACACTCTATCTGTCATACAGATGGCCCACTCAATCACTCTTATCGTACTCTTGGTGATATCCCTTGGAAAATACAATTTCACCTGGAATTCATGCTTTATCTGGTTCAATTCCACAAATTGGGCCAGTTAATTTATTAATACTAATTTTTACAATTATATACATAATATATCAGGACTCTTTCTTTAAACCCCCCCCCCCCCCCATTTTTACCATAACTAACCGAATAATTTTTTTACTTTAATTAAAATATTCCTCTACCCCGATAATTTTATTTAATTACCCCATCTTTACACCCCCCCCCCCCCCCCCCCCCCAACCCACAGTCCCCCAACCCTCCGCCACCCCCCCCCGGATGAACTATTTGTCACCGCCAATAATTGATGTAGGACGTGCTCTTAGGTTCGCACAGTTAAAGAGGAAAATACTTCCAGTATTGGGAAAACATCTGGTTGCTAAAAAAATGTTTACAATTGATAATGGTGATAATCTAAATCGTGGACTCTATGTTTAGAGAGCCGTGTCTAGAAACAGCGTAAATTCTCTGGATTGCTTCCCACTCTTGAATAGACTGTCAAGATACCAGTAGGGAACTATTAATGTTTGTTGTACCCCCTGTCGGGCTGGTATGTAAAATTGGAATAAATGTCTGGGTTTGGTAAGACAAGTATCGGACAATGTTCGTTATCTTTAGGCAAAATACTCCGATTCTGCACAGCGAAAATCTGATAATCGCACTTGATATAGCGACTGGTCAGAGGGACGGGAACAATAATGTTATTCTTGTACACAACTCCATAAGTGCAGGTAAGCATCTTGAAAAATATCTGTAGGTTTATTTGTAAGAACCAGTAAACATTTATGGAGTTAAAATGCTATCTTCTTCTCTCATAGGCTCATATCTTTGGCGAGTACGGACAGGGTCGTTTTAATAAGAAGACAAATCTGTTACCACTGCGTCAAAAACCAAGATTAAATTTAACAAGTAACCCATGGTGTTTTCAAAAGTTAAATGCCTTACAAAAGTCAGCTTTCGCTGAGACCCCTGGCTCTTAGGTCGGAGGGAGCTCATGCGAAGAATATCACACGAAACATGCTCATGTCCGCAGTCATACAAAACGCTACATGCTACTTATTATCCTAATCGGATCCACTATATACATGCACAGCCAGACAACGGGGACAGTATGATCTCCTCGTCCTCTCACCTCCGTCAGTTCCTGATTAAAACTTCAAGGTACATGGGTGTTTTCCATTTATCCACGACTCGTCAAAACAGTCGAGTCCATTTACGAACTTCTTAGCGTCGCAATGTCAGGGCCAACAAGCAGATAGAAATCTACATGGCAATGGTCTTACCAATCACGCCTGCTCGGCGCCTTTTTGGTCACGACGTCCAGCTATACAATCAGAGAATTCTCAATTTGCTGTTATTTTCTCATGATGTAATCCGATAGTGCGCACTTACACATAAACGGGTGATCGATTGCCCGTTGGAACTCCTGTCTTAAATAGGATATTAAAATTTTGTCTGGCGAATGTTTAGTTCATCGTACATGCGGTATTAAAATGAAAATCATCACGCCAACTTATAATAAATACAAACAATGAAATAAAATATCAAGAATTCTTTTCTGTCCACTGTCAAGTTCGCGCCTATTGCATTTAAACCAGTTAAGCTAAAACACGTATTTCTTGTGTGAGAAAGGGTGTGGTGATAAATTAACATTATTAACCTGAAACATCTGGTATGAAATTCAGCCTACGCCCTTATTTTATTTTCTCACTTAGGTTTAAACAAAAGTTAACAGCTAGAAAATCTAAGTGAATTTATATTGGTAAAAAGCTAAACACTTTTTAAACACGTAAGCGACTAGTTTTTCTATTTACCCAGAAAAAATCAGAATGAAAAATCCCCCCACGAAATTGTCAAATAAAACAGACATTTATCGAGTCTCACAATAATGGGTTCGATAATACGACGCCGTGCTTAGAGACTATCCAATAAATTACTGGAAGTGACAGAAACTGATAGCAGGGTTTAGGGAAGAAAGACCAACAGGTTTTATAAAATTCATTATATTTCCTCTGATATTTACTGATGATGTTAACTTTTTCACGTTACTATGTGTAACGAGGTAATCAAGATACAGAGTTTACGAGATAAAGGCTTGACGACGGTCTTCCGCCGCGAGCGCAGATTTTCAAACGGCATTAATAAGATACGGTATTACGATGTAACGGGGTTTTCTCTAAGATTTTGCCCGCGACTCGACATGTCATAGCAAGGACGTTTTATCTCGGGGAAGATTGGATTTCCCTTCGCGTTGACTTCTCAAAAAGATTCTTGTGTTTTTTCACGTGCGCGTTTGTATAGGTATCGTATTGAAATGACAGATAAGCTCTCCGGTGATGGGGGATAGACGCAAGGTAAACTCAGATTCCCTGGATTAGCTACCTGTTAGTGGACGGGCAGGTGCACGAAAGTTTGTAAATACACTTATTCGTTATTGCTTTGTTCAAAGAAGAAGAGGCATCTGTGATTGTATAAGAATAAGACTTGTTGTGAGTAGAAAGACAGGCAGTCTAAATGCCATGGATTTTTTTGCTAGCAAATCATAGAGACGCTATCGAGATTTACAAAAGTCTGTCAGGTTACTTTAGGCTCTTCTTTTTCCATTATTCGTCCAACCACTAGGAATATGCAGAAGAACCACTGAACTATTTACACACATTTCAAAATACATCCAGAAAAAGAAAAAAAAAAACAGAACTGAATGAAATATAGCACCAAACAAGGTGGGGGGGACTATCACATTAATCTCAAGAAGGACATGAAGTCCATGACATCACGCAATGTATGAAATCTTGCGCTCATATACACAACCACTCCACAAAAAAAAATAATAAGGAGGACCAAAAGCTTGTGAAAATTCAACTCCCACGCATTTACATGCAATTGGGAAAGCATATGTAACACCAGATGGCGGAACAAGCATAAAACATCAATAACGAATGAATAAAGCCTAGACTATCACTTCATCCACATCTAAGAACATATCAATCTGGAATTTCTCCTCCAGTAACTCAGTGCACACACTAAAGCTTCATATACTTCTTACGAGAGATATTGCGTAATTTTATTGTACGATTGCAGATATGCTGGAGAGCAGAGAATGACTACATAGATATGATAAGGTAAATGTCCAATGACTGTCACCCTCTTTACAACACAACTTGCCTAAGAATAAAGTCTTTCACAATTATTTAGGCCGAAACACCATCTTCTCAACCAAGAAACCGCTAAACATCGGAGCCACCAAGAAGATATGAGCACCATCATAGACGATGGGAACTGGGTTTTTGGTCAAACAATCCTCAGAAGAGACGATTGACACCTTATCACCATGAATTGACACATGCTATGGGGAATCCAGGGAAGGAAATAGAAAGCAGGGCCGGCCAAAAGTGCTGCTTGAAAGGAGAACATAATTTGGACGGCAGAAATTCCTAAGCTTGAAACATCCAGAGCTGGGGCATACACATCGAAGGATGGACTGCCGACCGAGCAAAGTGGAGAATAGTTTGCTTTTATTGTCATACAAGATGCCACCAAAGAGGAGGGACAGTTTTGTTTAGTTGCTGGTCATACAAAATGCCAACCAAAAGTGGAGACAGTGTGTTAATGTGTAATAACTAATAATGCCAACTCCTAGGAGTGTGAATGGTCCACTGAGACTGCTTTGGTCAGTTCAGTAGTCAAGGACCATAGGAAGAGAAGATGGACTGCTAGCTTTAGACGCTGGAAATTGGGTTAGTCCATCGTCACCTCAGAAGAGAAACCCTCGTTGCCGATCATAACAGAATTTTGTGCTATGGACCACAGGAATGGAAATACAAAAAAAAAAAAGCGAAAGAGGGCCGAAAAAAATAAAAAAGAACTTGGCGGAGGGGGACTGTGGAGGGGCGGAGATGAAAAGCATGAAACAAGAGCAGGAGCCACTGCACGAGGAGGGAATGGCCACCAATACGAACAAAGTGGAGAATTTGTTGCTGTCCTGCAAGAAGTTACCTAGGTTGATTTGAGTCACCTGATTGGCCGTTTTCAGTCAGCGGCTAGAAGGCTTGCCAATAAGGAAGATGAAAGGTGTGGCGGGGACAATTTATAAAGTTAACAGAAGCCCTAACACCTTCCTTCCGCTAAAACACCCAATGTCACAAAACCCCAAGTTTTAACCCTTGTCAAGATTATAAATTTGGGCTAGGCTATGGTTGATAACTAATGATCGCCAAGTGCAAGATCAGGTTTTAGTACCCTACCATAAACGAATGGATATCGGTTTATATACATTCACAATGATAAAGAAAGCCGTTATAGTTGTAACCCTCGCATCGCCCTTTTTTTCAGGTTGTAACCTGGTCCCAAAGAGGTGTAATATTTCACTACCGGGATGATAAATGTAGAGTAGGTTACTTTATATCCTCATCATTTATTACTCGTAGGCAAGCTAAAAATTTATATACCGGGTAATAGGTCTGGTGAAGGGTTAATCTTGTCATGTTACAACCAGTACGCCTCGACTTTGAATAAACTGTGTTTTTCAATCTCTTCCATATGACATACGATTCAATTTTCATCGAGGTATTTATTCACGCTTTGTCTTCTCCTTCTCCTCCTCCTTCTTTTTCTTCTACTTCGCTCGCCTCATAAATAAGCATGGTAGTTTCGCGTCTCTGGGCGTCTCTCGTCACCTTACAGGTTTCTCTCTCAACTGGGGGTTGGAGAAGGCGCCTCGCTGCTCAACACTGACATGGGAAACTGAACAGTCTTGGAATTACACGTTCTACTGTTTGTTTGGTTTGTTTGTCATTCCTGACATGGGGCACCATAGCTTGCGTTTCTCCGTTTTCAGTTGGTTGTAAACAGATGGTGTTAGTTTGAGTCTGCAATGAACGGTTCTTAGTCTGAAAATTATCACGTGGTCTCTTCTTGATAATGTAAAGCATAGTTTGCAGACTTTTACTCTTTTGAATGTGGAACTGAACACAAGAACCCAGACAAGTATCAGTGGTAATAAGAGATGAGAAGAAAAGACGCTGGCAATGATAGGAACACATATTGAGGGTACCCTGTTGATAGAATTACAAGGCAGTCGTTGTTCTGAAATCCACGGGTGTAAGAGAGGCAGAGGGAGACCAAAAGTACACGCAGAAGAGAGAACTGGGAGACGGAATGCGACAATGAGGTGAAGACATAGAAAGAACCTTGAGCTGATGGTACACATGACAACGGGAGGACTTTGGCATGTGTTTATTGAAGGCCATATGCTCCTTTGGGAAGCTGAAAGGTACTGATGATCTGTCCTGTGTGTATGACAAACAGTGTCCATTTTATCTAATGATACTCGATCTATTGCTAGAGGTCATAATACTTGACTGTCCCGACAAACTCCGTTATGGCAATATTTTAATAATACATTTTAACAATGAATGGCTGAATATCTGTTTGAATTTCAATTCAGTGTTTTCCTTTGATTTCTCTGCGTGTCCAACATGTTTTAGGCGAATAAAAAAAAAAAAAAAAAAAAAAAAGATTCCTAGCCTAGCTGTTCCATCATGCCAACACTCCACATGGTTATTGACAACTGTTAACACAACAAACCTACAAATTTTGTAACTAATCACTTATGTGAACATATTATTGTTTGGTAAGTTGATATGGAACCTACCATCATCACCATCCTTGGCTCTCCTTACGGAGCATGGAGCCACCGATGTAGTTGGTCCCCTTGCAAGAAGCCCTGCACCAAGCAGACGAAATCTCTTGCAGCTGAGGTTTTTGTTGGCAGTGTTGTTTTACACCAATGAGATTGCCAGCTCCATGCACAACCCATATTGGTCGCCATGTACGAATACATGAGGATGCAATGATCCTGTTCTTTCTTTGATTTTTTCAGAGACACCACTGGAAACACACACGGGGCTGATATAATGGTATTAGCTTATAAAAAGTGTTGAACATATGGATCTGTCATCTCCTCTTGTGTCATTGATTAATAGTGCACCAGATGTTGCCCATGTTGAATCTATGCCCCATATGTCCCTTGAAGATCATTATTTATTAAGGGCTTGCACGCGTATGTCGACCACCCCTCATACTTCACTATAGTCCTATACAGTGTGCCTCCCCCCTATCTCAACGGTTACAGGCTTTCCAACCCGACCGAGGTAAGCAGTGTCAATTATTTCTTTCCGGCCTGGTGGTTTATTCGAAGATTGTTGCTGTCACACATCTACAAAGTATCTTTCAAAAGAAGGAAGAAAAAACTAAAGGGAAATATTTCTCAGTATGTATATGAGTTAGACTTTGGGATTAGTACTGTAAAACATATTAATTGGGACAACAACTACATTTCTATAGAATAGTCGTGTTAACAATAGCGACACTAAATCCATGAACGGTTTTTCTCAATGCGGGCAGGGTAACATCATCATGATAGAAAACATATTGTCACAACTATACCAACCAACTAGCAAGCAGCACTTGTATCGGTGTTTTGTGACTGGCTTTCGCGTGGGGACGAACTGCAGTGGTGGCTTTATGTTCCCGTAAGGGAGCGCTAAGGCAAAAATGAATGGAATAATTTCGTTTCCTTAGCTGAATAAACATTTGTACTTTTATGATACGTAGATAGGCTAAAGCGCCTGTAGTAAAATTTAACATGAAGATCAATTAATACTGATAGAGAAAATTTTTATTGATTCCCTGGTTTGAAACTGTGTTTTTTCGCGACAGGACTTCTTAATAAGGAACATCTCTCACTTGGAAAGGTCTTAGGGAAATAAAAACATAGAACACAATCAATCTACAGTTAACATTACTACTCACATCTCACCAGTGTAAGGTATAATCAAAGAGACACGAAACATAGAGGCAAATACATAACGAGTACACAATAATATGTATGAACCAAAATTAAGTGTACTGATTGTCGTGGTTTGCCACACTACTTAATCAACACATATACACACATAACATTAACAATACACTAACGACTATATCACATCATCACATGATGCACACTCATACTAGACGGCCATTTTTTAGTTTGATAATCAACTGTAATATAAACTTTTTCAATTGGCTACATTTCGTATATTCACTTAGCGCAGATAACTGTTAATCAAATATGATTCTCGATAACCAACAAAAATATAGATTATTTGTGTTATATATTCGTGGGGTACTAAAACTTAGATTATTTGAGTCTTATTTAGCCTCCATTAAAAAAACATGATTATTCTGTGTTTTATTATAGCTCATAATCTTAAGATTATTTGTGTTTATATTGCTAATAAACATAGATTATTTGTGTTTTATCTTGCCTTCATAAACATGATTTATTTTTAGGTTTATTTTTAGCTCACATAACATAGATTAATTTGTTCTGTTTATTATAGACTCAATAAAGCATATGCATTACTTGTGTTTATACAGCTCATAATAACATTCAGATTATTTGCTGTTTATACAGACTCATCAACCATAAGATTATTTGAGTTTTTATGAGCTCATAAACATATAGATTATTGTGTGTTTATATCGCCTCATATAAAACATAGATTATTTGTGTTTATATAGTTCATAAACATAGATTATATTGTGTTTATATAGCTCATAAACCTAGATTACTTGGTTGGTATTAGTATAGCGTCTAATAAACATAGATTACATTATGTTTTTTATAGCTCATAAACCCATAGAATATCTTGTGACAATTCTATATCGCTCATAATAAAACTTAGATTAGTTGGGGTTATATAGCTTACATAAAGATGTAGATATTTCTATTGATGTTGTATTATAAGCTCAGTAAACATAGATTATTTGAGTTTATATAGCACTTGATCAACATAGATTTATTTGTGATTTATTATTAGCTCCATAAACAAATAGATTACTTGTGTCTTATATAAAGCTCATTAAAACATAGATTATTTTGTGTTTATGTATAGACTCGTATAACATTAGATTTCATTTTGTGTGTTTATATAGCTCATAAAACATAGACATATTTGTGTTTTCGTACTAAGCTCCAGCATGTAAACATAGTCTAGATTATTTGTGTTTATATAGAATCCTAGAGAGTAAACATAGATTTTATTTGTTGTTTTACTAGAGTCTCTTAAACATAGGATGTATTTGTGTTTACTATAGCTCAATAAACATTAGATTTAGATTTCGAGTTTATATAGCTCATTAAACATTTTATTATTTGTTGTTTTTAGTAGCTCTTAAAAATGTTGGATTTATTGTTGTGTTTTATCATCGCTTCATAAACATAGACATTTATTTTGTGGTTTTATATAGCGCTCATATTAACAATAGATTATTTGTGTGTTATTATAGCTCGATTAAGACAATAGATTTAGATTTGGGTTGTATTTAGGATCATACAACCATAGATTATTTGTGGTTTATATAGCTCCATAACACATAGCTTACTTGTTGTTTTATATAGGCTCCATAAAACATTGCTTATTTAGTGTTTTTATATAGCTCCTATACAACATAGAGTCTATATAGTTTTGTGTTTTATTATTAGAGTCTCATAAACATAGGTATTATTTGTTTGGGTTTATAGATTGCTCATTCATCATAGATTATTATGTGTTGTATCTTGCTCATAAAACATAGATTATCTTGTGTTTATTATTGCACATAAACATAGAATTATTTGAGTTTATATTAGCTTCAATCAAACACTAGATTATTTGTGGTTATATATAGCTCATCGAAACTACTAGATCTATTTGAGTGTAAATACAGAAGAACATAGATCATCTACTGCATGTTTCCTTAACACATTAATTCCAAACTCTCATCGGGACAGGCTTTGTATTCAGTCAAAACAGAAGTATTATCGTCCGGACCGCAACCGCTGCCAAACACGCCAACTCTGCAGTACACAAAATATAACCATTAAATTGCTCAAAAATAGTCACGCAATCGCCCAAATTGCGCTTGAAAAGTATCAGCAATTTTTTCCATTTTCTTACGTATTTTCAGTTTTTGGGTGTTCGTGTATAATAGATTATAGAAACTGTAATTATATTGACACTATAACACAAAGTTTTACATATACACAGTTAGCTGCTCAAACATTTCCACAAATGCCAGGAAAAGAAAGTATGATGCTTTTGAAGAATTTTTCGCCTTCACGATCGATACACCAGCGGTAGCTGGGACCTGGTCATGGAAGTACACGAGGACATTACCCCTGCTGTACAACCAAAAAAACTGGCGCTAGTTCATTAACTTCTGCTAATTGTTGTGCTCCACAAATTTGCAGTTGTCAGTCAAAAATGAAACATGAAAGTTGATTAATCAGGAAGAAAAAGAAAGTCAGTCTGTATTGATCACCCATTTGGACTGTCTACATCATCCTTATCATTTTCCGCTCCTATGGAGGCATGTGGGCCAACCACTGCAGTCCTACTCCATTCCACACCTCGATAAGGAAGTTCTGCCACCAAACATTGGACAATTTCTTTTGCAGCAGTTGTTTCTGTATCAGTTTGTGTTCAATGGATGCGTTGCTCATGAACTATGTTACAATACACATGATTAGTCGCTCGACATGTTTGAGGGAGCATGATGTTTTTATTTTTTCTTTGTCTCATAAGAGATCATCGGGAGGTTTTTATTTTTATTGGTTTGGACTTTTCGAACCTTTGCACGGGAAACCTGGTGTTGTGGCGCGTGTTTGCACGGGGATACTACGGTTTCCCCAAACCCCATATGGGTTAATAATTAGTGGTATATAGTGGTTAATCATTCCTAGTATTAGCCACATTCTGCATTGTTTTTTTTGTGTGTAGGACCTCTTTCACAGGCGGTTATTTATTTATATGGCGTTTGTTTGTGACATTGCTTTAACTTGTCTATGGTTGTTTGTAATGTAGTCGATGCGAGCTCTCAAGGTCATTTGATGTCAGTACTTGTGTGGAAACGTAGTGGAAATAGTCCCAGTTACGGTGATTTGACCATGTCTGCCAGATTGGAGAAGGGATCTCGGCTACAACGGCAAATTTGGGAAACCTAGATTCATGGATCCAGACCTACGAAATACCCAGCTCAGGTTCATTGAGGGGCTCAGTAGTTAAGTAGGCGCACAAACGGTTAGTTATTGTTGGTGGCGCGCTGTGGTCTGGCGCGTGACTTTTTTATTTTAAGGCAAATAGGAAAATTTGGTGGGCGCTTTGTGGTGGCGCGTGACTTTTATTTAAGGAAAATTGTGGTGGGTGCTGTGGTGGCGCGTGGACGCTTTTGTATAAGGAAAATTGTTGTGGCGCTTTGTTTATGCTGGCGCGTGAACATTTTATATCGGGCACACAAATTACTCCGATGACTTTTAACATCGAGATTTTATTTAGACGACTATATTAGAAGGATAAAACAAGAAGACGCTATACTTCAGACGATTATATATTTAGTGACAAACACGGTTAGACGATATATTTAGACATACAAGAAAGACGATATTTACTAGAACATATATTTAGAAAACATATCTATATTTTACAACAGATTGTATCACGAACACGAATAAGCCGCTATTTGAGACAACAGTTATATACTTAGGGTAAACACAATATGGAATGTTAGTTAATATATAGTTTATTATTCAAATTAATAGCAAGCTCTAAAGCAACAAAGTCTCAGTCGTTATCGGTAGGTTTCTTCTTCGTCTTCTGTGGTAGATTGGTGACATCGGTCAGGTTGGTTGTCTGTGGTTGGTTGTACACAAGGGTAAGGCAACCATATCAGTTGCTTGTGATTACTGGGACAGCTAAGAGTTCATGTATTCGTCAAATGTGTTAACTGGCGGAGTTAGTAGGTTTCTTCTGTTTTCTTTCGCGTGGTGGATTAGAGACCATGGCCAGGTGGTTGTCTGTGGTGGTTGTACCAAGGGTTAGGAAAACCAACTCGGTTCTGGTGATACTGGACAACTAGAGTTCTCATGTATATCGTTCAAATGTGTTAACTGGGGGAGTTAGTAGGTTTCTGCTTTCCATTTCGGTGGTAGACTTGTGTGACATCGGCGAGGTGGTTATCTGGTGGTGGTTGTACAAGGGTTAGGAAACCAACTCGGTTCTGCGGAAATCGTGTTGGTAACAACAGCTGGGACTTGATGTAGTCGTCAAAACGTGTTAGTGTGGTCAAGTAGTTGGACTAGGTATCCGTTGCGTGGTGGGACTGTAATCCGTCGAATTCGGCGGAGGATTTCCACTCTGTAAAGATAACCAAATGTTCAAACTCTGATCGAGTTAACGTAATGCCGGGTTTTGGTAGGAAACGTGAGGTAGGATTCAACCAAAATATTTTTTTCGCACGTGCTCATAAAGGTTTGGCTCTCGGTAAACACAATACCAGGACGCGGGCCTTCAGGACCACTAGCCAGAGGGTTTATAAGCATTTCATCACAGCTCATTGATGTAGACCCAGTTGGTGGGAGCAGTCATCTTGAACGAGGTGTAGCAGTATCTGTCGAGTCTATCACGCTCACTGCGTTAGTAAAAGTATGAGTGTCCTGGGTTCCTATCCAAGTGTCTGTTTATATGCAGGAACTACCAGTTTCTCAATCTGGGTTTTTTTTAGGCGTTGGTAACTACATCTTGTAAATGTCTGGCGTTGTAGTTAACAGTGTCGTGGAATATTCTAATCCACATATATAAATTATTAGGTAAATATGAAGCCTAACAAATAAAATTAATAAAGAAAAGAGCAATGGTAAAATAACAGTGCTGTCACAAAGAAGGTACTCGAAATCCCCCTTGTTTTCTGCTTCGTCTGCAAATTGTAACGCTTTCACGTTGATAGTAAAAGCCTACTGTATTATTACCCGCTTTCTTCAATGAAACGTGTGCTGTATTTCTAAGAAAAACATTGAGAGGCAGACTGCGTAATGACCTAGATTAATCCTAACATTAATTATATTACGTTACCAAAACGAACGAACAGATGGACTCAAATAGAAAGAGAGAGGGGCGAATAAAATCAGGAACGCATGCAAAATTAAACACGCGTCTCGCTATTAATGCCACCCCCAACAAGCGTAACGCGATACACAATTACTACTATCACGCGTGTAAGACTACATGCACTAACTTTTTTTCAGACGGACAGTGATAAATTCACTACCCTTCCCAGAGTTAGGTTTTAAAATCACAAAAAACGCTTATTAGGAAAGATAACATTATATGGGTTTACGTTTGAAAACATTACAGTACCCAGACAGCACATCTTCGAAACAGGAGGTAGAAGGAATTGCATATTTTGAACGCAGCCACGTAGCTCTTTTAAATTTGGATATTTGGGTTCCTTAGGGCTTGCTGACAAAGAATATGTAAAACGTTACGCAAATAGTCCAGGAATTAATAAATTATAACCAAAATAAAATAGTGGGGATGACTGACAACATGGAATCATTTCTGCTCATAAAATTTTTTTATAACGTGTTTGAAAAAACCTTACGTTACAGAAATAGCCTACCATGTAAACTCCAAATTGATTGGAGCGCAACAAATGAAAGACTAACCACGATTGGTCGGACTATAAATACTATCTTTCGTTGTTAGGGGAGACGTGGAAAGGTAACATTTTTTCAAACACTTGTCGAAACGTGGCCTCATTGGCTAGACTCGCTGATATACTCACTTAGGAGCGTTAGTTCGAGACCACTAGTGCAAATAAGCTTGATAAAGCAACAGTGCGTTGAAGCCAGCTCATATTTTGCTAAATAAAAGCCTGGAACATAAGCAGATGGGAATTTGTGCCAGAATTCATTGCTAATCAACGTATCTGTGTTTATTCTATGAATTGTGGTAAGCTTAAACCATTCAGTATCTTGTAATGAAAATTGAATGTGAATTGTTAATTTATGCCTGTATATATGTGTAGTTCAGTAGCAAACATGATGTAAAGCCTATAATGCTCCCGCCTGAACAGAAGGTGTCGGAGGAAAGTAAAACTGCATGGAATGGCCAAACAGTACACTGACCCTTAGATTATTGATTAGACAGAAACAATGCTGGAAGTGCAGAGGCGTGGTAACCATTAAGGAGGTAAATACTGGTATAAAGTATTTCAGATGAAGCTGACAGTTGGCCTAACGCTCTGAACTCAATGTTTGTGATGTATTGTGCTCAATGTAAAAAGAAAGTATAAATTAGTTATGAAGTAGAAGGTACATCCTTCTTGTTTTCAGGGACCGTGGTCTTGATGGTATTGAGCAGCACCTGGTCAGAGCTTTGCTGAATCCAGAGTCGGACAGCATACTCCTTGGTCCATTTAGCTATCAGTGAGGTGTCTCCAGAGCCGAGGGGAGAATCGAGCAGAGGAGTCTGTTCCTGCCGCCATCACGCCAGATAAGCTGATGTGACCCGCTGAGCTCAACATTATGTACCCCGTCTTAAAATGACTTTGTAACATAAACTTAAGAGGGGAAGTAAATTGTGTTAATATCAGGAACTGAGAACATCTCCGATACTAGTTTCCTTAAGACAAACTATTGAAGTCATGATGACAAATACCAACAGAGCTTGAACAAAACAAAACCAGTATTACCTCATATTACTACTACACAACTGACACACATAGGATATTTTTAATAATATATGTCACTACAATATTCATATTGATAAAGTCTGTACATATACTTGTAAGTAAAATTGATTGTGATTCCTGGTTCCTTTGTATTTGAATCAGGACACATATACCTTTATGACAACAATGAATACATATTGTTATTTGAAAAGTTATCAGTGACTCCTTAAGATATTCTCATAGAGTGTTATATGTATGTGAGTGTCACAGTGTTGTCAAGAGTAGTGGATTAAATTAAATTGTTTATCTGTCTGTTGTTGTGACTTACACTTCATCATACACATACCCTAGACACATAACGTAGTCATCACACTATTCCAGAATAATTCTGACTGAGATATATATATATATGTGGCAGCAAGTAAGGTTATCTATAATACACTACTCTTATTAGATATAGATACCTTCACAGCTGATCTCAGTCAGTACACTAAGTCCCCTATAAATATTTATAACATCCCACTTCACCACATATATTGGGGGCTCGCTCTTGGGATTTTGAATCTTTCCCTATTAAAAATATTTGGGGGTAATTCACTTCAGGGAATATAAGAATTAAAAGGTATCCTTGGGTGGAATTAAATAAGGTTGAGCTCACGGTGCCTGTGTTGTCCATTAGATATATTTAGAGATTAAATTGTTGGTTAGACATTGTAGAAATTTACCTGATAGACAATGGCGGACCTGGCCAAGTTTCGATCTGCTGCTGTACAGACTGCAAAAGAGTTAGGATTAGATGGGCAAGTTATGGTTGCCTATGTCACTACGGAATGTGACAAATTTATTGAACGCGAAGAAAGAAGATTAGAAAAAGAGGCCGAAAGAAAGTTAGAGGCTGAGACTAAGAGGTTGCAAGCTGAGGCTGAGACTAAGAGGTTGCAGATTGACGCTGAGGCTAAGAAATTGGAAGCAGAAAGAGAAGACAAAAGATTAGCTGCAGAAAGGGAAGAGAAGAAATTAGCTGCAGAAAGGGAAGACAAGAGATTAGCTGCAGAAAGGGAAGCAGAAGATAAGAGATTACAAAGGGAACATGAGTTACGGCTAAGGGAGTTTGAGTTTCAGGGCCATGCTCCTGAAAATGGTGCCAGTCCCTTTGCCTCTGATGCTACGGTTACTCAAGGAGCCTCAACCTCAGCTATGAATTTTCATTTAGATCATTTTGTTGAGAAAGACGATGATATAGAGAGCTACCTAAATAGGTATGAACTATTAGCTACCACGTATGGGTTAGAGAGAGAAAGGTGGAGCTTAAAGTTATCTCAGGGACTTCGTGGGGCAGCTTATGAAGTTTTTGCAAAAATGAGCAGAGGTGATCAGGAAAATTATGAGATGCTAAAGCAGGCTCTTTTGTTAAGGTATGAAAAGAATGCAGAATTTTATAGGAAAAAATTTAGGAATGCTAAACTACTGTCAGTTGAAACCTATCACCAGTTCTCTGCACGAATAGAGACATACTTGGAGAAATGGACTTCTCTGGGGAAAACCCAAGATCTTAAGGAAATGGTCCTTATAGAGCAATTAAGAGAGTCCATGGCTCCAGACCTGAGAAAGTTTCTCATGGAACAAGGTGCAGAGAGGCTGGGTGAGTTGCTAAATGTTGCTGAAAGGTATCAAGCAGCTCAAGCAGAGGTAACAGGTAATAAAAAGAAACAGGTGGACAACTTTAGGGCACCACAGAACTTTAATAAATTTGATCCTAAGGATCAAAATAAAGGTAAGCACCAATTTGATAGGCCACGGTATGAAAATAAAAATAAATTCCCACAATTCGATGAAAGGAAATATGATGAAAGAAAATCTTTCAACCAAGGAAAAAGGTGGTGTAAAAATTGTAAGATGAACAATCATGACACTGACCATTGTAGAAGGAAACCTGTGTATATGGCAACCCTTCAGGTCAGGTCGACCTCAAGACAGGAGGAGGATATTATGTTAGATACCACTCCAGAAGAGATGAGGAAGGCACAGGCTGGGGATAAAACACTCAAGCCTTGTTTCAGAAAATTGTCAACTTGTCATACAACTCCAGGCAAGGGAGATTTTTACATGAAAAACAAATTGATGTATAGGAAGACTGGAGCTAGATCCAAAGGTCAAGGACAGCTGGTACTTCCTAAAAGATATAGGACAGACTTAATAAGGAGCCTACATGTGAAACCAGATGGGGACCATGAGAAAATAGGTACCATCATTCAAAAGGTGGCTCACAATTATTATTGGCCCAAAGCAAGATGGGACATTGAGAATTTTGTAGAAAGGTGTAGCATAGCACATGAGGGAACACCCACAAGTGGGAACATGGATCAGGACCTGGACACGCCACGGGGCAAAATTAGGCCTGATAATAAAAAGAAATATAGATTTGATAAAGTGGACCAAATGGAATGGGAAGCCCCTTTTCACGGACAAGCTTCACTTAACTGTTTTACAATGGCCACTATGCGGAGAGTGCAAACAGATGTCTTACCCCAGGATAAGCCGAAAATCCCTCAATCGGACTTAAACAAACTGGAGGGAGAAGATGTAGAGAGGAAATCTCTCATCAAGAATTTTAAGTGGGGAGAAAGCCCCAAAAGAAAAATTGGTAGCGGTCGTTTTGTGAATGATAATTCTGGGAGGAAAAATCATCACTATAGAGCTTCGAGTGGAAGAGACCATACCGGTGCATGGACAAATAGGTCCACACAATAAAAGGTCCACTCGAAGCTATGTTAAGAACGTGGACTGGCAGAGGAAAACATTACATCTTCATACCAATATGTGAATGAGCTGACCACTCGGTTAAAAACTGGCTGGAAACTTGCCAATGAAAATTTGAAACAAGCCAGGAAGAAACATGCTGCCTATTATAACAGGAAGGCGAAAGACAGAAATTTGACTGTGGGAGAGAAAGTACTGCTTCTTTTGCCCGGGAGTCAGAATAAGTTACAAATTGGATGGCAGGGTCCATATACAGTTCTAGAGAAGGTGTCTAGAACAAATTATAAGATAGATAAGAAGGGGAAAGAAAAAATCTATCATGTGAATCTCCTGAAGAAATATTTGGAAAGAGGACATCAGGAAGAGACACACTTGTTGACCTTGTCCATCGCCATGGAGATGAAAAAGGAACCACTTTCATCATTTGAATATCCATTACACCCCTGTGAGACAGCAGCACAGGTGAAAATCAGTACACATTTAACGATATTTCACACAGTGAATCCTCGTATAGTTCCGGTGTTGTACTCTTAAGGAAGCCCTCTGGAGAACATAGACTCTGTATAGATTACAGGAGACTGAATGCTATTACAGAAGGACAGGTGGATCCATTGCCGGATACAAATCAGCTGTTTGCCAGGCTAAATAAAGCTAAATATTTCTCAAAAGTGGATCTGAGTAAAGGATACTATCAGATTCCAGTAAAGCCTGAGGTTAGACCATACCTAGCTTTTTGTACCTCAGAAGGACACTATGAGTTTAATAGATTGCCATTTGGATTGAAGAATGCGCCTAGTGTCTTCTCTAGAATGATGAGAAAATTATTGGATCCTCTGAATAATCCCTGTATAACAAATTTTATGGATGATATCCTTATAGCAAGAGAAACATTTGAGGAACACATTGACCAACCAAATGTTTGCGTTGGAGGAAGACTTTGGTTAATATTTCGGAGAATCTATCTGGATCATGTTCATTTGTTGTAACATGACACACAAGTTTATCAGGGGGCAACACACATGACCCGGTAACATGACCTTGACCTGCGACCAAAGCGTATTTTAGAGAAACTACAGAATGAGGCCCCCGAGGACCATTTCGCAACGAATAGACAGGCACGTGACCCGTGATCCTCCTTTGTCTCATTATGTGGTTTCTACCAGAAGTATATGCAAAAATACTTTTACATCTCAGCGCCATATTGTGGCACCGTTAAACATCTGATAATGTTGTGTGTCACGTTGATAGATTAGACATCCCTTTCCCTAGAGAATTACCATGGAGTGTCTCACACATACGTGGACTACGACCAATATGTGAAATGACTTGTACCATTGGATAGTTGGAAGTGAGATACCAAGCCCGCACTCAAGTAATACCCATTTTGTGTAATGTACCGGATTCTGTATCCGTCATTTCAGGCATAGTAAGGTTCGGATAGGCAAGGTATTATTGGGGTTGTAGAGTGGGTGCAGAATAGTCATGTCGTAACTACAGAGACATCAGTATTGCAGTGGATGGGGGAATTAAAGCGCCCAGTGGCATCTGCTAGCAGATAAAGTGAAATATCTATGCTCGGTGAATTCAATTTACTCATACTAGCGAAATTATGGTACGGTCGACCTGCAAGTGTAATCTATGGGCAATAAAGAGAAAGTTTCAATATTTATCGATTATGGGAGGGCATTTAGAGTTGCACTCGACAAAAGCAGACCATCCGCGCTCAATAACCCTGTTATCTCGGCGGTGTTGTAGATCTTGTGTAGCATGTCATTTGAGAATGTGGGTGTGGTCCTCCCCCCCCTGGTTGCTGGGTAGGGTGGGATTGTTTGCTGGCTTCATCGCATTTATACGCTATTACTTTGCATTGAGCTCCAGAAACATTTAATTTTTGTAGCAATGAGTAATATTGTAAAACGCAATATTGTGCCGATCTGGGTAGATTTGGTAAGCACGCTGCAGTCCGGGGGATTGCGGAATGTCGCACCGTAGTTTACTACCCCCTGAGAAATAGACTAATAAGATTTCGTGCTCTCGATGGTGACATGTGAAAAGAGAGATTAAGATAAGGATCGTGACATTAGTAATGTCTCGGGTCTGTGTCTAGTGGGGGATGAGGTTGTCGGTGGCTAGTGTAGGTCTATATTTCCAGACACATACTATTAATTTATCAAGTATATATAAAAGCCTTACTGAAAGCTAGACTCAAAATGTAGCTTTAATAAAGGAAGAAAGTAGCAATGGTTATGAATTAGACGCAATGTGCCGTGTGCAGACAAATGACTAAGTTAGAACTCGGTAATTACGCTTCCCATTGTGTTCACTACGGCGTCTACGAGGCAAATTGTTTAACGTCTCTCGGTATTGTCTCTTATTAGTTCATGCGTTGATATTAAAGAGGCCTTCTGCAAAACTTACACGCGTTTCCTCAAAGTAGAATCCACACAATGTATAAATTTGTGCTGTCTGTTTCTGAGAAGGAATATTTACTCTCGCAGCTTGTGAATTGATTGCAGAGTTGAGCACTAGTAGGAGAGAGAGAGAAATGTGTATTGTAGAGAGACAGAGATTCAGGCTCTCAGAGAGATAGAGAGAGTGGTCCATTGTCTTGCTCTTTTTCATCCCTCTAAGAGAGAACTTGATTGTTACCAGAAATAAATAGATACGAAGAAGAAGAGGAGACTAGTATGTAGGCATGTGTTTTAAAGGGGAGAGTAGGTAGGAAGCTGTGTAGGGATGTAGGCAGGGAGAAGATGTTGGAGAGTCGCGCTTACAAATGTTAGAGATAGCACTAGGCGTGTCTAACGTGTAATGGGGGGGGTTGCGCGCAGAGAGATCGCTGTGTTTAGTGTTCCTATGGTTATACGATTTGTGTGTAGGTTGCTTCTCACTTCTGAGGCTCTAGAATCCTCGCCGCTTTTTGAGGTCTCGCCATAGCGGTGTGTCTTTTTGTGATTGTTTTTGTGTACCTGGTAGATAATAGTGGTAGAAAAAGACTATGAATGGAATTTAAATTTTATTGTAGGTCGAGAACGGCTTGCATAGTTTTCGCTTTTAGGGTTTTTGTGTCGCTTTAGAAAGGGCTTTTTAGAAGCACGACATTTTATGATGTGTGTGTGTTTGTGGTGAGATAGATAGCCGCGTGTAATGTTGTGCGGCAGGAGACCATCTTAGAAGGCCTTGTTTTAATATATCAACGTGTGAAAGCGTTTAACGCGCTCTCACATATTGCCGGTCGGAGAGGAGTAGAGTGAACATAGCCAAGAGAATGGGGGATTTCGGTTATGTGACTCTCGCCTCTTTCTTTGAGTGGAAGCACTGTTATTGGTACCGCAAGTTGCTCTGTTACTCGGGTGTGTGGCGTGGAAGTTGTAGTTGGTAGAGTGTGTGTTAGGCCGCTTCATAATTTTACCTAATTAATTTTGCTGTAGATTGATATTGTGTGGGATTATGAAATATTTTGTTATCAGGTCGACCGAGGAGAGATCGCCACTTTACCCTACTTAGATAACCAGACACTTTGTCTATGTTCTCAGTCGTCGCTGTTGTTAGATTGAATAGTATATGTGTAGAGTCGAAACTCATAGAGATTATTTAATTATTATTTCTGGGGGTGTTTACTTCGGTTGAGTTGTTTCTCATTCACGATTCGAGCCAGAGATGGCGGCTTGTAATACAAGAGAAGAATACTGCACTCCTCGCAAAATCTGCGTTCTGTTTCCATGTGTAATGGCTTATAGTCTCACGTACAGATGCTATGATGAACAATAGTGTAGGAGCTAGCAGAAAAGGTGTAGAAAGACACCTATGTTGACTCGGTGATTAACCTGGAGTTAATCGCGCAGTTTGTGCTACATCTAGGCCTGTAGTCTAGAAGACACAAGCGCTACAAGCGTTGTTGGAGTTGGGATAATATTGTTTTGTGGTATTAGCAGATTAGACTTAAATCTGCTCGTCGTCAGAGTGTTGACTGCCTGCAGTTATATAGGATAAGGGAGAGATGTGGGTTTGTCAGAGAGGAGAGAATGTTGGGGCTCCTTTGTATGCGCGCTACATGTTGATTTACTGCGCAAGAGTAGACTAGAGATTGAGCTTAGTGTTTCGGCTAGTTGAGTGAGTTGATTTAGCTTTAGTTCAGAAGCTCTCGCACTAGTGTGGGGCATAGATGCCCACTGAGGCTTAATTCCCCATCCAATTCATTGATTTCTGTAGTAGAGTTTCGCACCTAACCAATATTACACTTGCATCCGAGTCCTTACCTATGACAATTCTTGACCTCTAAAGTCAGGTATTTCACAAAAAGGGGTTGTTTGTTACTTGTGAGTTTTCCTATCAATTCTTTGGTAAGACATTTCACATTGTTGGATGTCACCATGTAATGCCGATCTGTTGTCCTCTTACGTGTTCTACAGTATTCAGTTAACGCCGGTGCACATCAATGGGAATTATGAAGTTTTTGATTATATAATTCTGGTAGTGAATAAGACCCAGACATAATGAGCACAGAAGGATTCACGTTCCTTCTTTGCGGTTTGTACGGTGCTCTGGGGGTTCTTCATGATCAGAGAGTCTGTGTGCGTCTAGAGAGTAATGTGCGCTTTTGGGTCAGGGGTTCAATGTTTCAGTGATAAAAGCGTGGTGTGTGGTGTCCTCAGAGTAGAGAAAATTTCGCCAGATTTTGTGTTTTACATTCGCGCTAGAAGAGACGCGGGATGGGAAGAGAGTGTATTTAACATTGTTTGGTTTGGTCGGGCTTTGTTTGTTAAAGTCTTGCTCTTCCTCGTAGGTCAGCAATGTCAGAAAAACAGCTTAATGTACTGGCGGCAGAGAGGACCTAAAGATTGTGTTCATCAAGAATTTTTTTTGTGGTTCTCTGTGTGTATGGTGTTAGAGGAGTGATCATTCGCCTCGCATAACGAGAGAGTAGATGGTATGGTTTGTAGTGTAGACGCATGGGATTTATCTCAGAGGATCCTAATAATTTTGCTCATTCAATCTATCGTAGAGAGGGAGAAGCGTGACAGACTTGACGGGCTCGGTCATAGTATTCTGACTTCGCTCAATTCCAAATCGGCGTCAGATCTGATTAAACGTCTCTAGTGGTCCTTTCTGGCACGAGGGTGTGTCGTAAAGTAGATTTTGTAGTTTGCGAGTGTTAGAGCCGTGTATTGGTATCGCTGGAAGGCTGCGTCGCAGATAGTGGCTTGTTTGATTCTGGCGACTAAGAGATTGGCTTTAGGATGTGTAGTGTGTAGATCCGCTGCGCGCTAACGCATTGTCGTAGAGAGATACGAGTAGCGATGTAGTCGCGACGCATGCTTGTTTGGTGGTGTGGGGAGAGAGAGGAGAAATGGTTTGTGTAATTTATGAAGCTCAGTTTGAATTTGGTAGTGTCACATTCTGTAGGTATTCTATATCTAGGAAGAACAGCTGGATCATTGTATAGATTTCGGGGCGACGCAACAAGATGGAAGTGTCCACCTGTCTTCTGTAATCGCATTCCAGTGTACTCTTCTGTAATTAATCGCAGAGATTTCTTTGATGTTGTCTGGGGAACCTGAGAGAGGTAACAGCTCGCTCTTCCTCTTAAGAGTACCAAAGTGTGTGTGTGTAGTTTTTTTCCTTGTCGTTGATTCACTCGCGAAGAAGATGGTGGGGAAGGTAGCGTTGTGCGGTGTGATATGTGGTGGTAGATTGTGCTGAATGGGATACAGCGTGTTGGAGATCTATCAGTACTTTACATAGTCATTATTCCAATAGGTTTGTATGCCCATGGTACGGATGTGTGTCGTGTTATGTTATATATGAATAGTGTTGTTTAGAGATAGTGATAGGCTGCAGTGGATTTTTTAGTTGTGTGCGTTTGGAGGGATACGCTCGGGGTGTGAGGTGTGTGATGTTGGGGGCGATATCGCTCATCGACTCTCTTCTGTTGTTTCGCTGGAGCTGTTATATCAGCTAGTTGTGTGAAATAGTTGGCCCTGTGTGTGGGAGAGACGATGGGGAATGTGTGTGTGTGGTTTTTGAGATCGCGGCGCTGGTGGTGGCGGAGTGCTATGTGGGTGTATGTGTGCAACATGAGATGTAAGTGGTTCCTCTTTTTCTCATCTCACGCATGGCGTCGAAATATAGGGACTCAAAGGTAAACTCTAAGTGTGTGTCTCTTGTGTTGATCCGTGAGTTCTCTCTTTTTTCACCACAAGAAGAGGTGTGTTTTTGTACTTTCTAGGAGATTTTCTACTATTGATTAAGATTCTTTTTTCGCTTTCCCTCCTTTATTTTTGTTGATCCCTTTAGTTATATAGAAGAATTTTTTTCGGTTCTAGCTCTAGTGTGTTGTGTGAGATACTCTCTAAGGCCTGGTCTCTCGCTTCGTTCCTCTCTAATTCTTGTATAATTCTCACTCAATTTGTAGGTGTAGACGGCTTGAGGTAGCTATGTGCGCCGAGGCCACATGGTGATGATATAATGATAGAGGAGGGTTGTTTGGGATGAGCAGTACTTTCGCGTGCATCACTCTGCTCTCGTCACTCGAGACGCTGTATTGGTCGGCGCTGATCGCGCGAGCGAGTAAGTGGTAGTTATTTGTGTTGTTCCTGTTGATCGTTACGTCATGTACTTTCGTACTGGTTTCATGTAGACTAGAGGCAGGCACATGTTTCTCTGGGCTATTGGCGCGCTCTAAAGGGGTTTTCCAGCGCGACGTTTTTAACACGACTGGCATTGTTGGGTGGTTGGCGACATAAGCATTACATTCATAGTGTCGCGCGCTCGAAATGGTCTATGGCTTTGATTGAGATAGTAAGACTGTAATGTTTTCCTCTGCCAGTCCGACGTTTCCTCTGAAGACATAGCTCTTTGAGTGGACTCACCTTTTTATTGGGTGGACGCCTATTACTGTTACATGCACGGTATGCGTCCTCTGCCCTATCTCTCGGTAAGCTTCTATAGTGATGATTTTTGCCTCCACCCACTAAGAGATTGATTAGGTCGGGCTATGTGTACGCTGCAGATATAAATACAGTACCAGACTATCTTCATATTTTCTTTGTTAGGGAACTTTTCACTCTCCACTGACTTAAAATTCTTGATTGAGAGATTTCATCTCTGTATCTTAATCTGATTTTTCTCCCTCTCAGTTTGTTTTTTTTTCAGTGTTCGGTCTTTGGAGGTGATTTTTTCGGCTTAGATTCTCTGGGGTAAGGACAAACTCTGTTTGCATGAGCTCTCCGCATAGTGGCCCAATTGTAAAACATAGTTGTAAGTGAAGAAGCTCTGTTGCGTGAAATTGGGGATTACCATTCTATTTGAGTTCTCATCTCTTTATCAGTAGAATGACTGTGGAGATGTGTCGTAATTGTTCTGTGTTTATTATGTCTGGACCGCTTGTGTAAGTTTTTGAACGCGTGTTGGCAGTGTAGGCGCACTCAGGCGTTGTCGCACTGTATGTCTCTCTCATTGTTCTCCACACTGTTGTGTGGTGAATTCTCGTCATGTGGGTCAATATGACTCTTTAGATTAACACCTTTGTCGACTCTTGTTAGAGCGATGATGATAGGAGAGAGATAGAGAGGAGGGACTCTCTCAATGGTAAATATTGCTGGGTTTGGGCTGCATTAGATATAAATAGATTAGTTTGAGCCACAATCTCATTCTGTGACGTAGTCTTCTCATATCATTCGATAGTAGTGTCGTCGCGCGTGCTCAACTTATTAAGAGGAGCTGCAAATCAGTATTGTGTCAGCTATTGATCACTATTTGTAGAAGATTTTTAGTACGCGTCTGCTGTCCGCGTTGAGACCTTGTTTGGGATAACTCCTAGCTCTCCATAGTCTCTTCCGTTTAGTACTGCACATCACTGGTTATATAATGTGTGTTTGCGATGTGCAAGATAAAGAATGTGTCGCTTTGGCGTCTCGACTCTGTGGACTGCGTATGCCTTGTGTTTAGATGCCATAGCAAGAGCGTTGACAGATAATTTTCTTGAAATACTTAGTTAATGGCCTTGAGGGTTTTTTTATTCTCCATCGGCGCTCAGACTGTCGACTCGACTCCTCCTGTTCTCGTTATGTAGATACTCTGTGCTGGATGTTATTTGGCTGGTTGATCTAATTACTCGATAAATCATCGACACCAGTCTCGCTGTCGCTTGAGGGATGTCGACTTCTGGACCGAACGGGATAAAGGCACGTTGCTTACTACATTAGTGTTTCTCTTAGATACCACAGGATGTACGACTGTCTAACACATGGTTCGCGATGTGTTCGCGCACATGATTGGTTACTCAAATCTGGTTGGTTACTCACCCACTTGGTGTGGATAAATGTTTTATTTTATCTTTCTGTGTCAGACCTGTTTTCACACTACAGTGACTAGTGTGTGAGAGAATGGATTTATGATTTTTTTTCATTTCATACGTGGCCTTTCAAATTTGGTGCTTACCGTTTATTTTGAATCCTTAGGATCAAATTTATTAAAGTTCTGTGGTGCCCTAAAGTTGTCCACCTTGTTTCTTTTTATTCCTGTTACTACCGGGCTATGAGCTGCTTGAGTACATTCGTTCTTCTCAAGGCAACATTTTAGCCAACTCAACCAGCCTCTCTGCTCACCTTGGTATCTCCATGAGGATAACTTTCTAGGGTGCTGGAGCCTTGAGAACTCTCTACTTTTTAAATTGCTCTATAAGGGACTACTAGCATTTCCTTAAGATCTTGGGTTTTCCCCAGAGAAGTCCATTTCTCCAAGTATGTCTCTATTCGTGCAGAGAACTGGTGAAGGTTTCATATATAGCATACTGACAATCAGTAGTCTTTGCCAAAATTCATTAAATTTTTTCCTATAAAAATTATGCATTCTTTATTCATACCTTTAACATAATAGAGCCTGCTTTGTAGCATTCATAATTTCCACTGATTCAACCATCTCGCTCGATTTTTGCCAGAAAACGTTCTTAAGCTGCCCACGAAAGTCCTGAGATAACTTTACGCTCACACCTTTCTCTCTCTAACCATACGTGGTAAGCTAATAGTTCATACCTATATTTAGGTAGCTCTTATATCATCGTGCCTATTCTCTAAACAATTATGTATTTGTAAATGAAAAATTTCATAGCTGCAGGTTGGAGGCTCTCGCTCTTGAGTAACCGTAGCATCAGAGGCCAAAAGGGACTGGCTCCATTTTCAGGAGCATGGCCCTGAAAATCAAAACTCCCTTTAGCCGAACTCATGTTACTTGGTAATTCTTTACTCTTCTGCTTTCCCTTTCTGCAGCTAATCTCTTGTCCTTCCCTTTTCTGCAAGCTAAATTTTCTCTTTCTCTTTTACCTCTTCTGCAGCTTAATCTTATTGTATTGCTCTTTTCTGCAGGCATATTTTCTTTCGAATCATTCCCTTTCTGCAGCCTTCATTGGTCTTCTCTTTATGCAGTTAATTTCTGCAGACTGGCTCTTCTTATCTCAGCAATATTCTTTCTATCTGCTTTAGTCACCCTCTTAAGTCCTCAAGCCTCAAATACTGGCCCAACCCTCTTAGCTTTCTGGCCTCTTTTTCTACTTCCAGCTCCTCTAACTTTCTGTTCGGCTTCCATTAAACCTTTTAATCACATTCTTCTCGACGCTTTAGGCAATAATACTTTGTACACATTCCGTGAGAGTGACGCATAGGGAGCACAACTCATAAACTCATGGCCCATAATAATCCTAACTCTTTTTTGCAGTCCTTGTACAGCAGCAGCAGATCGAAAACTTGGCCCGCAGGTCCCCGCCCGCATTTGTCTATCAGGTAAATTTATACTATTGTCTAACTCAACAATTCAATTCTCCGTAATATAATCTATTATGGACAACAATGGGGAGGAGTGAAGACACAGGCACAGTCGTGAGCCTCAAAAATACCTTATTTAATTTTCACCCAAAGGATTACACATCCTTTTAATTCTTATATTCCCTGAAAGGCACCCCCAATAATATTGTGGTGAAGTGGGATGTTATAAATATTTATAGGGGACTTAGTGTACTGACTGGGATCAGCTGTGAAGGTATCTATATCTATTAAGAGTAGTGTATTATAGATAACCTTACTTGCTACCACATATCTATATATCTCAGTCAGAATTATTCTGGAATAGTGTGATGACTACGTTATGTCTAGGGTATGTGTATGATGAAGTGTAAGTCACAACAACAGACAGATAAACAATTTAATTTAATCCACTACTCTTGACAACACTGTGACACTCACATACATATAACACTCTATGAGGATATCTTAAGGAGTCACTGATAACTTTTCAAATAACAATATGTATTCATTGGTGATGTGAATGAATATGTGTCCTGATTCTATTACATAGGAACCAGGAATCACAATGAATTTTAATTACAAGTTATTTACAGACTTTATCAATATGAATATTGTAGTGACATATATTATTAAAAATATCCTATGTGTGTCAGTTGTGTAGTAGTAATATGAGGTAATACTGGTTTTGTTTTGTTCAAGCTCTGTTGGTATTTGTCATCATGACTTCAATAGTTTGTCTTTTGGGACTAGTATTGGAGATGTTCTCAGTTCCTGATATTAAGACAATTAAATTCCCCTCTGAATGTTATTTTTACAAAGTCATTTCAAGATGAGGGGGGCATAATGTTGAGCTCAGCTGGCCAAATCAGCTTATCTTGCGTGATGGCGGCAGGAAAGGACTCCTCTGCTCGAATTCTCCCCTGGGCTCTGGAGACACCTCACTGATAGCTAAAAAGACCAAGGAGTATGCTGTCCGACTCTGGATTCAGCAAAGCTCTGACCAGGTGCTGCTCAATACCATCAAGACCACGGTCCCTGTAAACAAGAAGGATGTACCTTCTACTTCATAACTAAATTTTATATACTTTCTTTTTACACTGAGCACAATACATCACAAACATTGAGTTCAGAGCGTTAGGCCAACTGTCAGCTTCATCTGAAATACTTTATACCAGTATTTACCTCCTTAATGGTTACCACGCCTCTGCACTTCCAGCATTATTTCTGTCTAATCAATAATCTAGGTGTCAGTGTACTGTTTGGCCATTCCATGCCGTTTTACTTTCCTCCGACACCTTCTGTTCAGGCTGGAGCATTATAGGCTTTACATCATGTTTGCTACTGAACTACACATATATACAGGCATAAATTAACAATTCACATTCAATTTTCATTAAAAGATACTGAATGGTTCAAGCTTACCACAATTGCATGAAAATAAACACAGATACGTTGATTAGCAATGAATTCTGGCACAAATTCCCATCTGCTTATGTTCCAGGCTTTTATTTAGCAAAATATGAGCTGGCTTCAACGCACTGTTGCTTTATCAAGCTTATTTGCACTAGTGGTCTCGAACTAACGCTCCTAAGTGAGTATATCAGCGAGTCTAGCCAATGAGGCCACGTTTCGACAAGTGTTTGAAAAAATGTTACCTTTCCACGTCTCCCCAAACAACGAAAGATAGTATTTATAGTCCGACCAATCGTGGTTAGTCTTTCATTTGTTGCGCTCCAATCAATTTGGAGTTTACATGGTAGGCTATTTCTGTAACGTAAGGTTTTTTCAAACACGTTATAAAAAAAATTTTATGAGCAGAAATGATTCCATGTTGTCAGGCATCCCCACTATTTTATTTTGGTTATAATTTATTAATTCCTGGACTATTTGCGTAACGTTTTACATATTCTTTGTCAGCAAGCCCTAAGGAACCCAAATATCCAAATTTAAAAGAGCTACGTGGCTGCGTTCAAAATATGCAATTCCTTCTACCTCCTGTTTCGAAGATGTGCTGTCTGGGTACTGTAATGTTTTCAAACGTAAACCCATATAATGTTATCTTTCCTAATAAGCGTTTTTTGTGATTTTAAAACCTAACTCTGGGAAGGGTAGTGAATTTATCACTGTCCGTCTGAAAAAAAGTTAGTGCATGTAGTCTTACACGCGTGATAGTAGTAATTGTGTATCGCGTTACGCTTGTTGGGGGTGGCATTAATAGCGAGACGCGTGTTTAATTTTGCATGCGTTCCTGATTTTATTCGCCCCTCTCTCTTTCTATTTGAGTCCATCTGTTCGTTCGTTTTGGTAACGTAATATAATTAATGTTAGGATTAATCTAGGTCATTACGCAGTCTGCCTCTCAATGTTTTTCTTAGAAATACAGCACACGTTTCATTGAAGAAAGCGGGTAATAATACAGTAGGCTTTTACTATCAACGTGAAAGCGTTACAATTTGCAGACGAAGCAGAAAACAAGGGGGATTTCGAGTACCTTCTTTGTGACAGCACTGTTATTTTACCATTGCTCTTTTCTTTATTAATTTTATTTGTTAGGCTTCATATTTACCTAATAATTTATATATGTGGATTAGAATATTCCACGACACTGTTAACTACAACGCCAGACATTTACAAGATGTAGTTACCAACGTTTGTGGGCTCTACGCCATTTATTTCATCTTGATCAAAACACGAGGTGGTACTATGCAGCGCGTCCTACTACCCTTTTCGGCTAGACAACACGCCAACGATCGATTAATTTTTCGATTAGTCAGAGGAACCACCAGATGGCTTTTTCTTTCATAGACAAAGGAAGAGATCAATAGACACGTGTGTGTATTTTTTTCTGTCGTTTTTTCCCTCACGACAATAAGTCCATGAGTCATCCACTTGTCCGCATGCAACCGCGTCAACTAGCGATTGGTTGTTCGACTAAGCACGCCCTGGCCAACTCAAATCTAGTCACAGCGACAACGATCGATTAATATTTCAACTAATCACTTCTCGGCTAGCACACGCCTAAAAAAACCCAGATTGAACTGGTATTCCTGCATATAAACAGACACTTGGAAGACCCAGACACTCATACTTTACTAACGCAGTGGCGTGATAACGACAGATACTTACACCTCGTTCAAGATGACTGCTCCCACCAACTGGGTCTACATCAAGAGCTGTGATGAAATGCTTAAACCTCTGGCTAGTGGTCTGAAGGCCGCGTCTGTATGTGTTTACCGAGGCCAACCTTTACTGTACGTGCGAAAATATTTTGGTGAATCCTACCTCAAGTTTCCTACCAAAACCGGCATTACGTTAACTCGATCAGAGTTTGAACATTTTTTATCTTTACAGAGTGAAATCCTCGCCGAATTTGACCGATTACAGTCACCACGCACGGATACCTATCCAACTACTTGTACCACTAACACGTTTGACGACTACATCAAGTCCAGCTGTTACCAACCGATTTCCGCAGAACCGAGTTGGTTTCCTAACCCTTGTACAACCACCACAGATAACCACCTGGCCGATGTCACCAATCTACCACCGAAGAAGCAGAAACCTACTAACTCCCCCAGTAACACATTTGACGAATACATGAACTCTAGTTGTCCAGTATCACCAGAACCGAGTTGGTTTCCTAACCCTTGTACAACCACCACAGACAACCACCTGGCCGATGTCTCTAATCCACCACCGAAGAAACAGAAGAAACCTACTAACTCCGCCAGTAACACATTTGACGAATACATGAACTCTAGCTGTCCAGTATCACAAGAACTGAGTTGGTTTCCTAACCCTTGTACAACCACCACAGACAACCACCTGACCGATGTCACCAATCTACCACCGAAGACGAAGAAGAAACCTACCAAACGACTGAGACTTGTGCTTTAGCTTGCTATTATTTGAATAATAAACTATATTAACTAACATTCATTTTTGTTACCTATATATAACTGTTGTCTAAATATCGTCTAACTGTTCGTATAACTGTTGTAAAATATATATGTTCTAAATATATGTCTATAAATATCGTCTTCTTGTTGTCTAAATATATCGTCTAACCGTTGTCTAAATATATATCGTCTAAATATAGCGTCTTCTTGTTATCTCAATATATCGTCTAAATATATCTCTATATAAAAGTCATCGGAGTATTTTCCTATATAAAATGTCACGCGCCACCACAAAGCGCCACCACATTTTCCTTATACAAAAGTCACGCGCCACCACAGCACGCCACCACATTTTCCTTATATAAAAGTCACGCGCCACCACAAAGCGCCACCACATTTTCCTTATATAAAAGTCACGCGCCACCACAGCGCGCCACCACAATACTAACCGTTTTGCGCCTGACATACTACTGCCCTCTCAATGAACGCTGGGTATTTCGTAGGTCTGGATCCATGAATCTAGGTTTCCCATATTTGCCGTGGTAGCCGATCTTCTCCAATTCTGCAGACATGGTCAAATCACCGTAACTGGGACTATTCCACTCGTTTCACAGAGTACTGACATCAAATGACCTTGAGAGCTCTCATCGATACATTACAAACACCATAGACATTAAACAATGTCACAACAAACGGCAGATAAATTACCGCCTGGAAGAGTCTACACACAAAAATAACAATGCAATGTGCTATATAGAATGATGAACACTATATACCCTAATTATAACCCATATGGGGTTGAACCGAGTATCCCGTGCACGCGCCAAACACCAGGTTTCACGTGCAAGGTTCAAAAGTCAAACCAAAAAAAATAAAAACCTCCCGGGGATCTCTTATGAGACAAAGAAAAAATAAAAACTCTGCTCCCTCAAACATGGCGACTAATATGTGATTGTACATGGTCTGGCAACGTCATCATTGAACACAAACTGATACAGAAACAACTGCTGCAAGAGTATGTCAATGTTTGGTGCAAACTTCCTTCAGGGGGAAGGGGGGAGCTGCAGTGTTGGCCACATGCTCCATAGGGAGCGAAAAGGATAATGATGATGACATCAAATGGTGATCAATACAGACTGACCTTTCTTTTTCTCCTGTTTAACACTTTCTGGTTCATTTTTGACTGTACTGCATTTTTGGAGCACAACATTAGCAGAAGTTATGATTGCGCCAGGTTTTTGGAGTACAGCAGGGGTATTCCTCTTGTCTTCCAGGACAGGTCCAGCTACTGGTGTTCGATCGTGAAGGAAATCTTCAAAAGCATCATCTTCTTTTCCTGGCATTTGTGAATTTTGAGCAGCAACTGTGTATATGTAAAGCTTGTGTTATAGTGTCAATATAATTACAGTTCTATAATCTATTATCAGAACACCCAAAAACTGAAATACTATGAAAATGGAAAAAAATTGCTACTTTTCAATCGCAATTTGGGCGATTGTGACTATTTTGAGCAATTTATGGTTATTTTTGTACTGCAGATTGGGCGGTTTGGGCGGTTTGGGCCGGACAAAAACTCTGTTTCTGAAACAAAGCTGTCCCCGAGGAGTTGGAATAATGTGTTAGAAACCTGCAGTAGTGATCTATGTTCTTATGTTACACAAATAATCTATGTTTATGAGCTATATAAACACAAATAATCTATGTTTATGAGCTATATAAACACAAATAATCTATGTTTATGAGCAATATAAACACAAATAATCTATGTTTATGAGCAATATAAACACAAATAATCTATGTTTATGAGCAATATAAACACAAATAATCTATGTTTATGAGCTATATAAACACAAATAATCTATGTTTATGAGCTATATAAACACAAATAATCTATGTTTATGAGCTATATAAACACAAGTAATCTATGTTTATGAGCTATATAAACCCAAATAATCTATGTTTATGAGCTATATAAACCCAAATAATCTATGTTTATGAGCTATATAAACACAAATAATCTATGTTTATGAGCTATATAAACACAAATAATCTATGTTTATGAGCTATATAAACACAAATAATCTATGTTTATGAGCTATATAAACACAAATAATCTATGTTTATGAGCTATATAAACTCAAATAATCTATGTTTATGAGCTATATAAACACAAATAATCTATGTTTATGAGCTATATAAACACAAATAATCTATGTTTATGAGCTATATAAACACAAATAATCTATGTTTATGAGCTATATAAACACAAATAATCTATGTTTATGAGCTATATAAACACAAATAATCTATGTTTATGAGCTATATAAACACAAATAATCTATGTTTATGAGCTATATAAACACAAGTAATCTATGTTTATGAGCTATATAAACACAAATAATCTATGTTTATGAGCTATATAAACACAAATAATCTATGTTTATGAGCTATATAAACACAAATAATCTATCTTTATGAGCTATATAACCCAAATAATCTATGTTTATGAGCGATATAAACACAAATAATCTATGTTTATGAGCTATATAAACATATGTAATCTATGTTTATGAGCTATATAAACACAAGTAATCTATGTTTATGAGCTATATAAACACAAATAATCTATGTTTATGAGCTATATAAACACAAATAATCTATGTTTATGAGCTATATAAACACAAATAATCTATGTTTATGAGCTATATAAACTCAAATAATCTATGTTTATGAGCTGTATAAACGCAAATAATCTATGTTTATGAGCTGTATAAACACAAGTAATCTATGTTTATGAGCTATATAAACACAAATAATCTATGTTTGTGAGCTATATAAACAAAAATAATCATGTTTATGAGCTATATAAACACAAATAATCTATGTTTATTAGCAATATAAACACAAATAATCTATGTTTATGAGCTATATAAACACAAATAATCATGTTTATGAGCTATATAAACTCAAATAATCTATGTTTATTAGCAATATAAACACAAATAATCTATATTTTTGTTGTATCAGAATCATATTTGTTAACAGTTCTGCTAAGTAATATACGAAATGTAGCCAATGAAAAGTTATATTACGTGATTAACTGTAAAAAATGGGCGTCTGTATGTGTGCATCATGTGAGATGAGTATAGGTAGTGTGAATGGTGTGGGATGTGTGTGAGTAATTGTGAAACAAACACATACACATATTTGTTTAATTATGTGTATGTGTTTGCTTGTTTGTTTTTACCTCACCTGGTGAGATGTGTGTGGAATGTGTGATTGTGTGTCTATGTTTTTTCCCTAACCTTTCCAAGTGAGATGTCCTTTTTAAGTCCTTGCGAAGAAACACAGTTCAACCAGGATCAATAAAAATTTTCTCTATCAGTATTAATTGATCTTCATGTTAAATTTTACTACAGCTGTAGCCTAATCTACGTATCATAAAAGTACAAATGTTTTCTGCTAAGAAACGAAATTATTCATTCATTTTTCCTTAGCGCTCCTTACGGAACATAAAGCCACCCCTGCAGTTGGTCCCACGCGAAGCCTGCACAAAACAGTTACATGCTCTTGCTAGTGGTTGTTAGTGTGACAATATGTTCTACATGATGATGTTACCTGCCCCATGAAAAACCTTATATTAGTCGCTTTACACGATATGCATGAGAATGTAGTTGTCCAATTATGTTTTAGTACTAATCCAAAGTCTAACTCATATACAACTGAGAATATTTCCTTTAGTTTTTCTTCCTTCTTTTGAAGATACTTGAGATGTGACAACAATCTTCTAATAACCCACAGTCCGGAAAGAAATATTGACACTGCTTACCTCGGTCGGTGTGGAAAGCCTGTAACCGTTGAGATAGGGGGAGGCACACTGTATGGACATAGTGAAGTATGGGGTGGTCGCATACGCATGCCCTTAATAAATAATGATCTTCAAGGGACATATGGGGCATAGATTCAACAGGGCAACATCTGGTGCACTATTAATCAATGACACAAGAGGAGATGACAGATCCATATGTTCACTTTTTATAGCTAATACATTATATCAGCCCGTGTGGTTTCCAGGTGTCTCTGAAAAATCAAAGAAAGAACAGGATCATTGCATCCTCATGTATGTCGTACATGGCGACCAATATGGGTTGTGCATGGAGCTGGCAATCTCATGGTGTAAAACAAACTGCCACAAAAACCTCAGCTGCAAGAGATTTCGTCTGCTTGGTGCAGGCTTCTTGCAAGGGGACCAACTACATCGGTGGCTCCATGCTCCGTAAGGAGAGCCAAGGATGGTGATGATGGTAGTTCCATATCAACTTACCAAACAATAATATGTTCACATAAGTATTAGTTACAAAATTGTATTTGTTGTTAACAGTGTCAAGAACCATGTGGAGTGTTGGATGATGGAACAGCTAGGCTAGGAATTTTTTTTTTTTTTTTTTTTTTTTTTTCGCTAAAACATGTGGACACGCAGAGAAATCAAAGGAAAACACTGAATTGAAATTCAAACAGAATTCAGCCATTCATTGTTAAAATGTATTAGAAATATTGCCAGAACGGAGTTTGTCGGGACAGTCAAGTATTATGACCTCTAGCAATAGATCGAGTATCATTAAATGGACACTGTGTTGTCATACACACAGGAAGATCATCAGTACCTTTCAGCTCCCAAAGGAGCATAGGCCTTCAATAAACACATGCCAAAGTCCTCCTGTCATGTGTCATCAGCTCAAGGTCTTTCTATGTCTTCATCATCATTGTCGCTTCCGTCTCCAGTTCTCTTCTGCGTGTACTTTTGGTCTCCCTCTGCCTCTCTTACCCCGTGGATTTCAGAACAACGACTGCCTTGTAATGCTATCAACAGGGTACCTCAATATGTGTCCTATCATTGCCAGCGTCTTCTTCTCATCTCTTATTCCACTGATACTTGTCTGGTTCTTGTGTTCAGTTCCACATTCAAAAGAGTAAAAGTGCAAACTATGCTTTACATTATCAAGAAGAGACCACGTGATAATTTTCAGACTAAGAACCGTTCATTGCAGACTCAAATACCATCTGTACAACAAACTGAAAAGAGAACGCAGCTATGTGCCCATGTCAGAATGACAAACAAACAAACAAACAGTAGAACGTGTAATCCAAGACTGTCAGTTCCATGTCAGTGTGGCAGCGTGGCCTTCTCCAACCCAGTTGAGAGAGAAACTGTATGGTGACGAGAGACGCCTGAGACGGACTACCATGTTATTTATGAGCGAGCGAAGAAGAAAAAGAAGAGGAGGAGAAGGAGAAGACAAAGCGTGAAATACCTCGATAAAATGATCGTATGTCATGGAAGAGATTGAAAACACAGTTTATTCAAAGTCAGTACTGGTGTAACAGGACAAGATTAACCCTTCACCAGACTATACCCGGATATAATTTAGCCTTGCCGAGAATAAAGCTGAGGATATAAGTAACCTACGCTACATTATCTCCCGGTTGAAATATACCCCTCTAGACCAGGTTACAACCTGAAAAAAGGGGAGAGGGTTAAATATAACGCTTCTTTATCTTGTGATGTATAAACCATATCCATTCGTTTATGGGGTACTAAACCGACTTGCACTGGCGATCATGTATCAACATAGCCTAGCCCAAATTTATAATCTGGACAAGGGGTATACTTGGGGTTTGTGACATTGGTGTTAGGAAGGAAGGTGTTAGGGCTTCTGTAACTTATAAATTGTCGCCACCCTTCATCTTCTTATTGCAGCCTCAGCCGCTGACTGAAAACGCAATCAGTGACTATCACCTAGTAACGTCTTGCAGGACAGCAACAAATTCTCCACTTTGTTCGTTTTGTGGCCATCCTTCGTGCAGTGCTCCTGCTCTTGTTCATGCTTTTCATCTCGCCCTCCACAGTCCTCCGCCAAGTTTTTTTTTTTTTCGGCCTCTCTTTCGCTTTCCTTCTGTGGTCCATAGCACAAAATTCTGTGATGGCAACGGGGTTTCTTCTGAGGACATGGCTAACCCAATTCCAGCGTCTAAAGCTAGCAGTCCATCTTCTTCTTCTATGGTCCTTGACTACTGACTGACAAAGCAGTCAGTGACCATCACACTCTAGTGGCATTTTGTATGACAGTAACACACTGTCTCCACTTTGGTGGCATTTTGTATGACAGCAACAAACTGTCTCCTCTTTGGTGGCATCTTGTATGACAATAACAAACTGTCTCCACTTTGCTCGGTCGGCAGTCATCCTTCGTGTGGTGCCCCAGCTCTGGTTCATGCTTAGGATTTCTGCCTCCAAAGTTCTCCTTCAAGCAGCTTTTGGCCGGCCTTGCTTTCTATTTCCTTCTGGAGTCCATAGCATGGCAATTCTGGTGATGGTGTCAACGTCTCTTCTGAGGATGTGACCAACCCAGTTCCAGCGTCTATGATGGTGCTCATATCTTCTTGGTGGCTCCGAGTTAGCGGTTCTTGGTTGATGATGGTGTTCGGCCTAAAAATTGAAAGACTTTTTCTTAGGCAAGTTGTGTAGAAAGAGGACAGTTTGGACATTTCCTTTTCTGTTTCTCTCCAGCATTCTGCATCGTACATAAATTACGCAGTTCTCGTATATTATAAATTTAGTGTGTGCACTGTACTGAGAGAATTTCCAGATGTTGTTTAGATTGGAGAAGGATAGTCTGGCTTTATTCATTCGGTTATTGATGTTTTAGCTTGTTCCGCCATCTGGTGTTACTATGCTTCCCAAGCATGTAAATGTGGTTGAATTTTCAAGCTTTTGGTCCCTTATTTTTTTTTTTTTTATGAGCGCAAGATTTCATACATTGCGTGTCATGACTTCTGTCTTCTTGAGATTAATGTTTAGTCCCACCTGTTGGCTATATTCATTCAGTCTGTTTTTTTTTTCTTGGATGTATTGATGTGTGTAAATAGTGCAGTGTTTTCTGCATATTCTAGTGTGACGTATAATGGAAAAAGAGCCTACAGTAACCTGACAGACTTTGTAATCTCGTAGCGCTCTATGATTTGCTAGCAAAACCATGCATTTGCTGCCTGTCTTTACTCACACAAGCTTATTTTTCATCACCGCCTCTTTTCTTTGAACATAGCAAACGAAGTGTTTACAAACTTTCGTGACCTGCCCGTCACAACAGGTAGCTAATCAGGTTTGTTTACCTCGTCTTCTCACGCGAGCTTATCTGTCAATCATACGATACCTGACAAACCGCACGTGAAAAAACACAGAATCTTTTGAAGTCTACGAAGGGAAATCCAATTCCCCGAGTTAACGCTTTGATGTCGAGTCGCGGGCAAAATCTTAGAGAACCCCGTTACACGTAATACGTCTTTTGATGCCGGTTGAAAGCGCTCGGCGGAAGACCGGTCGTAAGCCTTTATCTCGTAACTCTGTTTCTGATTCCTCGTTACACATAGTAACGTGAAAAGTAACATCATCGATAGATCAGAGAAATATAATGATATATAAACTGTGTTTTCTTAAACCTGCTATCAGTTGTCACTCATAATTTTTGGATAGTCTAAGCACGGCGTTCTAGAACCATTATTGTGGAAAATGTGTTATTAGCATTCGTGGGGATTTTTCATTCTGATTTTTCTGGTAATAGAAACTAGTGCTTACGTGTTTAAAAGTGTTAGCTTTTACCAATATAATTCACTTAGATTTTCTAGCTGTTAAAACTAGTGAAATAAAATAAGGCGTAGCTATTTCATACCAGATGTTCAGTTATAATGTTAATTTTCACCACACCCTTTCTCACACAAGAAGAGACGGTTTTAGCTAACTGGTTTATATGCTAGGCGCGACTGACAGTGACAGAAAAGAATTCATGTTTTATTTCATTGTGTGTATTTATTATAAGTGCCTATTATTTTAATACCATACGATGACTAACAGACGCCGACAATTAATAGCTATTAAAGACAGGCGATTCCAACGGGCTGATCACCCGTTTGCCAGTCACTTCGATTACGGAAACAACAGCAAATTGATTGATTTGCCGTTGCCCTAAAGACGCCAATAGGCGTGATGGGAAACAATGGCAAAGAAAACCTATCTGCTGTTGCCCTAAGACGCCACTAGGCGTAATGGCCACTGACTGCTTTGACGGTCGGTGGCTAAGGACGGAAGAAGAAGAAGAAAGACAGGCGATACTTTGTGTAAGTGCGCATATGGATCATTAAATAATAATTAACATTGTACGTTGACTGCCGGCGCGAGCAAGGGGCGGGAGAGTTGCATAACTCCCTCCGACCTAAAAGCTCAGCGCTAGCGAAAGCTGACTGTGTAGGCATAACGGAAAACACCATGTGACTTTTAAATTTAATCAGGACTGACGGAGTGGATAAGAGATCGTCTTGTCCCTGTCTGTGTCCATATATGTAGCTATATAGAATAGTAGCATTTTTCCATAAATGTTTTTCTTATTTTCCTAGCAGACCTGATCAAGAGCATCCAGCGGTTTTGTTTTTTTTTTATTGGTTAATGTTGTCCCTTTTTCTTGGCTTGTGCGTCACCAATTTCATTTGAGAGGGAGTATTTGCCAAAGATACACGAGAAACATTTTAACTGGTCTTACCAAACCCAGACATTTTTTCCAATTTTACCAGCCCACTGGGGGGTACAACATAACATTAATATTCCCGACTTCTGACAGTCGTATTCAAGTGAAGCATCCAGAAATTTACGCTGTTTAGACATCGGCGCTCTAACATAGAGTCAGCCGATAGGATTATCACCATTTATCAATTGTAACATTTTTTTAGCAACCAGATGTTTCCCAATACTGGAAGTATTTTCCTCTTTTAACTGTGAACCCTAAGAGCACGTTCCTACATCAATTATTGGCGGTGACATTTTGTTCATCCGGGAAAAACCCACACCAGATTCGGCGTTCACCTCACTAGTCTTTGTTTTTGTTAGAGGATGAACTGGGCCAATTTGGGAAGTGAACCAGATAAAGCATGTATTCAGGGAAATTGTATTTCCAAGGGATATCACCAAGAGTACGTAAGAGTGATTGAGTGGCCACTGTATGACAGATAGAGTGAATATTTTTTTCTTTGTTACAGGAAATTTACCAACATTGGATTTGCTTAAACGTGTTTACTTTACTGGGTAGCATATAGTAGGAACTGGCTTACTTTACTGTCTACTCTGTAACATAGTGCAAACATTCGACCTTTGGGTTATTAACTTTTTGGGTTCTTTTCTCCATAAGGGGAGGGCACATTTATTCTGCTATTTCATATGTATGTAAAATCTGATTTTTTATTTGATCTTTCTTTAGATATTTGGTGTTGTCAAGTTTAAATGATAATAAACAACAAAGAAACTTAACTTTGTGTGTTGGTCAGACCCATACCAAAGTAACTGTAGTTTTTCACATAGCTGTGTGTGTGGTTAAACTTATATTTATATGTGTGAGGATGGCAAGGTTGTCTTATACTAAATTATAGTCGTATAGATAGGCTGGAATAGAGAAACTTACTCATTCTAGAGACATATCTTTTTTCCTTAAGCTACCACCCGTGAAATCTTTTCTCACGTACCTATCACCATCCACTCTACTCAGACGGGGCCAAAAAAAAAAAAATAACTCACAACCTATCTGTACGACATCTAGATCCTCTAGTGTAGAGAATGCTGTCCATCTTGTTCCTCTGGAAGCATCCGCTGTTGAATGGTGCATCACCCAGTATATGACAGTTAACAAAGTGGTTGATAAGGGGCATCACTGCCACATTCCTATTTTCACCTGAAAAGTTATATAGCCATCCATCTTCCCTCTCCAGTATTAATGTTATCTAATAATTATAATAGCCCCTTCAGTCACAACTATGTGAATGCGCCCCTGAGGTGACAGCCCTCAGCTGCTTATTTTCCTGGTGTTCCTTTTGACGCTTTCTCCTCTCTTCTGCTTGTTGCGTGAGTTTCTTTTCGCCCAATCTGAGGTGGCGCCGCAGATAGCACCGCCACTTGGTGCGATTGGCAGCTTCATCCTCCTGGGTTGCTAGATTTATGTCCAGTGCCATCGTGTCTCTATTACACACATCTTTGAATCTCAGCTGCGGTCGCCCAACTGTTCTTTTGCCATCTGCCAATTGTCCGTAGAAGATATCTTTCGGGATGCGACCATCTTCCATGCGGCGGACATGGCCAAGCCAGCGTAGTCTGCGCTGTCTAAGCAGCTTATTCATGCTTTGAAGGCTAGCACGTGACAACACCTCGACATTTGTCACTTTTTTCTTTCCACGAAATCCCGAGGATGTGGCGTAGACACCGCAGATGGAAAGTATTGAGCCTTCTTTCTTGCTTAGCATAGGTTGTCTACGTCTCGCTGCCATACAGAAGTGTGCTGGTGACGCAGCGTTATATACCGCAGCTTTGGTCTTCATTGTGAGTTTGGAGTTTCCCAAACACGCGATGTGAGGCGGGCAAAGGTAGCTGCAGCTTTACCAATGCGGCTGTCAATTTCTGAGTCCATGTGACGGTATCCCCCCCCCCCCCCCCGATTTGCAGTAGTGGTCCAACAGTGGTCAAAACTCAAGAGTATCTAATATGGGCTTCAAAGATATCTACCTTCGCACAAGATCACTCTTGGCAGACATGTAAATAGAAGAAACAAAGCGCTTCTATCTCCAGGGGGTTTTCACAAGATATTCAGAATAAGCGAGAACAATACTGCTTTGGCTGAGTATGTTAACTCTGTAATTCTGCCGACGCTTTTGTGAAGGATTTAAGCACTTATTACTTTCAGCTCGTTTAAGCCCCACCTCTGATTTACTCAGTGGAATTATATTATTCTAGTAGAGCTCTGTTAACAGTGTGTGTAGTAATTTGATTGAGACAAACATGCAGTAACTTTAAAATGATTAAATCGAAGTTAAATTTGTAACATTACAAATAACAAAATTTAATAATCACTTTATGTTTTAACAGTTGGAAAATAATTTGAACAGTTATGGATCAAGAAAGGTTATCTTCAGGGAATGATGTTACAAGAAGTTCAAGTGGCAGCATATATTTGAACTAGCTGCCAATGACGGTTCTGCTCCTTCTTATGGGTTGGTTCTTTTCACTCTGCTCGCGCTCGTCTCTGATCAAGGTTGTCGGGGGTAGCTCGTTTTCCAGAATTGTCAAGGAGAGTCTACCACGTGGGTCCTTCATCTTAAAGCTTAGGCCACGGTTCCCTTCTTGTTCCAGAGATAGTACTTTCTGCTGGTACCACCTATAACTATGGTAACAGAATAGAACGAAACGCTCTTCTGAGTATGGCGTTTTCCACCCCATAGTTATGGGTTCCTATCTTCCCATACCACCATCCCAATTACTCAGACTACCCTCGATGAGAATTAAATGTAATCCCTCGGGATAAAACTTCCTTTACATTTAAATAGAATAGCTTTAGCTTTACATGACATTTAAGTGAAAAGGTTAATAATACAGATAGAGTCTGTTTACATATACATCTCCACTGATTGAAAACTGTTCACAATATAAATTGAATATGTTTTCATTTATGTTTTACTCTGATTGAAAAGTTTGAAACGTCCATTACTTTAAAATGAATATTTTCACATAGACATTTACACTGGTTTAAGCTTGAAAACTTACATTAATTTTAAAGTGACTATGTTTATGGGGACATTTACACTGCTTTGAAAATGTAAGTATTATACTTAGAATCTACATCCTTTCTTCCATCTTTCCCTCCCTGCTCCATATGGAACCTGGAACTGCTTTGTTTTTAGTTCTCTTTACGAAACTATCAATACAGCAATCACCAGCCCGTGCAGTGGTGGTTCATGAATCATCATTCTATACACTGAGGTTGCCAGCCTCAAATGACTTTGACATCCAATAGCGAGTTTCACACATTAAACTTCACATATACTAGGTACCACAAAGTGATTTTTGTTTGCACAGAAACACCAGAGAAAACACTGCAGTTTGGAAGCTCTTGGAAAACCATGAAATTAGGTACTTTATATTTTAAAATCGGATAAAAAATAAAAAAGTTACGGCATTTTTAAAAGTGTAGGTACTTTCGCAAAGTTGAAAAGTTACATCACACCAACTTCAGAGTGCTCCCGTTTTCTTAAATATAATCTTGGAACCTTCTCTGACAAACAGCATACAGTCTGCTATACACTGAATACATAAAGAAAACTATAGGGCTACATCATGAATAATTATCAATATATTTGAGACCAAAAATTGCAAATCATTACCGAAAAATGTAGTATTTTGCACGAACATCAATTTTCACATCATCATATTTCAAAAAATATAAAAGGTACAAGCTTTAAATATGCACATACTAATCTGCATACTACACAAATACAACCCAATTTTTTTCAGAGGATTTGAACATCTGTTTGTTCTTGTATAATTTTTTAAAATATGTCCAGAGGCCAATTTGTCGCAGGGGAAGAAAAAGAATGTGAAAATCAAGAAAAATGTTTTTTTGAAAATACTGTCCATATCTCATTTTAAAAATCATTTGTAGGCAATAATTAACATCTAAACAATAATTAACAACATCTAAACGCTATTTTTTTTTATAAAACTGGTTAATAGCATTAAAAACGTTTTTTTTTATACCATCGTAGTATGAGTCATATGCAACAGTAAAATTCCAGAAGTGAATTTTCTTTACATGTATAGAGCATTACATGTACTATTATTATATCGTACATGTAGTGCTTTGAAAATCAGGACGAACCTTAAAACTTGAAAAGTGCACAGCCAGGTTAAATTAAGATGTATGTTAATTAACATCAATACGTGAGTCTGAACTATTTAAAGTGCATTTCATGAAAGCTGTTTATATATATTTATGTTCGAGGTAAGACTATCAACTAATGCCTGCTAGTCCGGACATTTCAGTACACCGTCAGCTACTTTCGGCTTTAGTTATGGTAAAATGTTCCGGTTTCCTAGCCTTGACTCAATATGTCGGCCATTGGCATTAGGCCTAGCGATAACATTCGCTTATGAGATCATAATTCACCCTATTATGTTGCAAAAGAAACCTTCATTTAATTACCAATTAATCAAAACATGCATTTTTTATTCAAATTGGTAACTTTCTTAGCTTTTCAAGCTCTTGAAAAAATTAGATTGATATGCGAATGTCTGAAGCGGTGATAACACATTCCTTCCACGCTGTTACAACAACTATGTGATCGTGTTAAATTGCTAAATAATATTAAAACTATTGTAAAGTTTACATTTAAAGTTCAAAACATTGTTAATAAGTGATATACTTACGTATAGTCATCTTAAAATCAGAAGATATGATGAAGTTTGAACACGAACCAACATAAGTGGCATGACGATTTTGATCGACATAGGGAGTTATCACGGTCGATGTAACAACCTCGCTCTGCATTTTTCGCTAAAATTCTTGACTGACAGAGCGTTACTTAAAGTCAAATCGCTTCACCAGCAAACATCAGAAAACTTTGATATTTTACAGGAATAAATAAAAATGGCTCCCAAATCTTCTCATACCATGCAAGGAATTATAATACAACTTAAAATGTTAAATCTTGTAAAATTTCAACTTCACTTCAAGAAATCTACATTTTCCACTTTATTTTCTAGAGCTTGCATTATACGAAATTAAAGTTCTTCTTCTTCTTCTTCCTCGTTCGTCCTGAAAAGGACGTTGGTTGCGTTGTGTCTGTTTCCAGCGAAGCTGCGATATCTGCGCCTTTCGGCCGACACATCCGTCTTCAGCACGGCTTTTTTTAGGACCGGGTTTACCTTCCCTCTTCGATCCGTGCTCGCTCAGCCAGCCTGCATTGCTGCAGACTGTTTCCAGGACCACCACGTGGAGGTGGAGCACGGTCTTGACCAGCTCTGGTTCGCTGGTCCTGACGCAGGCAGTCAAGCTATGAGTCGCTGACTGCGGTCTCTATTGCTGCGTCTTCTGGTCCCGAAATTAAAGTTAATCCTCCTCCCATCATAATGGTGAAAACCGTATGCAAATCAGACATCTGCTGGTCAAGCGAAACCCGTTTGAATGAAGCGGGGTGACGCAAAAAAGCCGAGAGTTGGCCGCGCGCCGGGTTTTGCTACGCGTAACGTTGCTGTTTGTTTTTATTAGTAAAAAAATACTTCAATAACTTTTATTATTCGAGAATTAATACATTTCAAAAGAGAAGAAGATAACGAGTATCGTGATGTAAATTTTATTTCAATCCGCTTAATAGCAAAGGGACAGTGACGACTTAAACTTGACGAATTTCCCAGTTTTCTCGATTTTCGTCCGTTTTCAACAGCTCGACGCGGGCGGTTTGTGGATACTACATATACTCGTATATATGTTAGTTCACATGTTAGTAATAAAATATGAAATGTAAATCACAACTTACGCCAATCCTGACTCACAGACTTTCTTGTTCAGATGAATAAAAGAGACTTGAATCGGCCTCTTACACGCGTCTGGGGTGTCGTTAATTTAATAAGTTCCCTCTCTGACTTCGTGTGTGGTCCTTCAGTTTCCTCAGTCCCGGTTTCCTTATTTAAAATGTTAGAGATTTCCTGTGCTATATTGTAAGTCCTGATAAATACTCCAATAAAAGGTGTCCAGTATATTAAGAAGGAATTCTGAATTCTAATTCTTCACTGTAGCAGTCTGGTGTCTTGGCGAGCGATTTCTCAAGTGAAATAGCTTGAGAAAATGACCAGATTATATTCCCTGCTTTCCCACGCCTTCGTGATGAGCTATCAAAAAACTCCAATCATATTCAAACAGGCAGGTTATGGGATAATTTCAAAATATTCCGACATCGGATAATTTTGAACGTAAGGCAGAGGTCAACTCTCCCATATATGGTAATAAGATGTCCGATGCCCTTGTGTACAAACTTACAGACAGATCGGTAAACTCATACAACAGCGTGTTCAAAATGTAACCATCATTACTTTATCAGAAAGTACTATTGTCATAACAAGTAGGACAGGAAACGCTTATGTCATAAGTTTCCGCCGCGTACACGAGATCTTGTGCTAATCTTAGCCAAGCTGTGCCACTCCCTTGCGACTGCAAGTAATTATCTCAGCAAATCTGGGTAGCGTCAAGCACATGTGATTATTATCCCCTACAGGGAGTGTCAAGCAATTCGACAATACTCAAATATCTGCTACTTAGCAGAAAAATAACGAAGAAAGAAAAGTGCATAATTGAGAGCACATAATAAAAATCAGTACCACAAATGTACCGATACTGCCGGAGTGAAACAAAGATCGATAGGGGCCGCCCCGTTTTGTCATAGTCCAGATCTACGCCCCTCTTTATTTTAACTTCCCTTACAAGCTCTCGTTTATTCACGTTTCTACCGTATTTAAACTCAAATCAAACTAATGTTGAAATAAGAAAATTGCAGCCTAAGTGGCCAATGCATAATCGGAATAACAATACTGTACCTCGTATCACATGATCTGGCTATCGTAAGGAACAAGTAGTCCTAACTCCTATAGAAGAAACTGTTGTATGTGAGTGAAGTATTAGACTTCACCATACCAGGCCCAGCTTTATGAGGTGGAGTGACTACTTCCCTTCCTCGCTGCCTTTGCCGTCCCTAGCTTAAGAACAGTAAGTACCCGTTTACAGTAGGCTGGAGCGCGACACTACCAGGTTTCGATACCGACACCCGATAACTGTGCCGCAAGAGGAAAGCACTCTTAACCACTTAGCCCAGTGTTTCTTAACGTGGGCGGTACCGCCCCCTGGGGGGCGTTTTCAAGATGTCTAAGGGCGTTCTGATGGTTTGCAACGATTGGGGGACGCTACTTCCATTCAGGGGAGCGTAGTGTACATTTTTACAAGAATCAATATGAAACAATTACGAAAGATATTCCCCTTCGCATAGCTTGTAACATGATAGTTTTTATTTGCCCTGGGTCCCATAGAGTGTTTCAAGGATTCCAAATGCAAAATTTTAGTACCTGGGATGTTACCATTGTCAGGAGACAGTAGGTGGAGATTTATGTCCTTTCAACACACGAAACATTCATTAGCCTCTCGACACACCCAAGCTAACCTTCTCTCTCCACATAATTTCTTCTGGAAACACATTCCGGTCAAACATTGAATAGCCCGTGAACACATCACAGCTCCTTTCCTACTCTGTCCACTTCCACAGCACGACTCCCTCCCAAAACATTTCCCGCACAATCACGTGTGCCTGCCAAGGAAGACCCTCTTTGTTTAGCGAGGTTGACGTTACAGTCACTGCACTGCTGAGAACTGTGTGACCTTCAGTCAGTTTTTAGGCTTGACGAGGTGTAGATGTACGTGCAGTGATATTATACTAAAATTATCAATATGTCAGCAGTAAAGAGAAAGTGTCGATAATATTCAGTTGAATATTTGAAATTCAGTTTTGTACCTTCGGCCGTAAATGAACAGTTACCAATGTGTTTGCTGTGCCAGAAAGTGTTTTCTAACGAAGCAATGAAACCGTCACAGCTTAACGAACATTTTACCAAGAAACACTCAGATAAAGTTGGCAAAGATATTTCTTACTTCCAAGATTTAAAACAAATGTTTGAAAGCCGCAACTCTGTCATTAGTATGTTTAAGAAAATGTATAATCAAAATGATAAAGGTCTCATTGTATCTTACAAAATTGCACGCCTCATTGCGAAATGTGGTAAACCTCACATTATTGGAGAAAACTTAATTTTACCAGCTGCGTACTTAAACACATATTTAATATAACTTTGCTTTTATAAATGTACTTTCTCTTTATATTATAAGAAAAGATAACTCATTAACTGCATTGTTTTTTTTAAAAGTATGGTGGAATATATGTATATGTGTATACAGGATAAAGAGCAAAGGGGTGTTAAAAAGGTGGGGGGCTTTTTAAAATATTAGTTGTCAAAAGGGGGCGTTGTTACCATCAGGGTTGAGAAACACCGACTTAGCCAAATGGACACTCACAGGCTATCGATATCGTAGTCCAATGGTTAATGTGATCCATGCAAACAAAATGTTTTAAGTCTTATTTTTAAACATTTACTTACACCTTGCTTTTATTGTTTTAAAAACTAAACAATTAATTCATCGGTATCTAATAAGATACACATATATCGCTCTCAAGAGCAACCATGCCAAGCAATTGCTCTAATTACACTAGTCAACAAATTTTCAAAAGTTTTTTGTACCAGAAATTAAATATACCATTTCTTATTGATTTTGACATGCTGATTTCAAATATCATAATGAAATTCATAAATTGGCTCTGGTTTTTTTTTTTTAAATGATGAATTTACATTACAGTAATACAAATAATGTATGCTTGTTTAATTCTCTGGGGTGAACAGCTAGTCTTTCTACTTTAGCATTATAAAAATTGTGGTTACATACTCAGTTAATTGATATTTCAACATAAAATGATAGAAAAAATAAAAACATTATTTAAAGTTCACATATCGTGTTTTAAAAAGGCACATTTGAACCCATTCCGTCATTATTCAGTCGCTGTTCGAGCTCTCTTTGCTTGCTTCTTGTAGTCAATCAATGAGGTGTCTCTTGTCACAGTCCAACAGTAATCAGCAAGCATTGAAGGGCTCCAATTGCCTTGATACCTTGTCTCCATAGCAGCAATGTCCTGGTGAAATCGTTCACCATGCTCATCACTGACCGCTCCACAGTTTGACGTAAAGAAATCCAGATGAGAATCCAGAAAAATGAATTTTCAAAGACATGTTGCAGCCAAGACTCTTATACTTCAGAAGGAGATTTTCTACAATTTCATTGTAATTATCAGATCTGTTGTTTCCAAGAAAATTGTCCACCACTGACTTAAATACTAGCCATGCGCTTTTTCCTTGCCATGCAACATGCAAAGAAACTCATCATCATGAAGAAGTTTTCGAATTTGCGGACCAACAAATACTCCCTCTCTTATTTTAGCTTCACTCAGTCTTGGAAATTTTCTGATGAGGTATTTGAAAGTCAGCTTAATGTGCAAGGGTGGCAACAAAATCTTGCTGGTGTCGACAAGTGCTGGGTTCTCAACGTTCTTACTGCCAGGCTGCAATGACTGCCTGATTGGCCAATGTCTTCTGATGTAATGGTCACTTCATGCATGGCTATCCCACTCACAGAGAAAGCAACAGTACTTGGTGTATCCACCCTGTAGTCCAAGCAAAAGAGCGACCTCTTTTAAGTCACCGCAAAGTGACCAATGATGATGATCGTAGTTTATACACTTCAAAAGCTGCTTAATGTTTTTATAAGTTTCTTTCATATGAACTGCGTGACCAACTGGAATTGACGGTAACACATTACCATTATTCAACAAAACAGCTTTAAGACTCGTCTTGGATGAATCAAGGAAAAGCCTCCACTCTTCCGGTATGTAATTGATTTTGAGGGCTGCCATTAAACCAGAAATGTTGTGGCATGCAGAAAGGTCACCCTCTTTGAAAAAGAATGTAATAAGCGGCTTCTGGCGGTTCCTATACACAGAAATTGTAACATCTTCTGTCAGGAGATTCCACTGTTGCAATCTGGAACCCAAAAGCTCCGCCTTGTTCTTCAGTAAATTCAGATCTCTTACAAGATAATTCAGCTCACCTTGGGTTATTAAGTGTGGTTTAATGGATGTAGTTTGCTCAAAATCTGGGTCGCTTGAGGTTGATGGTTCAGGACCACCAATGTCCTCTTCTTCATCAGTGGAAGCAGCTGAAAATGATTCTGGCACTTTGGGAACTGGTAGGTCATCGCCATGTCGTACTGGACATATTGCAGAGGGGATGTTTGGATATTCCAGAGTCCATTTTTTCTTCTTTGATATGCCTTTCCCAATTGGAGGGACCATGCAAAAGTAACAGTTGTTGAGATGATCAGTGGGCTCTCTCCAAATCATTGGGACTGCAAAAGGCATAGCTTGCTTTTTGCCAGTCAACCACAGTTTAAGATGTGCTGCACATGTATTGCAGCATATGTGTGGCACCCAGCTCTTATCTTGATCTCCTATTCTGCAGCCAAAATACAAACTGTACGCCTTCTTAATTACTTCAGTTATATTTTGTTTTTGTGATAGAAATGTCACCTCACCACATATATAACAGAAATTATTAGCACTGTTCACACATGTCCTAGGCATTTCTAACTACGATACTTTTGATAAGGACAAATGCACTAACTAATGGCAAAATTTTATCAGAGATAAGATATTTATACACAAAGGTGATGTAATCATAGGTTGGATTGCATCATCAACTTCTAGTTACATTTTTATTGGTCATTAGAAAAAATTATGCAATCGCCCACAACAGTTGCATCATATATATAAATTGACCGTAATTAAATAAACTAGTAGCACATATCTTGAAAACTAGAGCCAATCAACATTTTTTAATGTCATTTTCGTTTTCAGCACACCAAAATTAGTTAAGATCAGCTATTTTCATTTCTGGTACATTTTGGTTGTTGACTAGTGTTATTTTTGGCGGCTATAACGTACTCTTGTCACTTAAATTAATATGAAACAAATATAAAGGTATGTTATCAGGCACTCGCAGGAAATAAAGAAGTAGAACACCAGACAACAGAAAAACAACAGACATGAGTGGCTTACCCAGGATTTGAACACTGGACCTTCCGTGCGACAACCCCGCCTAGCCGTGCAAGCGAATCACACTATCCGCCCTGCCATCTACGCATCATCAAAAAATGATGTTTCAATGGCAGGTCAACAGTGCGAACCACAATACACGACCCCAGAAGTCCACCATGGGCAGTTCAGCCTATTAATGACGCAATCACTTCTGTTGTATTTCTATCAAGCAGTATAGGCCGAATCCAACAAGACAAGGACCTTAATACTGTGTCCAGTAAATGATAGTAGACTAGAACAGTGAGAACAGGATAGTGGGTAGGTTTGGTATTGTATAAACATTTATTACACATAAGGGAGGGAAACCCGAGGACTGTAAACAGTAAATTAATATGAAACTACATTCTTACGTCAGTGCTAATATGTTTGGAGGCAAGAGACCGTTGAATGCATGCATGAATTCATAAAGATTATGGAACTGGCACGATTTGGCCTTAGATTTTCGCACTGATGCCCTTGTTATCACCGTCGGATAATGAAGTTAGGAATTACTGCAGCTTGTCGTGAGCAGTTTCAGCAAATTTGTTTATGCCGTGTACACATTCGAATTGATGTATTGTTCGAACTGTTCAAATATTTCACTGAGGGAAGTCATTACAGCATTCGCATTTGTAAAGAAATAATTACGCCTACAATAAGTTCACACCAGGCCTTGGGTCATACTTTCAAGTTCCTTCCAAGTGTTTATCATTTCTATGTCAGACTTTAGTCTTCCTCACAAAGTGTTTTATTTTTTCTAACTCGGGGATTCCGGGAACAAGGACTACCTTGGGATATTAAAAGATGATTTCCTCAATGTGCTTCCTATCCACATCCAATGTCTTCCTCGTCTATTGTACCACTGGTATTTGTTTTCTTCTTTCTGTCAGTTTCATACTGATGCTTCTGGTCATTCCTATTTAACTCCCCCCCCCCCCTTTCTGCATAAGCGCCCATTTGTAAACGTCTGTAAATTCTTGATTATGGTTGTCCTTCGTGTGTCAAGAACATAAAATATGGTTAACTTGCCATCTTGGGTTGACAATTCTTAATTGTGTATGTGGGACATGATCTTCCTCGATGTCCACATATTTTCCAACGTAATGAAAACATCGGTTGTCTTCAGTTTTTGGCATCGATGACCACGTCTCCAACTCTGGTCATGTGATTGTCAAGTTGTAAATCCACATCTTGTAAGGGTGTTTATGTGCAACATGGTTACCACTGACTACTTGTATTCTCATGTTTGTATTTTCTTTGCGGATATTCAGACTCCAGTTGTTGTAACCACTCGTCTAGTATTCTCATTTTGCATAAAACATGGTGCCTCGAGCACTTCCCGGGTGGTCTCTGATGAGACCAAGTAGAGAACTACTACTCTGTCAGGCATTGCGTACAAGGCGACTAAATTTGAGGTTGTGCATGAGGTTGACAACCTCATCATGTTAAACAAATTGTTACAGAAACAACCACTACAGACAGGAGCATGCCAATGCCCAGCTGCAGTAGTAGCTCCATACTTCAGAGGGAGCATAAAGGGAAATAATGATGATATGACATGACGCAACATTAAGTGATATGAGGATGTTAGACAATATCAATACTGATGGGAAAGACAGAAGAATAATAAAAACATGTATTGGAAACAAGTAGGACCTGTAAGCGTGGAAAAATAGACGGAACAATTTCTAACAAATAAAACAAACAGTGGCGTTTGTACGGTACTAATAGCAGATGAAAAATACCTGTAGAAAAACGTTAGATCAGTAGCTGCGGAAAGGGCGGGAAAAAAGGGCCACCTACCTGTACAGTAGAAATAATTATATCCAATTAATAAATCTCACCAAAATGACGGCACGTTAAAAAACAAACAAACAAAACAGATTCAAATGTTCAGGCACATTGATAACATCAGATGAAAAGTGCATCATTTAAATTGAGAAACGAATATGTCAAGCAAAAACAGCATTCCATACATAATATGATGAATGTCCTGAGCAACGGATTACTGTTCTTGAAAAAAAAGCGAGTTCTCAAATGTTACATCGTCCCATCTTTACTGCATGGATCTGAGTCATGGATACTTAAACAAGTGAGAAAAACCAATCGAGACAACAAAAATGTTACGTCTATATCGAGAATGTTAAGGATCCATTATATGGCTAAAATAATTAATGATAAATTCATTAGTGAAGAATACTTGAGGAAAGTTAACATAAACATAAATATAATCACAAAAGTAAGAAGACAATCAACCTTCACTGGACATGTGATGAGAAGAGGAACACTTGGAAACATTACAACAGGAAAACTAGAAGGTAAGAGAAGTAGAGGAAGACAAGACCAAAAACAATTGATAAGTCAGAAAGATCAAGATATGTGCAGGATACGTCTAACTTCTCACAGCACAGCACTTGATGATGTTGAAATCATTATGAACGGGCGTTATGGGGAAGTTATATAATCTGTAGACATAATAAGAAATAAAAAGCATCATACTTCTGAAAATCATTCACACCTACTGACACTTTAGTATCAATGTTTAATTGATCCAATCCAACCTGCAAGTCTGGAAGGAAGAGCTGGAGAAGAGAGGGATGGTCATAAGCAGCTCTACAACAAAATCCATGGTGATATCACGAGAAGAAAGAAGACATCAGATAAAGCTGGGAGAACAGGTCCTGGAGCAAATCGACCACTTTAAATACCTCGGAGCTATTATAGACCGAAAGGGAGGCATCAAAGAAGAGTTGGCCACTCGAAAAGCAGCAGATGGGAGACTTTTTTAGGCCATAAATCGAGGATTCCTCAGCAAGAGAGAGGTTGGTAAGAAAACGAAGATGGTTGTATACCGCTCCACCTATGTCCCAGTCTTGACATATGGATGCGAGTCATGGGCAATGACTACAACCCACAAAAGCCAGATCCAAACCTCAGAAATGAGGTATCTGAGGAAGGTGGTTGAAGTAACAAGAAGAGACATGGTCCGCAACCAGACGATACGTCAAGGCCTAAAATCCCAACCCCTGCAGACCCAAGTAGAACAGTCTCAACTAAGATGGTTTGGCCATGTCTGCAGAATGGGAGAAGATCGGCTACCACGACAAGCATGGGAAACAAAGAGCCAGGGATCCAGACCCCCAGGACGACCCAGAGTCCGCTGGGAGGACAACATTAGACAATCTTTGAAGGTCCGAGGACTAGAATGGAACCTGGCCAGGAGGAAGACAGCCGATAGGATAGTCTGGCGCTCTCTCTTCCAAACCTCTACACCTCCCGGTAGAATGGGAACGACTAAGTAAGTAAGTTTAATTTGGGCTGCAACAATTATTTAAAAACGGGGGAAGGTGTGTGTGAATGAGTTAGCTCCCTTTCATGATCTGGGTTATGGTTCTTGTTCTGTGGTAAAACTTCCTTACCAAGGTACAGTTGAAGAACATGTATCTATAATACAGCATGTCAGAAACAGTACATGACTGTAATACAGCATGTCTGTGACAGAATGGGGCGACCCCTCACGATCTCTGTTTCACTCTGGCAGTATTGGTACATTTATGGTACTGATTTTTATTGCGTGCTTTCAATTGTCACACTTTCTTTCGTTTCATGCTATGTGAAGCAGATATTATGTATTTTCTTTCTTACACCCCTCTCAGGGATAAGTGATTACGTCTTTTTGTTTCCCGCCCCTTTGCGAAGCTTTGCAAGAAGTGGCAGAAATAATATTAACGACAGGCAGGATGGTAAAGTTCTTTTGTACCAAATCTTGGCCACGAAGGATTAGCCCCACGAAAATCGCCAGTGTATTTGCTAAGCGCTGATAAAGGCCAGAGTACGGGGAGACAACTGATGGACACACACAGATAAGAGATTACTTTCTGATATAGTAATGAACTGTTACTTTTGGAACACATTGTCGTGTGAAGTTACCAATGCGTGTGTAAGTTGGTACACAGGGCAATCGGATCTTTACCGCACATTTTCAGAAAAGTAATGTTTGAAATTTTGCACTAGATGAGTAAAGCAAAATATTCAAATCAGATTGGCTGATCAGTTGTACCCCATAACGAACAGATGCGTGGGAGACTCGAGAATATAACCTGACACGTTTCAGCATTATTCCACTGTGAAGAACGCTTGCCAAGATACCAGACCTTGCTAGAGTGAAGCCTAGAATTAAGAATTCCTTCGTAACATACCGGACACCTTTTATTGGAGAATTTTGGATGGACTTTCATAGCCCAGGAAATCTCTTTCATTGTGATGGTATTGCCTCCCCTGCTTTGCAGTAGTGGTCCAACAATGACCAAAACTCAAGAGTATCTAATATAGGCTTCAATGGAGTCTATTTGTACACAAGATTACTCTTGGCAGAAATGTAGATAGAAGAGTAGTAAAGCTTCTATCGCATGGGAGTCTTCACAAGAAATTCAGGTAAGCGAAAACAATGCTGGCTGTCGCTAAGCACATTAATTCTGTAACCTGCCGACTTCTTTTGTGAAGAATTCAAGCACTTATTTATCAACTCGTTTAGCCCCAACCCCTGATTTACTCAGTGGAATTCTCTTATTCAAGTATAGCTCTGTTTAGAATGTGTGTAGTAATTGACTGAGACAAACATGCAGTAACTTTAAAATGATCAAAGTGAAGTTAAATTTGTAACATTACAAGTAACAAAATTTAATAATCACTTTAGTTGTAACAGTTTGAAAATAATTTGAATAGTTATGGATAAAGAAAAGCTATCATCCTCGTATTTGGGGATTGCGAAAAGGGTTAAGAAAGTTCAGGTGGCAGCATATGTTTGAACTTAGCTGCCAATGACGGTTCTGTCTTTTCACACTGATCACTCGTCTCTGGTCAAGGTTATCGGCTGTAGCTCATCTCCGAGAAACTTCAAGGAAAGTCTACACAGTGTGTCCGTTGTCTTAAAGTGTAGGCCACTGATCCCGTCTTGTTCCAGAAATAGTACGTTCTGCTGGTACCACCAATAAGCCAATCCTGGCTACAGACTTGTCGCACAGATGAATAAAAGAGACGAATCGTTCTCTTACAACACGTGGCTGGGATTTCTTTTAATTTTAACATAGATTGCCCCTTCTGACTCCGTGTTTCTTCAATCTCCTAGTCCCGGTTGTTCCTTATTAAAATTTGAGATTTCCCGTGCTTTATAAGTCTTATCTGGTTCTCCAATAAAAGGTCCGGATAACAATTAGGAATTATGAATCTAGTTCTTCCTCTGGCAAAGATCTGGTGTCTTGGCGAGCGTGCAAATCACAGAGAAATAAAGCTGTGAAATTGTCAGCCTATATTCCCTCCAGTGATGTTATGAATCTAATCAGAAAGATCCAATCATTTCAAATCATGCAGGATAGGCTGTGATATTTCAAAATAGTCCCACATGAAATAAGGTGCGTGCCTGCAAAGGTCACGTATTACCATATATGGACATCTGATGCCTTGTATACACTCTTACAAACATATTTGTAGACTCATATTGTCTAAAATGTATTAAATCCATGATTACTTTTTTTTTTACAAGTGACCGGAAGCGATTACATCACATGTTTGCCCACATGTGACACACAGACAGTAATCTCGTTATCTGTCATATTAGTGTGCAAACCTCGGGTCTTATCGGTGAATTAAGCTGACAGCGTAGACCGATGTAAGTTTTAGTCAGCCGCGCCTATAACCACAAATCTGTCCTTGCAAATGTGACATTTATCACCTACAGGGCGATTTGATAAAATCACATATGTGCTACTTAGCAGACAAAGAAAGAAAGAAAGAAAGAAAGAAAGAAAGAAAGAAAGAAAGAAAGAAAGAAAGAAAGAAAGAAAGAAAGAAAAATGCGATAACTGACAGCACCTAATAAAAATCAGTACCACAAATGTACCGATACTGCCGGAGAGAACCAAAGATCGATAGAGATCGCCCCGTTTCGTCACATTCATATTAAATAAGGAAACTGGGACTGAGGAAACTGAAGGACTACACACGAAGTCAGAGAGGGAACTTATTAAATTAACGACACCCCAGACGCGTGTAAGAGGCTGATTCAAGTCTCTTTTATTCATCTGAGCAAAAAGTCTGTGAGCCAGGATTGGCGTAAGTTGTGATTTTACATTCTATATTTTATTACTAACATGTGAGCTAACATATATATGTATATTACCATGTGAAGTTTAATATGTGAAAATTGCTAGTGGATGTCCAAGTCATTTGATGCTGGCAACCTCAGCGTAGAGAATGATGATTCATGAACCACCACTGCAAAAGCTGGTGATTGATTTATTGCTGGTTTCTTAAAGATAACTAAAAGCATAAAGTAGTCCCAGGTTCATATGGAGCAGGGAGGAAAAGATGAAAGGAATGACGTACATTCTAAGCATAAATACTTACAGTTTCGAAGCAGTGTAAATGTCCATATAAACATATTCACTTTAAAATTAATGTAAGTTTTCAAGCTTTAAACCAGTGGAAATGTCTATGTGAAAATATTCATTTTTAAATTAATGGAAGTTTCAAACTTTTCAAATCAGTGTAAACATAAATAAAAAAATATTCAATTTATATTGTGAACAGTTTTCAATCAGTGTAGATGTAAATGTAAACAGACTCTATCTGTATCATTAACCTTTTCATTTAAATGTAATGTAAAGCTAAAGCTATTCTATTTAAATGTAAAGAAAGTTTATCCCGTGGGATTAAATTTAATTCTCATCGAGGGTAAATTCTGAGATAAATGGGATGGTAGAATAGAAAAAGGGGGGGGGGGGGGGGGGGGGGGGGGGGGGGGGGGGGGGCGCGCAGGGGGGGGGGGGTGGGGGGCGGGGGGAGGGGGGGGGGTGGGGGGGGGGGTTTTGGTGGTGCCCCACATAAGTATGTGTCGGGAAACGCAATACTGAGGAGAGCGTTTAGTTTCTATTCTTTATCAGTTATTGGTGGTAGTTTCAGAAAGTACTATCTCTAGAACCAAGTGAAGGTAGAAGTGGACTGACGTTGTGCGAGACGCCATCATAAGAGCGTCTTATAGACAGATGCAGGACCAGCTTGGCCGTTATTCCTTGATGTTCTAGGAATGTGCAGCGCCTTTAACCTTGACCAGCGATGAACGAGAGCTGTGTACACAGAACCCATTAGCGGGAGCAGAAACTACTATTGGCAGCTAAGTGAAAATTATACGCTGCCAAAGTGAACTTCCTTCATAAGAATTCTATCATCTATCCATGATGAATCCTTTCTTTTAACCCATTGAACCCTGGCCACCCAGCCCGTAAAACCCCATTCCCCTGGGCTCCTGAGCAAAATATTTCTCTATGAGCCGTCGAGGCCAGCGATAATGCCGGTGCGTTTTACTGAGACGACAAGCTTGGTCGTTGACATCGCAGCAACCCATGAATGTATTGTAGTCAATACAAAGTTGAGGAGTTTGAACATCCACAGTTGTGAGACCAAATTTACTTGATACATTATGTGGGATATACCCCTTTCCACGCCCCTGCACCATAGCCCGATCCCCTGAGGGGCCAGGAACAGGGTTAGAACTAGCTGGATCATAATCTGATTCACAAGTTCCGTCACTCGATCACCATCTAAATCTATATTCATCATCCTCCGAATCATTGAGCACAAGTTCAACTGCTTGTTCCGTTGATAGCCTTTTAGAATGGCTATTTCCTGGATTTTCAACACGCCTTTTAATTATGAAAACAATTAAAAAATTGCAAAATATTATCACTTTTTGGGCGCCGCCATTTTTGAGTAACATTCCACAAGACATGTGTACTTCGTGACGTCATTATTTTTCACACATTTCCATTCCGGCCCCATATTGCTAAGCTAGGTGTGCCCAGACCGAGATTGCGGTCGCTCGGGGAATGGATTTTTTTACACACGGACCGAAATTTCGGGACCTCGGGTTCAAAGGGTTAAACTATTCAAATTATTTTCAAACTGTTAAAACTTAAGTGATTATTAAATTTTGTTATTTGTAATGTTACAAATTTAACTTCGATTTGATCATTTTAAAGTTACTGCATGTTTGTCTCAGTCAATTTACTACACACACTCTACACAGAGCTATACCAGAATAGTAAGAATTCCACTGAGTAAATCAGGTGTGGGGGCTTGAACGTGCTGAAATTAACAAGTGCTTAATTCCTTCACAAAAGTTGCCGGCAGATTCTAGAACTAACGTGCTAGCCAAAGCAGCATTGTTTTCGCTTATCTGAATATCTTGTGAAGACTCCCTTTGTAATAGAAGTGTCATCACCCTTCTATCTACATCTCTGTCAAGAGTAATCTTGTGCGAAGGTAGATACCTTTGAAGCCCATATTAGATAGTTTTGGCCACTGTTGGACCACTTCTGCAAAGCAGGGGAGGCAATACTGTCACAATGTCAGAAACAGTACATGACAGCATGTTAGAAACAGTACATGACAGCATTACATCATGTCAGGAACAGTACATGACAGCATTACACCATGTTAGGAACAGTACATGACAGCATTACATCATGTCAGGAACAGTACATGACAGCATTACACCATGTTAGGAACAGTAGCTGCCAGCATTACATAATGGTATGTCAGAAACAGTACATGCCTGCAACATAATGTGTTATGATTACATTATATATAAATAAAATATGGGGACTGCAGTAAAACTGATTTAAAATTTGGGAATAAAAAAAAATATATAAAAAACTGGATTTTGGGATAACCCTTTGTTTTTTTTCTTTTACCACAAGGTGAACGAAAATAGATAATGCATAAAGAGATTTTCTGTTTCTTTCTTACTTGTTTATAATGTTAATTTCTTTTCCTCTATTTCCGGTGCCCTTTGCCTGTTAAGTTTTTCTTCTGTTCTTTGTTTTCTCTCGTAGTCTTTATACATTTCTCGTCCTGGCTTCCTGTTTGTAACCATGGTTGATTAAGTGTTATCCTGAAACGTGCAGTGTTTCTACTGAATTCTTCAACTGTCAAACTGACTTCCATGTTATTTTTCTTACTTGTTTATTCTCATATTCTGTATGATGCAATGTACAGCATCACACTCAGCCTAGCAGTAAAATGGTACAGCCATGCACTTTTTAAACAATCCTGCTTTCTGGAACTTTACAAGGGTAAAGAAACAACTAAATATGGCTACATATGTTATAACTATTGTAATTACCATCTTTAGCCAATGGGTGAAAAACAGATGACACATGTTCAATAGTAAGGCAATAGCATTTTTGCCTGCATGATTACTGAGAGTTTTTGAGGTGACAAAGGCAGAACATAGCCACTGCAACCATCAGGTGAGGCAAAGAATTGAGACTGTGTTTGTGGTTTGCGATCTTATCATATAAACAAGTTTCTACAGAAACCTAGTCATTTGTTTTACATGATTAGGTAGCTATCTCCATGTACAACTTCAAGGACTCACATTTTATATACATACACATACATACAGAGAGACAGACAGCTGGCAAGAATATGAAGAAAAAAAAAACTGTAACAGCATTAATAATCATAATTGCAAATGTCAGGAACAACATTAAAAAGCACATTCACTTAATACTTTAATACTTCATCAATTTCCCGTTAATAATTTAAAGTGACATGAGCAAAATGCAGTTTTCATAAAATGAGAACACAAGATTTAATAAAAAGGAAAACTACAAAACTTTCCCCTCAGCTAAACCACCAGAATTATAAAACTCATAAAGTTTGTTGTCAAAAAAAAAAAATGAAATTATTAAATCTAACTTAAGCAAGCAATGAGAAAAGAAAACACTCAGTGTTTTCTGTAGAAACACTCTCTACTTCAACCTGATTTAGCTACAAGGATCTAACCATTTGTTCCCAAGTTCCTTTCTTAAAATGTTAAATACAATACTATATCATGATGTGTTGACATGATAATGGCAAGCAAATGCATGCTTCCAAAAGTGTGCACAAAGTGTGACTAGAGGAAGCGAGTATGGCAAGCCTTTGTTACCCTAATTTATATTTTAAACTGAAGTTAATTATAATAACATGACACAGGACTGGTTTATAGCTATTGCAATCACAACTACTGTACTGGGTGAGACCTGCCATTGTGGGGGGCCCTAAAATGGCCGAGACATCAGTGAATAGAACAGAGAGAAAAAAAGAGTTAACTCTCTACAATTTATCAGATTATTGTTTAGAAATGAAAACATTCATTAGATTTGTTTTTTAAAGTATATTTTGTATTAACTGGCAAAACAAATGCAATATAATGCAGATCTGGTCTTGTCTCAGTTTTGTCATTCTAAACACTTATGGTAACTCACTACTTACAAACAAGAGCCAGAAATGTTACTCTTTTATGGGTGGAATATCTGAAACCAGCTCTGATATGATGGTGCATATACTAGTATGAAAATGATAATCACAAATATTTCAGACTTGCTTATACTGGTTACAAGCATTCAAAGTCATCACTTCAGTTACTATTGTGGAATAAATCTACATCATGCCTTCTGGTGCAACACACTGGTAAAATTATTAAATCTATCTCTTTCTAAAACTACTTTACACAGCCTCATGAAAGTTAAATCCCATAGAAAAACCTGGGCATCATGCAGAAACATTCTTTACACCTTGGAAAACCCATACAAATTAGCATGCTAGAAATATTTGCTTAACAATGGGGAAAACCCACAAACACTAGAGAGGTTCACTTATTGTCATAGAAAACCCACAAACAGAAGCAAGCTAGAAAGAACCATTTAACATAGAACGCCAGGCTTTATTAGCATGCCAGAAACATGAACTTCCAAAGAACAATAACTGTGCAACCCAAAACTGTAAATCAGAGCATAAATATAGTAACAAACATTCTACTAAAGAGTAAAAGAATGTCCACCTGACACAGCAACTTAGTCCATTCTCTGTTATAAGCTGAAGGAAAGGCATCATCTTGATTTGCTGGGCTTGCTCTCTAAAACGGTTTCATTTTCTACTGTCTTAATGTCATAGCTTGAGGTGTGTTTTCCAAGCAATCATAATGAACTTATTTAATGTATGTTACAGTATTTATTCACTTCTAATGGAGAAGTACAAGATAAGCAACCCCAGCCTAACTCAAATACTAAAGGACTACAAAGAAACGAGATAAAAGTTTCACAACAGAACTACATAACAAGCAATGTCAGAATTAGTAAATCAATTACCTAAAATGTTGTAACACAAACTGAGCAATCACTCTTTTTTGTTTACATTATTATGCTCTTACTTAAGGAAACTTTCTAAAACCAGACAAAATCATCTACATAAAAATCATGATTACGTAACAGAATGAAATGTAAATGGTCTGATCTGTGCAAATATGGCTTAGCTGTTGACAATGATGAGGCAATCTTTTACATTATACCTTCGACAATACCACAAACAAATTATCCAATCCCTTATATGCAGCAATTGTAAACATATCCCACAGCCCATGCCTTTCTTGCTTAGAAGATAATGCTTACTGATGCTGCTTAATTCAGGATTTTTAAAAATAATAAAAAACAACATGCTTGCTGCAATGTAATAATAATATAGATTTTTAAAATTAATATGAGGGTGAACCAAATAGTCTTTGCACTTTTAAAACATACCACATCAATTTGTTTAATTTGGTCATAGACCACAGAGAACTCTGGCAACTGCTAACTTATTCGTTCCTCTTCTACCTAGGGGCATAGAGGTGAAAAGATCTCACGTTTTCTCTGTGGTTTCTTGTAATCAAATTTTAAGGACAAACAGGTGACTGGCCCGTTGTGCCTTTGCATGGTGGGCTGCAGCCTCAAGGCTTCCATGCATGCCATCTGGCTGGTTCACGATTTTATCTGCTACTTCTTTAGATGCATGAAGCAAATGTGGACACACTTCAGCAAATGTGGTGATACTGGTAAGTGGCCAGATTACACAAAAAAGGTATGTAATTGTGTTATTGCTGGTATTTTGATAGTTAACAAACTGATGCAAAGATCTTTCAATCTACCCTCATAATACATGGCTGCCTTCAGAACCTCCTTATGTTAGTTTTTCTAACATCTGACCTTGGATGCATCATTATTACGAGGCAACATACAGATACCTGGAACTCGTAGCATATAATATAAGGTTACAAATCACAATGGATGGATACCTCTGATTCTAACAAACAGTGCAAGACAACTCAAAGGACATTTAAAAACAGAGAGGACAGACTCTGTAACCAGATGTATTTAAGCACGATGCTTACAACAAGTAGGGCAGTTAATCATGCCTATCAAGAAATATGACTAGTAACACTTACATTTTTTGGTGCTATTACTGTTTCAATAGACACTCTTATTTTTCACATACTAGTTCATGTACTAGTATTTGGTATACATATTTTGGAAATAACAAATTGTAAAATAACATCACTGGTGATATATGTGGTTTATTACTCACTTTAAGTAATTTATTATAAAGGATTATTATTGTTTTACAAAATGTCCTGACACAACAAACTATTAACACACACTTTAAATAAAAACGTTTCTATTTTAATTCATTTAAAATAAATTTCTTGGGTGCAACCACAAGAAAATAAATTCAGTTGTAGAGAAGTTTAAAAGCAACTGAACTTCAAACAACCATTAGTAGCAGACATTCTGATAAAGACTTCCAAGGAGGGCGCATCAAATGAACATAAAGCATTTATGACACATAAAAAAAAAAGTAAAACTCTTGACCACTGTTGTTCCTCTACGTTCAGGATAAATCACATGTAATACCTAAGGCTTTGAAACATCTAACTGCTGATCACTTCGTGAATTAAAGGCACTTTCTAAACTGTGAGAAACATGTTTAATCTACAGCCAGACGTAGTAAATACACACTTCTATACATCAAGGTACTATTTAGCCAGTCAGCTTCCAGAAGTAGGAAGGCAATTTACTTTTAGATTTGATATTACAAATCTACATTGGTCATCCAGTGTAATACATTGTTAAATATGAAAGAAATGTTAGGAGCAGTTTCTTGTTAACAAAGACAAAAATGACCACGTCTCAGCCACAAAGCCTTTGTCAGAGAACAAGAGATGTAAGAGTGTATTAACCATGTACTTTATTTCTTCTTATCATTTATGTTGTTTTTTTTTATGAATTCATTTCATTATTATCCATCCATTTCACTTCTGTCCGTTTTGTTCCTTAACAAATACCTGTGGCTGTAACATGGAAATGTTGTAGTTGTTCAGAAACCACTACTTACAAATCTGTTCTATATTTATCAAATGTTACAGAGAAGTAACTTATATTCCAGTTGTGACCTAGAGTAGAATTTTCAACTGAAGATTGATGGCTTAAAAATAAAGTATAAATGACAGCTGAACATATTTTCACATCTGTGTTTTGGTACTGCATATTAATGCAATCTAACAGAGGCAGATCACAAAGTGAGGTCAGTTTAGATTAGTCAATGCGCAGCATTTAAAAAAAAAATCATATTCTTATGGCTTAAAAACTTGTTGAAAAATTCAACAATTTTTCTGTATTTTTCCCTCAAACTCACGTGTTCAAAATAACATGTATGAAAGGGGACCCCACATTTTCAATAAAAATTAACAAACACCAACAAATTAGAACTAACAATTTGACACAGCTCAGTGATGTCATTCTCCTGTACTCTACCACTCTTGCACTCAATCCTCTATAGCAGGGACTTCCAACTGGTGTATCATGATACACTGGTGCTTCACAATGAACCATAAGGCTCAACACATTTCAGTTTCTCCTTTTCTTAAAAGAAATACAGCACTAGTAATACAACTATAAGTTATATATCATATTGGCTTGGTAAAAGTGTGTCACCATTGAAAAGCAATGCTCTATAGCAAGAATTATATGTAACTGTCCTCCTCTTTTTTTTAACTGAGCTGTTTTGGTTCATGGTGAATAATTTGTAAATAGTTTGTAGTTTCTTTAATATCAAAGAGATATGGCACAGCCATAACAGTAACCCAATTCTGTGATTAGAAGCAGACAAGCTTTCTCTCTAAATGCAATAATCAATATATACATATTGTTTTATGCTATTTTAAAAGTTTTGGGAAATCTACTATGTGCCATCTCTAAAGAAAGCAGAGCTGTAAGGCAGTCTTATTAAACTGGGGTTTTGTTGCAAATTAACACGAGTATTTACATCCAACACTTCTGTATAACTGCAAATAGGCAGCCAAAATGGGAGCAACAAGGGGGTCCATAAGCAGACAAAGATAGCGGTGGCGGTTTAAGCATTGGCAATCTAGGCTCTTGCCTAGGGCCTCTTACTTTTAGGGGCTTTGCGCACAAATATATACTTGTCGGTATAACAGGAATTTATTTCAAACAGGACTAGCAAGTTCACTTGCACATGGTCTCTTGCTTTTAGGGGCCTTGTGCACAAATATACACTTCTCGATATAACATGACTTTTTCAAACAGGATTAGCAAGTTCACTTGCCTATGGCCTCTTGCTTTTAAGGGCCTTGCGCACAAATATATAATGGAGTTTATTTCAAACAGAACTAGCAAGTTCACTTGCCTAGGGCCCCACATTAAACTGCCACTGAAAGATAGAACAGGTTTACAGATATTCAGGTATGACTATTATGAGGTTGCACATGGGACTAGCAACCTCTCATGTCAAGCCACTGCTACAGACACCACCACTATTGCAAGAGTACATGAATGCTTTGGTGAGGCTTCCTGCAAGGGGTCCGGCTGCATTGAAGGGTACATGCTTCATAGGGAACAAAAAGGAAAGTGATGATTGCTAATGTTAGTTTAGATTGACTGGAAATGTTTTGTCATAGAATTTAATATGGAAGCATTATGATCTTGTATTTTTTTCTCCACTTAGAATGCTACTGTTAGTCATTTAGTTACCATAGTAAAGGTTAACATTTCATTCTAACCATTTTATTGTGCTAAAACATCAAATTCTTTGACAACTCATAACAAATATTAAAGTGATTTAATGTGTAAAATTTGTGTGGTTCTCATAACAGCACCATTTTTGATGGCACACCAAAAATAAATACTGGCTGCACTGAGAAGAATGCATGCTACACAGAAGTGGCACATAAAGTGTTAAGAAGTGTGGTGGGGCGACCACAGACATTAGCTCCTCTGTCTACAGTATGTGAAAAGCACTTCACGCAATGGTGGTATCTGTAGCATATATAAAAACATAAGTTTGCTAGATCTGTGAAAATTTACTCAACAGAGAAAATTTTCAATAAAATCAACTGTAATAATCATTAAAATCTTTACTTTTCCAGCCCCTGATACATTTTAAAAGTTTCAAATACAGATCCATCAATGCTTTTAGTTACCAAACATCAATTAAACATTTTGTGAACTTTAAAACTGATAATCTTGAATATACCCATTTATTCCAAACTAAAACGCCAGATTCTTTTCATTGCTCAGGTAAGCCTCAATGGCTCTCTGACAGTCAACTGACAGCCATCGCTCCTGTAGTAGATTACACTCTGTTTCATTTGTTAGTTCCATCTTGGTACGATGATGGCTCCTCACTAAGAGTTTTGTAGCTTCTAAAGCCTGTAACAAATTTAAACAAAACAGAAACTTTTGAAACAACTGCTATTTGTAGACAGCATGAATTCTTACTTGTCTCTCTGTCCTAGTGCATGTGTTTAAAAAAAAACATCATGTCGTATAGTGTGTGGTCACTATGACGGATTTCCATCGCTATGAAGATTCCACATCCTCACTAACCAAAGGAATAGCTAACAGAGTTTTGTTTCTCTTCATGTATTCTTCCAAACAGGAAATCTGTGTACGTACACTATAATATAAGTTTACAGTTTACTCCGAGAATTTTCTGTCATGTCCCATTGTTAAACTTTCACCAGTCTTACCCCATAGTAAAACTTTTGTCAGTTAAACTTTTGCCACTCTCACAAACAAATTGTAAAATGTCTGTCAGTCTCATCCCATAGTAAAACTTGTTGTCACTCTCATCCCATAGTCAAACTTTTGTCAGTCTCATCAAATTGTAAAATGTTTTTCAGTCTCGTCCCATAGTAAAACTTTTCTGTTTTAGTGGTTTGAAATTGTATTTCCTTAAGATAATCTCTCTTACCTTTCAGTACCTCTGCTGTACTAATATATACATACAATGTATGCAAGAGACACATTATCAAAAACAGAAAAATGTTATTGCAACAAAGATAAAAAAAAAGAAAGGGAAACCCCCTGGGACTATGGGATTGTCCAAATATTCCTGTTTTACGCTGTATGAAACAGAAAAAGAAAAGGTTGTCTATACCTTTGCTGAACATGTAGCCATGTTCTGAGCCCTGGGGATGACCTCTTGCATCATTAAAGTAGGCCAGAAGACCTGGGAAACTAGTCCAAGCTGATATGCTTCCATAGCTGTTATCTTCCTGCCCCCAAACAACAGCTCATTGGCCTGAAACAACAGCGTTTAAAACAAAAAGACTTAAATATGTCTGGAATTAGCACTGCGTGGGAGCTGAGGCAGAATATGAGACATGAATGTTTACAGGTCTGCTTGAAGCTTTTGTGGCTAAGGTTTCTTCGGGATAGTGTGTTTGGTTCCATAACCAACCATCCTCAGTCACCTCTTACAACATGCCTTTGTAGGTCACAGTTTTACTGTTTCTTGTTCCCTTGCAGACTGTGCCAATATGGCAACTCAAAAATTGATGTCAATGAACTTCTGCTTTTTTGTAGAGACTAGTCAAATAGACACAATAGTGCTGCCATGCAGGTAGGCCGGGGACAGTCAGTCTAAGGAAAGCAACCAGACATAAATATCTGTTGAAACTGGATGCACTGGGCCACAGGACTAATGAAACGTACTTCGCTTGATGAGGATGTCACTAAAATGTAAGCAGAATGGCGCTAACCGCCAGGCTGGTGAGAGTGCCAGACCCCCCACCTCAAGGGGGCCACAACATGCTACTGGGGTCACCTTCCCCTGAAGTGAGGGGTCAAGACTCAGTGGCAAAGGGCAAGAGTTGCTGAACACCTGCTGCAAAGATGCTCAACATATGAGGAGCAGAGAAAACACATATGGCTGTCACCAGTACTATTCCTGGAAAAACTATGGAGATACAAATAGCCTAAAGCAGAATATTCTAGCAGATGTCAGAGTGTACGAAGAAGCAGACCCACATAAAACACTGGGCTATTTTGTCCATGACCTAGCCCTTTTATCTCACTACAGAAACCAGAGGCAAGACAAAATGAGAATACTAGACGACAGGTCACTGAAAATGGGTTTCAAAATCCACAAACAAAATGCAAAGGTCATCACAATATATAGGCCCTACAAGAGATTGAGTCACACATAATGTATCTTGGCAGCAGCCCAGACAAAACTGGGAGAGTAGGCAGTGATATCAGAATAAGGATACAAGATGAGAGGTCACTATCTTTGGAAATAAAGTGAAATCAAAATAAATCAAGCTCCACGCAAAATAAAGATACAAGGTGAGATGTCACTATCTTTGGAAAAAAATTGAAATCAAAATAAATTGAGCTCCATGCAAAATAAAGATACAAGATGAGATGTCACTATATTAGGAAATAAGTGGAAATCAAAATAAATCGAGCTCCACACAAAATATGGATACAAGATGAGATGTCACTATATTAGGAAATAAATTGAAATCAAAATAAATCGAGCTCCACACAAAATATGAAAACAAGATGAAATGTTACTATATTTGGAAATAAATTGAAATCAAAATAAATCAAGCTCCACGTGAAATAAGAATACAAGATGAGATGTCACTATATCAGGAAATAAACTGAAATCAAAATAAATTGAACTCCACATTCTTCTTCTTCTTCTTGCTATCGCATCTTTTATGTTTACACCGTCAGACGAGTTCTCATGATGAACCCGACCGTTGTCTGGAGTTCCTCTTTAGCTCCACACAGCTTTGAGTTTAGTGTTGAGTCATTGGGCCAGTATATCTTTCTTAACTGGTCGTACAGAGGACAATCCTGTTGAACATGCTCAGCAGCTTGTTCATTTAATCCACATGTGCACAGTGGTGAAGCAGACAATCGTAGCTTGTACATGTGTTTATTGAGTTCATTATGCCCTGTCCTGAGGCAATAAATGGTGATCTGTCCCTGCCGGTCAAGAGTGTGGTAGTCGTCATTGGGTTGATTGTTCTCTTCTGATAGTCTGGATAGCTCTCTTTTTCTCAAAGCATGTGATCCCACAATCCTCCCTCTTTTGCAAGTTTATCTGCCTTTTCATTTCCGGGTACACCACAATGGGATGGCACTCACTGACGTATGGTTCACTTTTTGGCAGCTACCTTGCTTAGTTCACCTCTCAGATGTGGAAGCCTACACTCCGAGAGCCCGCACCACATCTGTGAGGATGACCACCCCGGTGGCAGCCAGAGTCGGTGCTACAAATCACACTTGCAGCCTGCTCTAGAGCTTGAACCTCAGCTGTATAGTTGGAACAGAATTTACCAGTGGGAATATGCCTAGTCTCATAGTGGTGGTCAGGATATGAGATAAAGATACCGGCGCCTCCATTCTTTACAGCATTTGTTGCTGATCCATCTGTGTAGGCATGTATCCATGATTGATCGGGATAGCTCTCTTGGATCATACTCAATGTAGCAGTTCGTTTTTGCAGATCATTATACTCATATCCAATTGTGAGACCACTGATTGACGTATTAATTTGGAGGGTACTGCTGGTCTGCTCCCATGGCACAGGGTGGGCCCCAGCGGTGTTGTCTTCATGGACAGGTCCTCCTGATGCTGTCTTTTCCCCGATGGACAAAGCGGCTACGTTTCAGACGTCCCAACGCCAGATCATCCAGTCTTGTCCCCATTGGGCGCGCCAGCACACTGCTGCACCTCTCCACCCGGACCATGCCACTGGTGTCTCCTCCATAGGACAATGTCTGCAATCCAGCAGCCCTCTGCATCTCTGATATTGGCGTAGCCCTCATGGCTCCTGCAATGAGCCCGAGGGCCTGACCTGGCACCCTGTCCAAAGACCGCAGATGCGAGCCAGCAGCTGATGACCACGCTGCCAAGCCGAACTCCAAGTGTGGTCCTACCACTCCATTACAAATCTTCTCTAGAGTTCGTTCACCTGCTCCCCAATCGGTACCCGCCAGCCTTCCGATCATGCCTAGTCGCCCTCGGGCCTCCCCCTCTGCACTCCCAATATGCCCACTCCATGTAAGCCTCTGGTCAAATGTCACCCCAAGATAGGTGGGGCAGCCCTCTTCCCCGACCATGCACATTCCTACGTGTATGTTAGCCGCTTTGTTCCTGGGGGAGAGAGAGAACAGTGCTGTGGAGGTTTTGTCTGTGTTTATTGTGACAAGCCATCTCTCCGCCCATGACATCAGCCTGTCCGCGGCCCATTGCATTCTACAATTTGCTGGTGACGTATTCATCGGCGCACTAGAGTACTAGATCGTCTGCATATAAGGCAGCCCCCACTCCAGCGGGAAAATCTTCTACCAGGTCATTGATGTAAACAAGGAAGAGTGTTGGAAGAAATTACTCCTTCTTGAGGTACCCCCTGATAGATAAACACTCTTGCGCTCTGCAGTCCACCAAGGGCAACTCAAGTTTTCCCACCATGCAAGCACGACTGGATCCATCATATCATGCCACCCTGGACTCCACTTCTCCCAAGTTTTGCAATAAGGCTATCTTTACACACCTTGTCAAAGGCCTGCTTGAAGTCGACCAAGATCGTTAGAGCCCCACATAAAATAAGGATACAAGATGAGATGTCACTTGTTGAGGACTGCTTCATGGTGGGTAATCATCTTGGCTGTTTATTTTCGGCTGGGATGATTGCACCATTTAGCATCCCAACTAGAGACACACTAAGACGTATCACGTATAGGATGATGGCGCGAAATACATTTTTGTTACAGTCTGCATTATGCCATTCGGGCCGATCGGAAGTGTATTTAATTAATGAGGTTTTAACCACCTCACAGTGTATAGCAAAGTGTGGCTGTTGCCACTTAGATTTATTGATAAGAAGTGTATTTCAGGACCTGAGTGTCCAAAGGGATTCAATATATCTTATAAAAGAGAATAAATAATTCGATTGTCGTCGAATGACATTTGTGATGGCCATCTTGCCAGAATAATCAATAAGTGATGCGTTCGTAATAAAATGTCGTGGTAAGCCAAATGGAAATAAAATATGAACTCAGAATCGAGTTAAGCTAGCAAAGCTAGAATGATGTATAATATGGCTGTTGCCACTAGACCTGAGTGTCCAAAGGGATTCAATATATCTTGTAAAAGAGAATAAATAATTTGACAGTCGTCGAATGACATTTGTGATGGCCATCGTGCCAGAATAATCAATAATTGATGCGTTAGTAATAAAAAAAATGGTGTGGTAAGCCAAATGGAAATAAAATAGGAACTCCCAATCAAGGCTAGCAAAGCTAGAATGATTATGCAGACGCAAATAAAATGTGTAATAATATAATGGAATAATGTTTAACGTGGTGGTATAAGAGATGTAGAAACTGTGACGTCTGATAATTGTAATTAATGCACAATGGTCTGTGTGAGTTTTATGAATATGATAAAAGTCTAATGACAAAGTAACAGTGTGAAGTTATAATGTTTGTTACAAAGAACTGTACTTGATAATAAATGTGAACAGTCGTCTATGATGGCATTTTCTTCTTGGTGAAGTTTATTATTTAGGATGGCCACCGACCGAGCAAAGTGGAATCAATTTGTTGTTGCCCTACAAGACGCCACTAGGCGTGATGGCCACTAGGCGTGATGGCCACTGACTGCTTTGATGGTTGGCGGCTAAGGATCAAAGAAGAAGAAGAAGAAGTTTATTCATTGCAAGTATTGATGGATTTTTACTGTTATTCCTTGACCTTGGTGTTGGTGTTTTGACATTCGACAATGAACGTTATCCAAAAATAGAATATACCCTAGTATCACTTGGCGCAAGATCACAAGAAGACTAGAATAATTATAATAACAATCTGAACATATAATAACACAACACTAGAACTTGAAGAAATAAAGAATAGACTCTTTAAGAAACAATGATAACGGTAATAATAATAATAGTCTTCGAGAACCCGAAGGAAATGAGATGAGATGTCACTATATTAGTGAAATAAATGGAAATCAAAATAAATTGAGCTTCACACAAAATAAGGATACAAGATGAGATGTCTCTATATTAGGAAATAAATGGAAATCAACATAAAATGAGCTCCACGCAAAATAAGAATGCAAGATGAGATGTCACTATGTTAGGAAATAATTGGAAATCAAAATAAATTGAGCTCCACACAAAATAAGGATACAAGATGAGATGTCTCTATATTATGACATAAATGGAAATCAACATAAAATGAGCTCCACGCAAAATAAGAATGCAAGATGAGATGTCACTATGTTAGGAAATAATTGGAAATCAAAATAAATTGAGCTCCACACAAAATAAGGATACAAAATGAGATGTCACTATATTATGACATAAATTGAAATCAAAATAAACTGAGCTCCACAGAAAATAAGAATCTTCAACTGAAATATCATGGCAGTCCTTTTGCTATGGCTCTGAAACATGGAGAACAAAACTGACGACCAGAAAGATGTCCTTTCACATAAGCGGGTGCTTGCGCAGCGTAGAAGGATTGCAATGATATGGTAAGACAACCAATGTAGAATTGACAAAAACAACCAAATACCAGAGAAACAACAGATGAGGAAAAGGTGCTGAAGCGGGATAGGACACACACTGAGGAAACCAGCTAACAGCACTACAAGGCAGTACTTTTTTCTGGAAAGACCATGGTAAATGCAAGAGAGGTATTAAAAAAAAAACATAAACATGGAAAAGAGAACTGAAGACAGACACAGATTCAAGTATACTGAACTGTCTCCTCTTTTTCTTAAAATCTTCATACATACGCTGGTATTTTGTCTGCGTGTTTTATAATATTTCATACCATAGATTCAAGCATTCCGACTTCTTGTCCTATTTTAGAGTTACTATGACCACGTGCATGTCGTTCAATTACATCAAATTTTAGTTCTGATGTAATAACACGCCACTTCATTTTTGCACAGTCAGTATTTCCATCTGAAGTATTCTTCCTTTTGTCAATTTTGTTAAGGGCACTTTTATTGCAAATTAGTAAATGATATCCAGACCACTTTTAATGCGAGCCAAAATTTAATCAATGCAAGTTTTTTTCAAGATTCGTGCACAAAAGTGACAGGCAAGTAAAACTAGCGTTTTACGTGACGCTACATCAGTCTCCACTTGCTTATATTCACATCTGCCTGCTGTATCTCTTTTGATGTTTTTTTTACTTCTTTGTTTGCTTCTATGTACACTTCATGAGCCTTGGCTTTGGAGCTTCTGGTTTTGCTTCTGTTTAAATCTGCTTTCTTGTTTTTCCTGTCTTCTATCTTGTTTATGGTTTCTGTTGTTACTCATGCTTGTGTTGATGTTCTCTTTTTCCCAGTACTTCTCCACGTCTCGTTCCATATATTTTTTACTTGTTGCCAGTGGTCTTCCATATCTGCTACATCATCCAGCAGTTGGAGTACATGGTATCTGTTGGACATTGTGGTCGAAAATGTTTCACTTATTTCCTGATTTCTTAGATATCCCTTGTTATACTGTTGTCTACAGTTATGTACTGTAGTAAATTTCATGAGTTTTAATTTTGTTTTGGCTAACAGAACATTGTGATCTGATACCACATCTGCTCCTCTATATACCTTTACATCGTGTAATGATGACCTAAACTTCTTATTTAAGCATAAGTAATCTGTTCTGGTGATATCCATGTCACTTTATGTATTCTTTTATGTGGAAATATGCTTCCTCCTATAGCCAGCTGATTTGAAGCACAGAAGTTCGTTAATACTTTCCCATTCTCGTTCATCGTACTTAATCCATGTTTTCCCATGATTTCATTAAAGCTGGTGTTGTCCGTTTCTATTTTTGCATTTAGGTCCACCATCAAAATTGTTATGTCCTTTCTTCTCTTTTTATCCAAGACATTTTGTAGTCTGGCGTAAAATTTTCATCATTAGTTGGTGTGTAACACTGAATTATGTTTATATTTATTTTCTTTTTGGCTGTTCAAACATTGCTGTTATCAGGGTTCATAGCAAATTTCTTCAAGCATTTTCCAGGCTTTTTCCAGGTTTTTCCAGGTCCAGCACGTGATTTTCAAGGATGGGAAACTCTAATATTTTCCTCATCTAATTTTCTCAAATATAATTATCACTTTGCTGATCAGCAATCTGGAGCATTACCGTCTCCCATTACCAAGGGTGTTTGCAGATTTCTTTAAAAAGAACTTTTTTTTTTTTTAATTCATAAAAGATTGAAAAACAGACATCTTTTCCAAGTTTTTAGTGAATTTGTTCAACATCAGCGCAATAAAATGTTAGTGACATGGATGGTAATGAATAAAATAAGCTTGATTGACGTATTGATTTAACGATTAACCACGTATATCAACATAAAAGGCTAATAAATTTGGAATAAAATGTTTAAAAAAAAACTGTATTTTTCGTGTTTGTCTTTTTTGAATGTATTCTGTGTCTGTGGCATCTGACAATGAGCGTTTGTAAATGTTTGAGTAGTTAAGTACCTCTAGTTGGAGTCTGAGCTGCTTTTTTTCATTAACTGGGGTTGAAGTTGTAGCTGTAGGCCTATGCAAGAGTCTTTGTCAACGATCCACGTTGATAATCCTTGACTGTGTGGTATAACTTGAAGCAGGGTATCAGGCATAGAGGTACATTGCAATCTGGGCAGTACATGCAAGTCTGGCTTCTGTTCCCTGCAGCCTTACACACTTTACAGTCTGGTTTGTACCTTGCCCTTTACTTTTTTATCAATGAAGTGGTGCTCAGTAAGTCATGTTGTTTTGAAGGTGTCACATTGCGTCGAAGAATAGGAGGTTCAATTTTTTTTTTTTTTTTTGTACGCCCGCTAATACTCGAGGTGAAATCTCTAACCTGTCATTGATTTTTTTTACGTGAGTATCCCTTTTTTCTTGTACAGAGACAGGTGTCCCTCGCCATTCAGGCAGATACTCGCCGATTTCGGAGGTACCCATTAGAGCTGGGTCGGCTCAGGAGCCGCCAATCCCTGGTCGACGACACACCTTCAAATGTTCTCGCCAGGTCTCGAGTTAATCCAGTCCAAATCCCGGTCGACGAAAAATCCTCAAATGCCATCGACTGGGTTTGATCCTGGATCACCTGGTCGCCAGAGCGGTGTGGTAACCACTACGCTAGCGCGGCTCCTAGCAGGTTCAATAAGAGTCATACTGACATCCTGATCTTCGCTTTGATCTTTTTTTGTAGAGTTGGCAGTGTTGTAGGTTATATGCCCATTGACCAGGGCAGTTTCAACTAAGAAATAATATAAAAATAGGATCTGTGTGGGTAGGGGTAGCTTGCACCTAGTTGGCTGAAGTTTCCACACCTCCCATACTTTTGCTGTATTTTTCTGCAATCACTGGCTTCTGAATTGTTCTGCCCTAAAGAATTAGTCTTTCTAACTGTCTTGTTTATATTATCATTGGAGTGAACAGTGGATATAAGGTTAAATCTTTTCGTATCATGCCAGGTGACTGTCGGCATGCCTTATCTTCTGTCGCACAAAACACAGGATGATTTGTCTTTTTCAATTTGAGTTGTTTTTTCTTCAGTGCTACAGGAAAATGCTTCCTATTTTCCGCTACTGTTCCAAATGCACCAATCTGAATTTCAGGTCTTGAAATAAAGCTGAAGGCTGAATCAAAACTATCACAGAAGAGAATATGTCCCTTGTTGCATATGAAATTTGAATTAAAACTATGGTGACTTTTCACTGAAAAAAAAAAAAAAGTCCAAATAATCTCAGCTCTCAAGAGTTTTTTTTTCCTTGGTCACAAATAATGTCACATCTGTAGGTCTCCTAGTAGTGTTAGTTTTAAAAAAAAAAAAAAAAAAAAGGAACACAAATAACTTACGAGTAGGCCTAAGCTATGTATATTTACCAATTCAAAATTCTAAACGCATACATAATACAGTCAAACAATATTTAACTAGAACAAAAGGTAATATATATAGTAATTGGGAGGGTAATACTTATGATAAGTGAAAATCTATTAAATATCTAACTGGAGACCTTTAACACCCCCCCCCCCCATCTTTACTATTTTTTGTTGGGTTTTGTTTCGTTTGTTTGTTTAGATTTTTATTTAAAATTTAATTAAATCTTTTTTTAAAATTTTAAATAACATAGGCCTATCCACAAAATTGCTGATTTTCATTTATCCTAATTACCGCGATTTGACAGATGTGATGCCACTTTCGTGTATCGGCGATTATTCATGTTATCTGAAATTGAAAACATGTAGGCCTAGGCCTATCCTAATTAGCCTATAACCCTTCAGAGGTAGAACGGGATAAGTCTTTTCATCATAAATATAATAAACTGGACTTATTTAAATAGGTTTTATAAATGAGATAAACGAATTTATTACTTACGACGAGTGTTAAAAATAAATCTGCGTTTACGTCGTTAACGCAAAGCGCCGAAAACTTCTGGAAATGGATTTAATGCGCAAAGGGAAGTAAACATTTTACGGTAACTTTGCGCAAAGGGAAGTAAAAATTGTACGGTAACTTTACAATTTTTACTTCCCTTTGCGCATTTCCAGAAGTTTCGGCGGTTTCGTTTTCGTCGCTTTGCGTTAATGGCGTAAACGCTGATTAATTTTTAGACTCGTCGCGTCTGTTGTTGCGAAAAATACCATCAATAACCAAAAAATGGACACAAAGTAACGAACTTTCGATTTCGTATTATTTTTCAAGGTCCGATGCGGAAAATTCAAGGCTTATAGCCATTTTTCCAGGCTTTTCAAGGCCTGGAATTTTTTTTTTCGTTTTCCAGGTTTTTCAAGGTTTTTCCAGGTCGCTACGAACCCTGTGTTATAATTCGGGGTCCCATTGATTCCCATTCTATAAATGCTTTCTCTGCTTCCCTGATAGCATTAGTGTCACCCCTTCACTGTGGTGAGCACTTTTCTCCTCATGTCCTGAGGACAACATTTCTCCTGTGATCAGTTTTTTTCTCTCTATGCCCTTCCATTTTGTCAATCCTGTAATTCTCATTTTTGCTGCTACTTGTGCAGTTTTACTGTGTTTGTTCAGAGTGCGAACATTCCAGGTGCCAATCCTGGAGATTTTCCTAGACGGAAAAAAGTTAGCAAGCCAGACTCCTTTCGGCTTTCTCTGAGTTGCTTCATGCACCTCCTTTCCAGAGGACCTTCTATCTTGGGCAACTGAGTTGATTTATATTCTATATTTGACTTATCCATCGTGTTTTGTTGAAGTTTGCGTGGTAAAAAGTTTTTTATGGGTTGGAGTAACCAGCACCATGCCCAACCCTCCTTATTCACTTTATACGATATGCCTGGTAGGATGCAGTGTTAATATTCTTTGCTCCCATTTTGGGCCACAGTAACTATTATTGCTCTTTAACTGAAATTCTGCAATTATTTCTCAAATATAATTTTACTGCATCTCCTCCTTTTAAATAAAAATATGACTTCATTTTAAAAAAACTGCAGCTTCCCTGGTTTTAGCTACTGATATTAAAAACGTGTACATGTCTATGTGTGTACACATGAAGGTATTACATACCGATGGTAAGCCCAGGATAAGGGGAAGTGTAAATGATGAACATCCTTCAGGAGTCTGAGACAGCTGTGAGTAAGGCAGGTGGAATGAAGCTTTATCACTGGCATACACCACATCACAAAGAGCCAGCAGGGACACGCCCATTCCGACAGCAGCACCAGAAACTGCAGCAATGATAGGTTTTGGGAATGTGATCACAGTCTTGGTCAGCTCTCTGTGGAGAAAGAAGTGTGAATACATTAGCCCTGAGTCCACAGAATGAAAAATAAGTAGCAATAAGCGGTCAGAAGAAAGATGTCCCAATAATTTTGTAAAAAGGATAAATACACTAGTAATTTGGTAAAAAGTTATTTAATACTTTTAATATATCTTGAATAAATTTCTGAAACCAACTTGAATGTAGTACATGAAATAGTTGAAAGCCTAAGCTCCTGAGTCAGCTGAAGGGCAAATCTCTTACTTGTTTGCTTTAGACCTAGGTTTCACTGAAAACTCTCTCATGCCATTTCTCCACCACAAGTTTCGGTCATTGTTTTCAAAGATAGTTTTAATACTCAATGTACCATCATTCCACAACACTCTTAGAACACTCTCTTAATGACATTTCAGTATCAGTATTTTCAAGTCCTCCAGAAATTCTTGTTAAGCTTCATCTTTTAGCAACTAAAGTGAACTGTGTCATTGAAATGCTTGGATTTCTAATGAGATATTAATTGGCTAATTTTCTATTATTGTCATAAAACTATGGCAAATCTAAAAAAAGTTCTCATGACTACACAATTTTAAAAGCATTATTTTTCAAAATAATTCTTCATTCTGCAGATTTCTGATTGGTCTGTTATGGAGTTTCCCCTTTTTCCTATGGCACCTGGATGCTAAGGGGTAAATTACTATTTATAGTTCAGCTGTTAACAGTAAACTACAGTTTACTATACCTGGGTTTGAACAGCCTGTTTTTCTATTGAATACATTAAAAACAGAAATACAAAACCACAGAATGGACACATGCATGTACAGTGTGAGGAGTTACTATATTTTTTATTTTCAACTCGCCCCAGTCTTATTCTCTCTGTAATTATTTGCGTTCATTTATGAGGAGTTACTAGGGTTTTATTTTCAATTCGCCCCAGTTTTCTCTCTTAATTATTTACGTTCATTTATTTCATTAGGCGTTTGAGTTCAGAATTATTAGGCTGGGTTAAATTTTTCAGACATTAGGAGTAAATCCAAAACCCCGGCACCTACCTTGTTTAATTGTAGGGATGGGGGAGCACGACCCAGGTTCAACGCTATAACCAATCAAATTTATTCGGGTAACTAGAACGGTCAGTAGTATTATCTAACGTTACGGAATAATTCGCGAGTCGGCAAATAAACACTGAGTCATTGGTTTGTTAACGATATCATTGGCGGAGGTCAGATTTAATTTATGTGCAGAAATATAATTGGTCAAAGGTAGGCCGTAAGCGACGCGACGACTCATAGCGTCGGTCATTGCATCAGTTTTTTTCTATTATAAATAACGGCGCCAAAGATTTTAGCGCGTCAGTCCAAAGAAATTTTTCAGCCGTGAAATCAACACCGTATCGTCTGCTCAAGCGAGAGAAATTTGGTATCTGGGTATGTCCATAACTTATTAGCAAGTACATAATTTCCTGTAAGATCTTAGCATGATAGAGTAAGTTTTCTTCTGGGAATTAAAGTTAATTTAGCTTGAAGTGCCATCAATTGCTATCTTATAGAAATAATAAAAATGTAAGTTGTGCCTATAATTTTTCTATGATAAGTAGCAGTATCTAGGAGTGTGTAGCGGCTTTTGAGATATTAACTTGGTGATGATAAGCGCTTAGATAAACGGGTGCTCTGTAATATGTAATAGGAGGTCTGTGAAACCCGCATTTTTGATTATGATAATTTGTAGTGTATATATGCAGGTATGGTTGGGTATTTAATTGTGGTGTTAATTCAGCTTGTAGTCAGGAGACGGGTGAAGTGGATTTTATATTTCATAGATGGTGTAGTAACAGTGTGTTTAAATATTGTGTTAATTGATAACCTTCCTGGGTCAATCGTTAATAAGAAGTTAAGGCTGGGAAATTATCCGGTACCGGGGAAGGTTACACTTCAACGAAGCTAATGTTATGACGCCTGAGGGCCAGACTAGCACAACAGATTCAGGTCAGCCCTGGTCTGGAGTTTCACATAACAGACAGATAGTAAGTGGGTGCGGGAAAGAGATAGGAGGGACTGTAATTAGTGGACTCTTGGGTATGAATATTTGTTTATCGTTTGTGCGTAGCTTGTGTAGGGGAGATGTATTAATTTAGGGTGTTTATGTGTTAGGGATGAGAATATTTTGAAGTGTTGTATAGAGGTTGTTATTTTTTTCGTTTTACAGCATTTTTCATGGCACATAGGGGAGGCTGAAGACTGCCCCATAACTTACCACAGTATTTTGCCTTCTCAGGAGCCGAGGGCTCGAGACATTGCCAGAGGTGAAGAGAACTGGTGATGTGTTAGTACCGGCGGTCAGTACGTCTGCACCAGTGACAGAAAGAAGTTCTCATGCAGTGAGGCACATACTTCAGCAGGAACGGGTTTTCTTAAAATCCGGAGCTCTTAGCCCATTATAGCACCCCAAATAGGCGCCTGGCCTGGTGTTTGGTTTTTAATACGGCCATAATAAAGCTGTTTGTCCTAAAACCGAAGAGGTTAATGGGGCAGTGAAAAGAAGTTTTCATCAGCAGGGAAGCCTCTACATCCCGAGTCAAGTACATCGTTATTAACCTTTAGCACGCTGCCGACGACTTAAGTCGCCCACAGAAACCCATGTGCTCACAGCTGCAGGCGACTTAAGTCGCCTGCGGATATCTTCATTTTCTAGCATTAGGATGTGTGTACACGTGATATCACCCCCGGATGTTAAGTTTTAAACTTATCTGGGAGAGAGTTAGCTTCCGTTTCCGATCTTTATTGAGTAATGGGTGTATTCGCGTTTATTTTCTGTGAATTTTTTAAATCGAAATGAATCGGCATCGAACACGCGGCCATTTTCGCTCTAATTTTATTGGATTCTGACTCCGATGCGCTGACAAGGAGATCTTTTGTCTTTATTAGCGCTAATATTGGTTCTCAGAATGTGGTTGATGGCAGAGATGGAAACGAAAGTAGAATGTCATTGCTAGTATGTATAATTTTAGGGGTTAGGATTAGGTTTATCGGAAAGGGTCACTGCTGACGAGGGCGTTTGTTGCTTTGCTACTGATGATGGGTGTAACGAAAAGATCGTCATTTGATTTGTATTGGTCAAATGACTTTCACTGAGATGCAAGGGATATGGACTCTTCGTTTGTTGGGTTTTTTTTTTTAATTTTTAAAAAAAATTTTAAATTAAAAAAAAAAATTTTTTTTTCTTTCTCGTTTTTTTTTTTTATCTTTTCTTTCCTCTCTTCCTATCACATCTAACATGTACACAAACAATGTTATATCATCAGATTCATCATTTATTTATAAAAATTCCAAAAATTATAGCAATTGACCAAGAAACACAAAAACTATAGACATTACAAGTCACCCACTATAAAAACGAGGCGTTGTGAAAAAGAATGCAGCTGCAGGAGCATAGTTTTGGGAATTTAATGCAGCGTGCTAAAGGTTAATATCAAAGTCATCAGCATCAGTAGTCCGGAAAGGAGAGAGGGAAATCATTCCTTTTCCGAAGGCTAACGAGAGGAGGGGCATGAAGGAGACGCCACTCAGCCGAAGACGGTAGTGTCAGAGAGACACTGAGCAGAAGCAGAGGAGAGAGAGAAGTTAGAGAGTCAGATAGAAAGACTTAGAGGACAGCCTCTGAGTTAGCACTGAAAAGTCAGTTAGTGGATCAGTGCTTGGGGTACTGTTGTTAGCTGTGTAGGACATCCTAGAGTGCATTTCAGATTTGTGTAGACATTTAGTTATACGTCTGCAGCAGGACAGAGTGTTAGATTTAAATAATAATAGGATAGTTAGGAGAGGCGGCTCTTAAGTTGAGACCAGTATAATCCTTAGTCTTAGATTTGTTTGGGAGGGGTGACCGAGAGCGTGTTAAGTAATTTATATTGTGTCTTTTCCCACTTAATTTTGTTGTTCTTGTTCCCCAGGTTTGTGCAACCTCGCACATTATTTATTTTGCTGTGTTATTGATTTTGTTGTTTTAATAAACTATAAAATGTACACTGGATCAGTTTTTCTTTAACTATACTGTACTTATATGCTTGTTTGTATAGTTGTGTCTGTGGACTTTAGTGAAACCTTATCTCCTTTATGGTGGTGAGCCAGTAGCTCTTAACTAAGTCACAAGTGGCGAGGGAGAGTCAATCTCGGTTCTCACCCACGAAGCTATAAGCCTCATCTTTCCACATTCACTGTCATTTTCATCTAAATCTATCTTCTCAGACTTTCTCATACTAGTGTCTTGTCTAGATACTCAGACAAACTCTAAAAACTTTAAAACCACTTCGTGACATACAGACGGATCAGCAACAAGATCTACAAAAATCGGATATGGGAACGTTTACACAAAACTATCCTATGCAGAGCTGCTTGAAAGTTACATACACTTTATTTTGAATACTACTCTTAAACCTATTACACAAATGAGAAACTACCTTATTGCATCAGCCATCTGTCTAGCAGACATTTTACGGTCTCCGGACACTAAAAAGTGTAGGTCAGTGCCAGAGCAGAAGACGCTTCCCAAACTGGAGAACAGAACCAGATGACTGTCATCATATTTGGCAGAGTTGAGAGCAGAAACCACTTCTTGTATTACCTGAGGATTATAAAATGTTTCTTAATGTATTAAAACATTAAGTATGCTAAAATAAATGATGACGTTAGATTACATAAGGTCACAAATTGTATGTGGACTGTGGCTTCAGCTTGATTAAACCGACAGACAAGTCATAAACATGATCTCTGAAGAAATGTTTAAATAAAATGATGTAAATTTTTTAGCCTGCACCATGGTAAAACCCAAAATAACGCGATCAGTCAGGTCCAAAGCATTCGACTGTGATAACATATTATTGTAGGCTAATGGAATGTGACCAATTCCAGTCTGTACGAGTGTTTGTGGAGAAAACAACAGTAGGTGTGTCTTTATTGTATTACCACACATTCTAAACACAAAAGTAGTAATTTTACTATCACAAGCATTTAAAGATATAAAAAAAATGAGGCAAAACAAAATTACTCTCACGGCTGTATTAGTGCCAGATCCTTCTGTTTATTAGTAAAAAAGGTAAAGGAGCCCATTACACGCCCATTGGGCATAGGGTGTTAGGCCCGTATTTTCTTGACTATCGGCACACTAGGGCCTTAACTTTCCCAGAGTTGTTCTAGTACCCAATTCATGAGGCTGGGTCGACCCAGAGCCGTTTGCAGTCTAAACAATCCCACCTCAACTGGGGATCAAACCATGGACCACCGAGCTAGGAAGCCAGTGCACTGACCACCGAGCTAGGAAGCCAGTGCACTAACCACTGCGCTACCGCGGCTCCTTGTTTATTAGTACCAGATTCAATAACTGTTTATTAGTACCAGATTCAATAACTGTTTATTAGTACCAGATTCAATAACTGTTTATTAGTACCAGATTCAATAACTGTTTATTAGTACCAGATTCAATAACTGTTTATTAGTACCAGATTCAATAACTGTTTATTAGTACCAGATTCAATAACTGTTTATCAGTACCAGATTCAATAACTGTTTATCAGTGCCAGATCCTTTCATCTTTTGTTCATACTTTGAGTACCATGGTCGCCTTTTCGCGACAGGCCCTATTTTTCATCAAGTACCATTGATGTCATTTGGCGCCCATATAGCATTAACATAAAAAGTGATCACGGCAGCCATTTTAAAATAAGCAAGCTAAGGGAAGTAACTCTCCTTTATTGAGCAATGGTTGAAGTTGCCCTGAAATTATTTTCCAGAGCATTGATTCATGTTTCAGTGGAATTTTTTTTTTTTTTATGACTGAAATTATTGAATGTTGCAATGATCGGATTCTGGCTATCAGTTGACCTTTTAAAGTGACAACAGCTGGTCTAGTTTTGATGCAGAGCAGCCTGAAATTAGTGAAACAGACAGTGACAGTCCTAGATCTAGCATTAGTGAAGGTGCCAGAGGTGGTGATGGTGATTTTCAGGGTCATGGTGTGAATCAGGGGTGTAGATAAAGACCTGCTACAAGGATGGGGCATGGCAGAGAAGCAATTGATGAGTTTCAGTGATAATTGTATGACTCTGATGACCCCTATGTGAGCAACTGGCTGCCTGAATTTTCACACAGAAAGCAGAAGAGGATTCCTGTAATTTTGAGGAGGAAAAACATGAAGATAAAGCATGGCAGTTCACCTGCTTTTACTAGGTCAGGAAACATGGTTGCCTGTATGTGGCATGATACAAAACACATGAATGTGCTCAGCACAGTTCATACAAACAATGTTGCTGACAAATATATCAGATCCAGACACCATGAGGGAGGATTTAGGACAGTGGAAAAACCAGTCATGGCAGATGTTTATAATCACAATATTGGTGGTGTAGACCACTTCAATCAAAGACTGGTGAATTACTTTTACCCTTATTGCTGCTTCAAATGGTATCATCCAATTCTTCATTTTGTCATATAGGTTGCCCTTGTAAATGGATATATTCTATACTGTGAAGCTGCCAAACCTCCAATTACAACAAAGCAATTTAGGCTCAAGTTTACTGAAGCTATGGTATCAGATTATGCAAGAAGTCGACACCACAAGAAAGTACAGGCCACTGGTGCTTCAGTGAAAATTGACAGACTCACTGCAGAACATAACCCCTTCCCACAGTAGAATGAAGACAAATCACATCGACCAAGATGCATTGTTTATAATTCTGCTGGACTGAGAGGCCAGACAAGATTCTTTTGTATTGGATGTGAAAAACTACTCTGTGTTGTGCCCTGCTTTTCAATTTTTCATAAATTTGAGAACATTTCTGTGCTTCTCTATGGTGCAGAATGCTGGACAGTAACAGAGAAGGAAATGTCGAAATTGTCCTCTTCCCATACAATCTGCCTACGGAAAATTCTCCAACTCTTTTGGTCGAATACCATCACCAAGAACTGCTAACTCAGAGCAACCAAGAGGACATGCACACCATCATAGCTGGCAGACACTGGAGCTGGGTTGGCCATGTCCTCAGAAGAGACCCTGATGCCATCACAAGAACAATTATGCTATGGACCCCTGAAGGAAAGCGAAAGACAGGCAGAACAAAAACAACTTGGTGGAGAACTGTGGAGGCCAAGATGCAAAGAATGAACCAGGGCTGGGGCACTGCACAAAGGATGGCTACTGACCGAGCATAGTGAAAGCAGTTTGTTGCTGCCCTACAAGACGCCACCATGCGTGATGGCCGCTTACTGCTTTGACAGTCGGCGGTTAAGGCTTAAAGAAGAAGAATCATTACATACCCTGTAATTTTTTTGTCTATTTGAACAGTTTTTCAACCCCAGTATCATCCAAGAGCATATTATACTTGCTTTCCTTAGAAAGAATGTTCACTTACAATATATCTGGGAAATTCTGATGAGCTTTGAGTTGATTATAATGTTTTTATACATTTTTCAATAGTGCATGCCAATTTTTGTCTCTTGTCTCATTAATATTCAAAATGGCTGCCATTATCACATGATCTAAACACAAAACTAAGTCAGCTAGTGACACTTTATCCCCTTCTAATATCATTCTGAAAGTTTCATGTCATTCCGTTGACTCATTCGGTCTCATTGATTTTTTTTTATTTCATCACCCCAAATAGGAAATTTTTCCTAAAAACTCTTGTTACTTAAAAGGTAATTTCTGAGATGCCTTGGTATTCAAAGTGTTAATTATTGCCAAATTATTTCATCTTTTGTTGATTAGTGCCAGATCCTTTCATCTTTTGTTAATTAGTGCCAGATCTTTTCATCTTTTGTTAATTAGTGCGAGATCTTTTAGCCAGATGCTTTCATCTTTTTTTCAGATCTTTTCATATTTTGTTAATTAGTGCCAGATCCTTTCATCTTTTTGTCAGATCCTTTCATCTGTTGTTAATTAGGGCCAGATCTTTTCATCCTTTTGTTTATTAGTGCCAGGCCCTTTCATCTTTTGTTTATTAATGCCAGATTTTTTTATCTTGCGCAAAAAAAAGTCACTGGAATCTTAATTCCTGAGTCAGTTTTTTTTTAAAGCAATTCATGCCAAGTTTCTCATTGCCATGCTACTGTTATAATGGATTACTTGAGATGACATCAGATACAATGCCAAAGGCTGCTTACAAACACCAAAGAAGGAAATCAAAGGATTACAAAGAGCCCTCACTGTGTCGAGTATCACCACAAAGTGACAAAAATGCTTTAGTAGCGAATGTCTTCAAAGTTTACGTATTTTGAGCATAATTTGCAAAACAATGGTGACTGCCATATGTCAAAATTTGCCTATATCGCTGGGTTTTATTGCCTTTTTTTCCTCCTAAGCAGACTGTAATGACAAGTGTGGCTCACAACAACAATTATCACCACAATTAACGCCAAGGGAAAGCTTTCCACATGACAAAATAAGGGAGTAAGACAGTGGGGCCTCTTCTGTAAATATCGACATCTGATAACTCAGGGACCTATCTACCTTACATAAAACCTTTCAATTTAAGGATAAATAATATTTCAAGGAACGAATGATTTTCCGATACAGCTGCTAACAATACATGGGTCAAATTTTGAAGATGCTTGGGTAATAGGTGCATAGAATGATGCTCCTACATTCACCCAAAAAGAATCAGCTGAAGGCTGTCTTTTCCCGTCTGGAGTGTTTAAGAGATGTTAAAAAAAAACCCATAATTGAAAACACTGAACTCCTGATGTGTATAATGGGCCAAGTTATTTCTTATTTCAGGAAGCTGCAAAAAGATCATCAAACAGTCCTCTCTGGATAATTTCTTTGCCAGTTGCAGCAAATGACAAAAGACTGAAAGGACACCATAAACCTGACCCATGTACCCACCACTCTATGCCACCATTAATTTTATCAGCCCTGTTCTTCAAGTCTAAGGTTAAATGTTGATTTATTGTTTGTTTTTATTCGAAGATATTATGGTTTGGTTTGGTTTTAAGGACTATCTTCATTGCACACGGACAACTCAATCAGTGCTCTGATCTCCTCCCTTAGATCACACAAGGAGGATCTCAACACAGTACACAAACGCCGTAGCACTGGCAAGAATCCCAATGTGTGTATATAGGAACACATTCTATAAATATTTTTGTGGTGGGTAGGTTTCTTTTTTTTTTTTTTTAGCGTGTGCAACTTGGACATGGGACCTCCTATTTTTTCGTCCATATTCAAGGCTTGGCATCTGATCTCACTACCCAGGAGACCAGGGGGGAGTATGACATCATTAGGACCACCGGTTTTGAAAAATATTTCCATAAATTATATTCCCACAACTGGGAATCGAACCCGGTACCTCTAGAATATATGATGGATGTCATACCTCTTAGCCACTCCGAGCCCCCCATAAGATATTTTTTCACTATTTATTAAATAGGTCGTTATTAAACATTCATTTTTAATGTAAAAATCAAGCGCACAATAACATGTAACAAATAACTATTTTATGTGTTGTTGGAGGCACCTGTCAGGGGTCTGGAATGAATTACAGGAAATTAATGTGTTATTGGTTTCAACTTACAATGTTTTCAACAAACAATAGGTTTTGTGGAACGAACTGCCATCGGATGTTGAGGTGTTGCTGTAACCAACTCAAAATCTATGCAGTTGAATCTCTCTCTAACAATGTAAAATACAGTAGTACATAAGAATTATAGTGAGAGGTACTTAATAAAGTTCTACTCACTAACAGTTCACAATTACTGACCTGGAAGAAAACTACTACAGCCCATGCTACAAACCAGCAGTGAACCGCACTGGCACAAAGCACCCTGCACACAAACAGAAAATCACACTACTGACTTCGGTCAGACACAATGTGCCTCATAAAAACTTCTGCAACTCTCAAGATTCTTACTCAGCCTGAACTGACAATGCCTCTGCCTGAAAAAAATGTAGTAACAACAATGCCCTGGGTCTCCTCTGTCACTTGTCACTAAGAATGAGACCCTTTTCTGGCCACAATCCTCTCTCTCATGCTGCTTTTAACCAAATGATTCTCATTTTGTCACATGACATGCAATGCTTCCTCAGCCACACAAGTGAAACTATACTCCAAATTAGCTTAACATTACCCTCAACTGTTACCCTCCAGTGGTTATCCTCTCCTTATGGAATCACTGTTATTAGGAGAGATGATGCTCTGTGTAGAGCTGGTAGTAAAATGGAGAGATTATGCCACTTGTGCCCTATCAAGAGGCCAAAACAATCACCCACAACCAGCTCAACTACCAATGAATATATGCATGGAGGCATATCTGGAGTCATCTTTATATGACCACCAGCTATGCACAATGCTACAATATACATGTGTGGGAGTGAACTTCTGTCTGTGAGGCTAATTACACCCTACTTGACTCTTGAAATCATCCACACACTTTCAGGGATTCCCCCTGTGGTGAAACATGTTGTGAACCCAGCATTGCACACTAAGCTTGGAGAAGTCACTTGAGCCCCAGACGTAACTCTGGCTTTTACCTGGTATGCTGCATGTAGGAGGATCTCACTATGGACCCAGTGATAGGCAGAGGGAGCTGAGATATGGCTCTGTGCAGGAGAGCCCAGTATTTTAGCTCTGCATAGTTGGAGAGCCCCCTTGGATTGTGAGGAATGCACAGTATGCTATACGCTTCTTACTCCTAGCTTAGGACCAGATGTGACAATCCTTTAAATGCAAGTCAAGCTGGAAAAACGTGCTCATGACTTCAACTCAGCATGTTTCGGAATGGCTGAAAAGCCACTGGAAAAGCCTAGTTCTACACTGTAGATAATACCATGGAGTCTTCAACTTGGTATTGGCTGCAAAAGAGCGAGAAGCTCAGCAGCCCTCGTTAAATAACAACAACCAACAGATATGGACAACAGATCTGACCTAATCCACCAGCAGACAACCCTTTTCCATCTGTGAACTGGCCACTGTAGATTATTAGGCCACCTCTACCACCTCATAATATACAGGGTGTCCATAAAGTCTCTTTACAATTTAACAAATTTATTACAAAGGCAAATGAAAAGACAAATATGTGGAAATTATTACAAAATGAGAAGTAGATATTGAAGTTTTTTTTTGCCTCATTTAATACACCTCTATATGGGCACCATTAGTTGCACGAAGCACATCAAGACGGTACTCGATTTCTTGCCATGTTTGCTGTAGCATAGCCTCATCAATGGTGGCAATGGTATCAGTGATCTTTTGCTTTAGGTCAGTGATATCCCGTATCTTTGTTCGATACACGATATCTTTAACATAACCCCATAGAAAGAAGTCCAGGGGAGTGATATCTGGTGAACGAGGTGGCCAGGGAATTGGGCCATCCCTTCCAATCCACCGGTCTGGAAATGTTTGATTTAGGAACCCACGAACATGCAGTCTCCAATGTGGTGGTGCACCATCTTGCTGGAAAATGATGGTTGGTTGAAGTTCATTTAGTTGTGGTGCCACATATTCAGTCAAAAGGTCAAGGTAAACATTTGCAGTAATTGATGTCTCGTTGAAGAAAAATGGACCAATGATTCGATTGCACATGATCCCACACCCCACATTCACCTTTGGACTATCTCGGTGAAGTTCCCTAGTCACATGGGGGTGTTCTGATCCCCAGATTCTCACATTATGGTATGTGATTAAAAACTTTGATAACCACTGAGTACATAGAACAAATCTGATTAAGATATGTCATCAATTGCCTTTGTAATAAATTTGTTAAATTGTAAAGAGACTTTATGGACACCCTGTATATCTCACACTAATGAATGTCCATGTGGAGCTGAAATCTAGACCCCTAAAAACATTCTCAAAAACATCCCAAACCAAACTGACCTACAATGTCAGGCCTGGCCAGTGGGTGCACAGCTGAGGCAGAAGCTATGGCGTTGCTGTAGGGACCTGGAAAAGACTGTGCATTTTGCCCTGGTTATAGGCCTGCAGATTTAGCATTACTAACAATGCAGAAGATGAAGAATAGTTCAAATATACACATGTTTACTCATAGATGCAACCCCAACATGAAGTAAACATTTCAAATCCATCTCAACTGTTCTTGTATTTACATATCTTCAACAAAACCCAACAGCCAAGATGAGCTTCACACAGAGCACAAATCAGTGATACCCACATAAAAACATGCCTTGGTACAGATTTTTACACCAGCATGGTTCCATGTGTGGCTATGTACAGAATTATTGTCGTTCTTTATATTTCTTGCCATGCTACATTTGTGATGAGGCCAGATAATCTGCAGTATGTCACTATTTTCAGTCAATGATCATTGCAGGGGTGAAAAAAAATTAAAGCAATTGAATTATGCCAACTGCACGTCTGGTGACGAAAATGAAATGTCGAATTCTGAGAAAATCAAGTACAATTTCAGTGTCACATCAATGTCTCAAAAACAGGTCATCGCTTTAAAAGGCATTTAAAATGTAGTATGGATTATTTGTGACACATATAACCTATACCTTTTGATTACAGAGACCTGCCTTTTTGTAAAATACAAATATCACAAAACGTATCTTATCAACATTAAAGAAGTTTCAACTTCTGTACCAGAGATGCCATTTAGTAACATTTTTTTTTCATTTCCAATTTTTAAACCTGAAATAGCATGACATGCTCAAATCAATAGGTATCCTTTAGCACCCCAAGGAGCTTTAGCACCCCAAGGAGCATAGGCCTTCAACAAACACATGACAACTCCTGTTGCATGACCCCCAGGTCAAGATCTTTCCATGTCTTCCTCATCATTCTCACTCTGTTTCCATTTCTTTTCTCCGTGTGTTTTTAGTTTTCTTGTGTATCTCTCAACTAGGATTCTAGAAAAATGACTGCCTGGTATTCAACAGGTTTCCTCAATATGTGTCCAATCCATTGCCAGCATCATCGTCTAAGATGCTAAGATCATTGGTACTTGTCTTCAACATGCTCAAATGCATAAGTATTAAGATTCTTTAAATGTTAGATACAACTTACAATAAACAAAAGAAAAGTTCTTTAACCACATTCTCACCTGAGGATTCAAGGCATTCTTCATCACAGTCTGAGTGTTCAACCAAATCTGTGTGTAGTGAGCACATTTCTTGACTACAATCTGCTTGTAGCGGAATGCACACTCTGTGGACCTGACGCTAGTCCGCCTCTCCACTTGCTCCCCACTTACAGATGTGGTAATTAAAGCACCTACAGGGCTGATGCTGCTAGCAACTGAGCTACTAACACAGTTGTTGTTGTTGTTGTTGCCGTTCTTGTTCTTCTTGCTACCTTTGTGTGAAGGGTGGAGCTGGTCTGGGAGGTTTTCCAGTAGGGAATTGTAAGATAAAGATCTTGAGCTAAGTGACTGTTCGCTAGCATGGGGTTCCTCGGCTGGTACAGGATATGATGATGGCACATCAGCAAGATAAGTTTCTGTTCATCAAAGAAAGTTGGTTATATGAAGATCCATTATCAGAACTTGTTATCAGTGGTCATGACAGATGTGAAGTGGCTAGTTTGAACAGATGATAGTTATTTTGCATTTAACAGGGAGATTAACACTAGGAGGAGGAGAGATGTGTCAGGCTAAAAGGAAGAAACATTTTCAGTTAAAATAGTAAATTTAAAAATTTCATGTCACAAGTTTATTTATTTTTTATTTATATTCGCTTTCATAAGTCTGTTCATCTGTTTGTTGAATAAAGGATGACACCCAGCAGTATCATAATAATGTGACAGGGGCGCTAGGGGTACCTCACACCCAAGACCCGTGCACCAAGAAAATTTATAAAGGATCGTTTGACAGGGGTTGCAATTATTGGTTGCTTGCAACCCTCTCAGCAGCAGACTTAACAATTCAAGCAACCCAAAGCCTTATGCAGATCAACATTTAATTCTACCGAACAGAACCGAACACCAAACAAACAATCCAACAAACAATCCAACAAACAATCCAACGAACAATCCAACGAACACCCAGTCAGTGTTCATAGACTGTCTGAAAAACAATAAATAAAACAATGTCTAAGTGAACATCAATAGCATGGATAATAACACTTACCATACAGAAAACATGCGCCCACCTGATATCATCAACTATCTCACACACTCATGCGTGTCGTCCAATGCGACTAGTATGGTGTTGTGCATGAGGCTGGCAATCGCACCGGGTAACATAGGTTGCTACCGAAACCACTACTGCAAGAGCATCTGAATGCTCCATGCTGAGGTAAACCACACCGGTGGCCCCATGCTCCCTCAGGAGCGGAGAAGAGAAATATACATCTGGTACGCCCACGTGCTCTCACAAACCATTGTTCACACAACAATAATAATCAACTGGACATAAAATAATATTCTTCCTTCTAAGTAACCACTAAAGATAAACAGTAGAATAATCAATAATCGTGAAATACACTTAATTACTTTTACATTAAAGGATAAAATAAAATTACTCTTACATTAAAGAATAATATTCTTGGCTTTAACCAAAAACTGGAACTAAATACACCGCGTGTCGCTCAGCATAACATATTATAGGTTTACCACGCGGAGCGTGTTTAATCAGACTCGCTATCGCCGCCTTTTATCACCACGAGGCTACTATCTTGCGATTGTTAATCTTATCTAAATTCAAGTAATAGATGCTTCTCTGTCCAGTTTCATGTATAAAACACTCTTACTAAATTTGCCCGGTCTGATGGATGAAATACTTGATACTAAATTCTCACATCTGGATTTAGGCTTTGCGTGCCTAATAAAACCTATCAAACATTATTTTCACTCATCTATCATTTCAGAATCCTAGAAAACTAATGCTAATTTAAATTAACTCACGTGCTCAAGGCATTTACAGCTTGGCTCTTGTGTGTCTTCTTAGTCTGTTCTCACTGGGCGGCTCTCTCAAACATAGACCGGTTTCGCCGCTTGCTACCCCTTTTTATAAGCCCTGGCCTAACCACTCAATTTACTGCGCGCTCGCGTATTAATCTGCGCCACACAGATAACACACGCGATTATTGCTCCAGAATGCATGAAAACACAGATTTACACAACTAGAGCAAAAACACAACTAATTCGTAGGCTTATTATGGCCTTGTAATAAATCTGCTTGAAGATAACGTGATCAAAAAGCACTAAACCACATAGACAATATGACTGCCCAGATGGGGCCAGCGCCTAGAACGACAGACCTCAAGATGGCGCTGTCACAATAATAATAGTCCCTTCAGTCATAACTGACTATGGGAATACGCCCCTGAGGTGGCAGCCCTCAGCTGCTTATTTTCCTGGTGCTCCTTTCGACGTTTTCTCCTCTCTTCTGCTTGTTGTGTGAGCTTCTTTTCGCTCAATTTGAGGTGCGCCGTAGATAGCATCGCCACTTGGTGCGGTCGGTAGCTTCATCCTCCCACGTTGCTGGATTTATGTCCAGTGCCCTCATGTCTCTCTTGCACATATCTCTGAACCTCAGCTGCGGTCGCCCACTTTTCTTCTGCCATCTGCTAGTTGGCCATAGAAGATATCCTTTGGGATGTGACCATCTTCCATGTGGCGGACATGGCCAAGCCAGCGTCGTTTTCGCTGTCTAAGCAGTGTATACATGCTTTGAAGGCCAGGACGTGACAACAGCAGTATCATTATGATTTAATCAGTACAAGCAGCTGTTCTAAGCCACAGGCAGGTATAATGCACATTTTTTCTTCACCAAATATACATGACACAAGTTTTTTTCAAAATTACTGACAATAAAAGAAAAACACAGACCAAGTCATTCCCACAGAGCACAGGCCTTCAACACATTCATGCCAAGCCTTCCTGTCCTGTCCCATTCATTCAAAGCTTTTCCATGTTTTTAAAAATAATTTTCATGTCTCTCTCAAGTTCTCTGCCTTGTAATGCTATCAATTTGGTTCCTCAATGTGTGTTCAATCCAATGAATGCGTCATTTCCTAACCTTTTCTTCTATTGGTTTCAGCTTTTTGTGGACTGCGACATAAACCTTCTCTTGTCATGAATGACTGAGCTGAATATTGTTGAATTACTTGCTTTGGATGACTTGTTAATATTTTTTGCTTTAAGTAAATCTTTGTAACTTTGGAAGTTTTTGCATTAAAATTCATTTTAACTCAAATGTTGACTAACAGAGGTAACTTTGTAATAACCAACTAAATAGTCACTTTGTAATATGATTCCATTTATCCTTCACATGACCTTAACCCCCACCCCCCCCCGCCACCGCCGCCCCCCCGCCCCCCCCCCCCCCCCCCCCCCCCCCGGTGTTATCCATGCTGCCAACTGGAGGCAATTGTGAAAGTAACCACTATGTTGTATATCTTCTTCTTCCGTCCTTAGCCAACGACCGGCAAAGCAGTCAGTGGCCATTACGCCTAGTGGCGTCTTAAGGGCAACAGCGAATAGATTTTCTTTGCCGTTGTTTCCATCACGCCTAATGGCGTCTTTAGGGCAACGACAAATCAATCCGTTTGCTGTTGTTTCCGTAATCAAAGTGACTGGCAAACGGGTGATCAGCCCGTTGGTTATGTTGTATATAAATGTCCTAAATTCCATAGTCCATTGCAGTTTCTTCACAGTCAACATGTTACCCTTTTCACGGTTTCATCTAGCCTTTTAAGTTACTTTGTTCTTGACTATCCTTTCACGCCCAATAGTTCCAGCAGATCCTAAACTGAGACAGCCACTAGACCTCTTGCACCTACCTCCACAACTATGACTTTTGCTGTGAACCAATCTGGTCTAAGTCCATGACCTGATAAACTAGATCTAGAGTGTGCTTAGTTTCAGGGTTTCCTACAAAGTCAAAAATTTAAACAGGAGTATGCTGTGTTTACTACCTCCTTTGTTTGATCTGTCATCAATATTTTTAGGCCTACTTCTTTCACTAGATACACTTCCATAGTGTCACTGTCAGGGTCTAAATCAGACCTGTACTCAATATCGCATTCAATATCCACATCTGATTCGGCTGCATCGTTATCGTCCTATCAAATACTAAGTCACCTCTCAGTTCCCCAAGTAAAGATTCCACCACCCGGAAAGCCAAGACTCTGGAAAATTTCACAGACTCCACTGAATTCCATTTCTGTTGTGTGATGTCGATGTTTTCATAACCGATTGGGTTATGAAAACATCGACATCACACAACAGAAATGGAATTCATATTGCCAGTAAGAAAATAAATGGAGACAAGAGGCATCCCTGTCGCACTCCCATTCTAATCCCAAACGGTTCTGCAAGTTGTCCATCATGAAGAACTCTGCATGTCATGTCGTCATAAGTCTTCTTTATTAAGTTAATGATCTTCATGAGAACTCCATAATGCCTCATCAGTTTGCATAGTGATTCTCTACACTGTCAAATGTCTTTTCATAGTCCTCAAATCTGATGTGTAGCGGTGAATTCCATTCCAGACTTCGTTCAACTATTATTCTCAATGTGACTATCTGATCTGTACAGGATCAGTTTTGTCAAAAACCTGCTTGTTTATCTCGGAGTTCCATGGACTCTTTTAATTTCTCAAGGATGATTCTGTTTAATACTTTTCCTGGCACTGACAGTAACATTATTCCTCTATAATTTGTGCACTCTTGTAAATTTCCCTTCTTAGGCAACCTGCCTCCTGTTGTAATGCTCCATATTGAGTTTCCTATTATATCCAACGTGAAGAATTGTACCAAATGTGCTCAATACAAACAAGGAAAAAGCAGTAACAAATAACTTATGTAAAAGCAGGATGGGTGAGGTGGGGGGTGGGGGGGAGGAGGAGAAATATGCTCTTTTGCTTTCTCAAAGTACAAAACAGTCACATGGTTTTTTCTGCCTATTGAATGGTTTTTATTTTTTGTACAGGTTTTCTGAGTTTTCGTCTCCGTGGGTTGACAGGTCCTAAGGTCATAGCCAAACTAAAAACTTCGGTCAACATTACTTTCCACAAACAATATATACAGACCTTGCACGCCAGTATAAAATATCATATTCAATGAACAAACACATATGAAGTGTAAAGTGTTCTATTATTTTAGAGACTCAGAACAAATGAAGGAACTATTGTACAGCGAGCACTAATGGTTTATCTCACACTATACATAGACATTAAGAATATTACTCAACTCAAACTCACATGCAATTATGACATGAACAAGGGGAAATCCTGTAGAAAAAACCTACAAATATATCTCAAGGGGAAATCCTGTTACAATAACAAACACCTAATAATATACCTCCCCTCTGAAATGTTATTCTCAAACTGGCAATTTTCCATAGCTCTAAAATACCCTACTTTAAATGTCAGTATTGTACACACATTAACGAGTACAATCTAGCTTTTCAAAGATCAAGTCTTTATGGACTGACAACCATCATAATCACCTTTCGGGACTCAAAGACGCAGCAACAGAGAATGCAGTCAGCGATCCATAGCTTGACTGCTTGCGTCAGGGTCAGCGAACCACAGCTGACCAAGACCCTACTCCACCTCCAAGTGGTGGTCCTGGAAACAGGCTGCATCACTGCAGTCTGGCTGAGAGAGTAGGGATCGAAGAGGGAAGGCAAACCCGGTCCCAAAAAATGCTGTGCTGAAGTAGGATGTGTCAGCCAAAATATGCAGATATCGCAGCTTCGCTGTAAACAGACACAACGCAACTAACGTCCTTTTCAGGACGAACGAGGAAGAAGAATAATCACCTTTCAGCACCCCATGGAGCACAGACCTTCAATAATAACACTCAAAGCCTTCCTGTCCTATGCCATCCATTCAAAATATTTCCATGTCTTCATCCCTTTTAAATGTCTGTCTCCAGTTCCCCTATCCATGTGTTATTTGACTTTCATATAATTCTTATAATCTGAGAATTCCACAATAGGAACTGCCTTGTAATGCTATCAACTGGTTTTCTCAATGTGTGTCCTATCCAATGCCAGTGTACTCTCTTCACATGTTGTTCTATTGGTGTTTGTCTGGTTCTTTCCATCAGTTCCACGCTGGTGATCTTAACTTTCTGGCTGTCATGTTTGTTGTTCATGTTCCCCAGCTACACATTATGACTTCTTTGATATTTTTTGAGATGAAGATTCTTATTTCTCTGCTGAACTTTTGTTTTAGTTGTCCATGTTTATTTAACTGTACTAATCAGTAAGTTAAAATATTATTAAAAAAACAAGTAAAGTCAAGTATCGGTAGTCCCATAGACTGCCTTAGGGGAGTGAAGTTTTAGAGACTTCATACTAGGCCCAGCATTTTTATGAGGTCAGGTGACCAGTTCCCTTCTTCACTGCCTTTGCCCTCCCTAACTCTAGAGCAGAGTCAGATAACCATCTACAGCTGAGTAGATTGGAGTGTGACACTATCAGGTTTAGATCCCAGAACCTAGTAACTGTACTGTGAAAGGGAAGCTCTCAAAATATGTAGCCAAATGGACACCCTCGTTAAAATACATGTTCCAAGAAAATGCTAAAATATAAGTCTAACACTCTTCATACATACAGCTTTTCCCCTGGCTCTGCACTTTCACAACATGTAGCATGCCTCACCTGAAGCCTCAGGAGAAACTGGCTCTTGATGACAGTTGCCTGAAGCTTTAGAAGGGTCCTGTGTGTCAGGACTGCCCACCAAGTGCTTCACTGTTGTCAACATTGAAGGAGGTGAGGCAGAGCGCAGCAAACCTGGAGGGAAAAAAAAGTACAAAAATGTATCACAGTGGATGATTTCCCCAACCCCCCGCCAACCTCACAAATAGCTGTCGTTAACATTAGCTTAATGTATCAACAGTATCAGTAATTTTTCTAATATGGCAAAAGTTATTTCATTTATGTTGGACTGTCTGCTTTGTCAGAAAGTCTTGAAAAACAAAAAAACCATGCTAGGGTGACAATAATGATTCTGAGATTTAGTACATGTAGACAACCAAATTTCATGGAAACAATACTTAGGAGCTAAAAACACAACAGGACAAATGGAGAAATATAGAGAATATGTGACACTCAGAACAGAAGCAAAGAACAGAAGCAAAGAACATGGTGCTAGCAGCAAAACAGAAGTCCTGGGAAGAATTTGGAGAAAAGCTAGAAAAAGATGCGCAAGAAAACCAGAAATTGTTCTATAAGACCCTAAAGAACATGAGGAAGGAAAAACAATGCCCTCTCAAATTTATAAAGGACAAGCAAGGCAAATTGCTTACTGCCCCGAAGGAAGTAATGGAAAGATGGAAAGAATATTTCTCAGAACTCCTGGATGGTGAAGCATCAGAAATGATAACCACTAGCACAGAAGAGAAAACCAATGATGGTGAAGATGACATAAAGATGGAAGAACTGAAGGCAGCACTGGAGAAAATCAAGATGGGCAAAGCATCAGAGCATGATGGTATAACACCAGAAATGGTTAAGTACGAGGGACGGTCAAAAAGTAATGCCTCGTAATTTTTAATTTCATTCAATAGGCAAGAAAACAGATAAAATTCACATTGAAATGTAGCCCCAAGTCTGAACTTCAAAAATTTATTTCTCAATGTAGTCTCCGTTATTTGTTACAGTTTTTGTCCATCTTCTCACAAGGGCATGTATCCCCGCACGGTAAAAATTTGTGTCCTTTTTCCTAAACCACTGGTGTACGGCGCGTTTAAGGGTCTCGGTGTCCTCAAAGTGATGTCCGCTAAGATCTTCTTTCAGTGGTCCAAACAGATGGAAGTCAGAAGGTGCAAGATCGGGACTGTAAGGGGGATGTGGTAATAATGTCCAGCCAAATTCTGTAATCGCATCAATGGTTCGTTTAGCGATGTGTGGCGTGGCATTATCGTGCAACAGTAGTGCAGTTCTCTGATCTTTTAATGGGTAAAGTCGCTGAAGATGACCTCTAAGCTTATTCAAAGTTTCAACGTAATAGTCTCCATTCACCGTGTTTCCCTGTTCCAAGAAGTCGAGAAGAATCACACCCTTCTCATCCCAAAACACATAGGCCATAACTTTCCCTACAGACGGTGAACTTTTGAACTTCTTTCTTGTCGGCAATGTTGTGTGATGCCATTCCATTGACTGCCTCTTGGATTCTGGTTCAAAAAAATGAACCCAAGTCTCATCACCTGTCACAATATTCGTTAAAAACTCTTCTCCTTCAGTTTCGTAACGGTGCAGGAGGTTGATGGCTATGGTTTTCCTTGTTTCTTTATGTCTGTCTGTCAACATTCTGGGTACCCACCGTGCACAAACTTTTGAATAACCCAGGTCTTCAATGATGTTCTGGACACTGCCTTTACTAATGGACAACATGGAAGAAAGTTCATCCAGTGTTACCCGACGGTCACCACGAATGATGCCATCAACTCGATGAATGTTGTGTGGAGTCACTGTGGTAGACGGACGGCCAGTCCGCTTTGCGTCAGCCATTGAGGATTGACCTACTTCAGCTTCATCACAACAATGTACCCAACGTCGGACAGTGCTAACATCCACTGTTGAATCTCCATAAACATTCTTCAAACGTTCGTGGATGCAAATTGGGGTCTCGCCTTCAGCATTGAGGAATTCTATGACATAACGTTTTAACCGAACGTCTTTAGCAGCCATTTTTAAATATTATAGTGGTGCCACCTGTTACTGAAACAGGTTGGTAATGCTATACAGTGCAGAAGAGTGAGGAATCCTGCTAAATTTACAAATTGTACACCGATGCAGTATTTACATACATAAAAAATAGGAGGCATTACTTTTTGACCTTCCCTCGTACATGGGAGCATCAGGCGACCTATTACTCTTAAGGGTCCTACAGGCAGCGTGGTGCAACAAGACCATACCAAAGGATTGGGAGATTGCCATCATAACACCAATTTTCAAATAGGGTGACAATCGACAATGTGGAAACCATAGAGGCATATCCCTTCTCAGTGTCCCTGGTAAAATCTACTCTAGAATCCTAGAGCAGAGACTCTGACGCCTAGCTGAGCCACAACTGGATGAGGTCCAGTGCGGATTCCAAGTAAACCGAAGTACTCAAGACCTAATCTTCACATTCAGACAGCTGAGTGAAAAGGCCCTTGAGTATAAGAGTGAGATCCATCTTTGTTTCATAGATCTGGAAAAGGCATTTGACAGGGTCCCCTGGAGCAAACTTTGGGACTGTTTGGCAAGGAAGAACATTACAGCACCTCTGATTCATGCTAAACAGAGCTTCTACTAGTCTTGCAGAAATTATGTGAGGACAGCAAACCATAAGTCAGAAGAGTTCAGGACCACCACTGGTGTAAGACAAGGTGATATCCTGTCACCTTATCTTTTCATACTCCTCATGGACGATGTCATCAAGGCATGTAAGGAGAGAACAAGAAAGTATTCAGTGGGGTACTGGAAGACGAGACAGGTCTGTATTTCAGAGCTGGCATTTGCTGATGATGTTGCCCTGATTGCTAAATCAGAGGCACATCTCCAATCCAACCCTCAAGTCTGGAAGGAAGAGCTGGAGAAGAGAGGGATGGTCATAAGCAGCTCTAAAACAAAATCCATGGTGATATCACAAGAAGAAAGAAGACATCAGATTAAGCTGGGAGAACAGGTCCTGGAGCAGGTCGACCACTTTAAATACCTCGGAGCTATTATAGACCGAAAGGGAGGCATCAAAGAAGAGTTGGCCACTCGAAAAGCAGCAGCTGAGAGACTTTTTCAGGCCATAAATCGAGGATTCCTCAGCAAGAGAGAGGTTGGTAAGAAAACGAAGATGGCTGTATACCGCTCCACCTATGTCCCAGTCTTGACATATGGATGCGAGTCATGGGCTATGACTACAACCCGCAAAAGCCAGATCCAAACCTCAGAAATGAGATATCTGAGGAAGGTGGTTGAAGTAACAAGAAGAGACATGGTACGCAACCAGACGATACGTCAAGGCCTTAAATCCCACCCCCTGCAGACCCAAGTAGAACAGTACCAACTAAGATGGTTTGGCCATGTCTGCAGAATGGGAGAAGACCGGCTACCACGACAAGCATGGGAAACAAAGAGCCAAGGATCCAGACCCCAGGACGACCCAGAGTCCGCTGGGAGGACAACATTAGACAATCTTTGAAGGACTAGAATGGAACCAGGCCAGGAGGAAGACAGCCGATAGGATAGTCTGGGCGTAAGTAAGTATTAAGACAACCAATTTTCCGTGAACTGCTGGTCTGGCACCTCTTTAAATCCTGACACAATTACGAGAGGGTTATTCAAATTTCCGCAACCGCCAGCCTAGTTTACATTTAATTAACAACTCTGTTTCATTGATAATAACGAATATGTATCAAGCTAGCAAGTTTCCTTTCAAATTTAAAAAAAAAATAAAGTTTTGCCTCGTTTTGGCGAGGGGCGTTTCGTTCAACCTAGTTGGTTATATTAGGGCACATGTTTCAAATGGTTTTGGTTACACTAGGCAGATATTATCTTAAACATATTTACAATGTATCCTAAAGTGGTGGTGTACTCCGGAACAATAATGAAATATTAAACTGTGTGTGTTAAGAAAATTTCAAATATTTCCTAGCTACAACAACAAAAGTCACAAAAACTTCAGACATTTAAACATCACTACTTTGTCACTTACATTTGCCTCTGTTTGAACAGCACAATTTTCATTTTCAGTCTCAAAGTATTATTATAAGAGGGAGAGATAGAGAATGAGAGACAGAGAAAGGAAGAGAGGGAAGCAAGAATTAAAAAATCAACTATTTGTTTAGCAAACCTTTAAACTGTTTCTCTGAATCCAAATATCTTTTTTTTTCACCACTCTTCCTCTCATTCAATAAAGGCTACTTTCATTTTTGGTTTAAGAGACAATGGTGTGTGAAAAACAGAAAAGTGCAAGGGAGAGGAGAGAAATGATCAATAACAAACAAAAAGCTAATTTCAGTCAGCAAGTCCTAAGAGTTTCTTTTTTAAATAGTAACTTTTCTTCTTTTTTTATTCCTTTTCTTTTTTTCCATTCATTTTAAAAAATGAAGCTTCCAAATTAAGAAGGATAAATTATTGAGTTACTGTGACAGTGAGAATGTGTGTGAGAAAGGAAGTTTTGTGTGTGAAACAGTGAAAGTTTTTTAGTTAGAGAGAGAGAGACAAATTGGACTAAGAACAAACAAATCACCTGATTTAGGCAGCAAATCCTTAGACTTTTTCTTGGAATCCAAGACTGATATCTTTGCTTTTCTTTTTCCACCCTCTTTCCTTGAGCTTTTCTGAGAATGCATGCTTGAGCCTTCCTTTATTATCACAGATTTGGGTTGTCTAGAACTATCTTTCATTTTGGAGGCCTTCTTTTTATTTTTTAAGTCATTTTTATTACTCACTTCATCGAGGTTTGCAATATCACAGTCAAGATTTAAAGAGTACAGAATGTCGCTGTCATCATCCTTATCTTCAGTATTCACTCCAACATGTGGTGTATCATCAGAGTTTTTAACAATCTGCTGATGAGTATTTTCATCACCAAACTGTTTCTTCTTTTTAGTACTGCTGCCTTTATAAGAACCATCTGTTTTAAGCTTTCTTTTTTTTATTCCTTTTCTGCCAGGTTTGGAAACATCTATATCAGTTTGGATGGTACTATCAATGTCAGATGGTTTTTCAAAGTCCTCTGGATGAACTAAAGTTTGAGTTTCATTAAGTTTTGCTCTCAAAGTTTTGGTTCCCGAAATAACTGGATGCTTAACTTTTGTGGCAACTTGCCCAGAAAAAGCAGCTTTTTTTGCTGCTTTCTTAAGTGCATGACCTCTTTCTCTGACAAGCGGTAACATTTTTTGTCTGCCTCTTTTAAGCTCAGCTGACATCGTATCAACTGCATCTTTACTTATAGTTGTTTGTGTCTTAGAGCCCTGCTTTGATTGGCTGTTCCTATTTCTCAAAGCCGTGTTGAGAATTCTGATAAGTGGTCTGCATGATTGTAGATTGCTGTATGGTTCCCAAGAATCATAATCTGAGGAAAATCCTCTCCATCGCACCAGGTATATAACAGTTTTGTTAGGAGATATCTTTCTGTCTAGAAGCTCTTCTACCTGCAGTTAGAAATTAAATCAAGGTATGTGAAGACTCAACCATTTACATATATTCTGTTAAATTACGAGAAAGCATTATTGTTATTAACTGTTCAAGATGAGAGAGTGAAGAAAAAACAGATTCCATAACACGTATTTTAGATTACGAAGTCCTGGATATACCAGTGCAAGTGTATGAAAAATATTTCATTAAACAGATAAGCAAGGGGGCTGCTGTAAAACTGGTAAAGGAAGTAATACTTTATTTTTAAACAGAACATTTTATGGAGTCAGTTTTACAGATGGACATAACACTAAATACACAGGATGATTCAGAGTTCACCCTTAGTCAGCCACAGTTACAAATAGGAGACACATACAAGAAATATAGACTGGTGAAGAGAAAAAGACAAACAACAATGTAAACAAGTGGGGAAAAACGAGTTGAACAAACCACACTAAGATAAGATGAGCAGCCCAGAAAGATGAAGAAAAAAGTAAAAAAATATGCAAGTAAAATTAAACAGTAATACTTTGCTTGTTGCTTAAGCACAAAAATTGTTTATGCAGTAAAACTGTATAGCAAAAAACAATGACACCACCAAATAATGTAACATAAAAGGAAACAGTTACTTAACTCATATTGCATTTACTGACATTATTTTCTGACTGTTTTGCCGTTTTATTTTTAAGAATATTCTTACACTCAGTAAGGCATTACTGACCAAAGCACTGGCTGTCTTGTGCTGTTATTCTATAAAACAGTCTCTTCCTCTGGTGTTATTTCATAATTGTAAACACTGCACTGCAGTTAAAGCCATAAACTTTGGGACCACATTTACTGCAAACTTGTTATTAATCGCATTTAATGTATTCCACGAAGATAAACATATTCAATGACTTCTAGGTTAAAAATATGTTTTAAACCTATGCTGCTAGAAAGTGTAAGGGCTGCTTGTAAGAAAATTTTGAGTATTTCTCAAAATAACTATAGGCCTGCATCTAAATCTGTATGACATGAATGATTTTTAAAGACAAATCAATACTTCAGTTCCAGCAATGTATAATTTTTTTATTAGGCTACTCACTGTTCTGACTCAAAATAGGCCTAACTGGGAAACTAGAAACATTAAATACTATCAATCATGTTATGTTATCAACAAGCTAGTGCCATGTGCTGAAGAATCTATTTGAACAAGGCAGTATCACTCTGGAGTAAACAACTATGAAACAAAAAAGAAACAAATTCAAATACAGCCAAGGCAATATAAATTGTTTTTAAACTAATGTTTTCACTAATTTTGCAACAGTGTTAGTCAATAAACCTTATGTTATTACTTGCATACAACTTCGCTACCTCTGAATATAAAGGAAGGAGAGAACAGAAAAATACTACAATCCTGGTATGGATCAGGGGTTAAAGACTGTATAGGCCTGATAATATTTTTTTTTTTAAAGGAGGTCCTACGGGAAGAAAACTAGTTGGCAATTATTATAAACAAAGTTATGCTTAACTAACTGTATATCTGTCTACTTTAACTTGGCTACCTTTCTCATTTCTTCCCCCCTTTTCAGCGTAAACATGCTAGAAAGAGATTTACTGTGCGCTCCAAGGAACCGAATTCGATGTCAATTGTATTTCTTTTCTAAAAGTCCCAACCTCATGGACCCCATCATTATTATGCAAGAAAGCTACAAACGATTGGTTAACCCCGACCCGACAAATCGACTCTTGTTTACTCTAAAAGCTACGCCGATTTTAAACGCATTTGTGAATTTAAATAACATGCCGATTCATTAAATAAAATCAGATATGTCTTACAATTATCCTATGGCATATTAATACCTGAATATACCTATATGGATGCGAATGAGAGAGAAAATTACCTCATATAGCGGGTAACCAGCCATACCTAAGCACTAAACCGCGTCAAGAAGGCGACTGTTGCGTACCATTTGGCCGATAGACGGCGCTTCCGTTCCCTATCCTGGATCACAGGCGGGATGGGATCACCTACACGTGACTTGTAATTCAGTACTTGAAGCTTAATTTCATTTTTAAACACTCCATCATTACCCATACAACTTAATTTAAATCGAGATTTTAAATAAAAATATCCTTGTACGGAAACTGAAACGGAAATACAAGCAACGAAAAGAAGGTTAATGGTAAGAGGGCATTGCCTAAGTTATGTAACTATGGCGGAGATCTCTGGCATCATAATAAGTCATCCCTAATTAGATCTTCTGGAGTATGATGCTAGATCTATTCTAATAAAGAAGTTCGAAACATTATTTTAGCGACTAATTTTGACGAGGGCTAACGCACAAGTAAGACTAAAATCCGTGTTAGGATCGATAACAAGGAATCCATTGACAACTAAGTTTATTTTTTGTTTTTCTTTTAAAACCATACCTTTCTAGATTTTCTAAAGTATAAGGAACTTAAAAAACAAACAAACAAATTGATGTGCGCGTAATTCCAGTAAGTTTTCTTTTCTAAACATATACCTCATTATCGGTCTGACTAATGAGTTCCATGGATCAAAGTTTTGCAACCTTTTTTTAAAGTATCCCGTTCAACCCTTGATGGGTTATAATTGGGATATCTTCTTCTTCCGTCCTTAGCCGTTGACCGACAAAACAGTCCGTGGCCAATACGCCTAGTGGCGCCTTAGGGCAACAAGAAATTAACTGTTGTTCCGTTACGCCTAGTGGCGTTTATTGGTACAACAAAAAATTAATTGTTGTTTCCGTAATCAGAGTGACTAGCAAGCGGGTGATCAGCCCGCTTAAATAATTGGGATATAGGGTGTACTAATTCGAGTAAATATAGTCAAGCTTCCAATACCCAAATATAGTACCTTCTTCCCCCCTCTACTCAGTCCAAATAGAGTAGATCAAAACTAAATGTGTATGAATGTTTTTGTGTGTGACCTTTCTTTTCTAAGAAACAAACAAAATTTAAAATTAAAAAAAAAACAATAAACAAACTAAAATGAAGTCTCTCATAACTACCTTGTTGTTAACAAGGTGAAAATGGGTGAGAAAGCCCGGTGGGTGTCCGAGATTACATCAAATCCACCAATTATCTGCCATTAGCCATACATGCACCCCATCAGACTACCCCTTTTCCTCACATCATCATTGATTCTTATATATTAATTTTAGTTCTTGTTATAAACTGTTTTACTATATTGTGCAATTCTCTAGGACTATCTATTCTCAACACCTGTTCCACAGGTATGAATGAATTGCATGCCTTTAAATAATCTAACTTTGGTTTAGTAACCTGTTTTTCATATTAATGATGAAAACTATCTCGTTCAACCTCTGATGGGTTATAATTAGGATATATCACAGAAGTGAGTACAATGGTTATACAACGTATGAAATATTCATTTCTCTTTCTTACAATCTGTCAGTCTGTGGCCACATTTCAATCATACTTACCTACTACGCTTGAACGTAACATCAGTGTATCTTTGACATATTTCAGGGTGGTGGTTATCCAAGGAAGCCACAGTTCCTCCAAGAATGATTAATTTTTTCCTAATGGGGAACGCCCGCTTAGATAGTGCTAATTTTATGTGTCAAAGTTCACGTCAAGTCGTGCATGTAGAAATATATATCGCGATCAAAATTTTCACCATGGGTAGCACACAGTAGTCCGATATTTAAGGAAATGTCTGGTGGCTACACTGTTAGAAAACCAATAAGGATAAGCAAAGGATCTCCTATCTGTTTTTTTCCCCTCTCTCTCTGGTGGTGAGTGCCGGTTATGGACCCAAGTATTCTTTTTCTGGATAAATCCACTCGAGAAAAGAAAAACCACGATAGTCAGTATTCTGGAACAAATGTTGTATAGATATTTGGCCACAACAGGCGGATCAGATTTGATGTAAACAATCTGGGTAATTTCTTGTCCAGTTATGATTTTATTCTTAAAGTTTATTTGTGGGAACTCTCTGGAAGAAAACAAGAGGACCGCACAGGTCAAAATCTAAGACACGATAGTATTTTTAAGAATGTTTCTGGAGCTATTCAGACCGCTAGATCGCAGGGTTGTGATCGCCTAGATGTAGAAAAAAATCAAACATTTTAACAATGATATCAATATTATAACCTCACACGCGTTAGGTAAGACCTCTTGACCACTCCGGTATTAAATTATATTTAAAACCCACAAGAGTCTAGCTAATATTATCGCGCTTTAACACGAGGTATAAACTCTAGTAATACACAAAATTACGCATGATGAATAAAAGTACATTTATCTCTAATTATCAATCGCCTAGCGTATATTAATTAATTTAAAGCATCTCTTACTGGGGACTAGCTAGGAATTAAATTTACTTTTACAGCTGGAAAAATTTGTTATAAGTTATTTAATATGCTATTTAATAAACACAGAAATCCCAGTGAAAAACTTTAACACGTTAAGACACTTAAACTAATATATATATTCTTTACCGCAACACAGAAAAACTGAATAATTCCCCACGTATTCAAGTATCCGATATGTAAGATGGTTCTTAAATAGCGCGCTAGAATTACTCAAGAAATCCTGGAGCGAACTGATAATGAGTTTTAGGGGACTGCACATATATATTGAATCGGCCCGATCTCGCCGATGTCTGACAGAAATCGCACATCGAGCGAATTCTTCGGTTAATTTTCTCAATGACAGCTATTTTTCACAACTATTCCGACCGCTAATACGTTCCAGCAGAGATTTCTTCCCCCGTGTAGACGGTTCTCCGCCCGTTTTATTACCAGGTGTTAATCGATAACAGACGGTTTATCAGACCTCGCCGAAATGCCAGACGTGAAGTAATCTGACAGCCGGTGGCCCGCCTCTCTGAAGGAATGACAGTAAGAGATACAGAAATAGCTATTTTAATGGCTCGTGAGAGAAGACAGTAGGCGTGGCTTTTAACGCGATAACGTATTTTGCATACTAATTAGAAAGTCGGTGAGAGAGATCCACGTTGAGCGAATATATTGAACAAGAGTAAGGGGTGCCGATGCGATTAAAGTGGCTCGATCAGTGGTTGCTCAATTTTCATGTCACAGTCGTCCCCGCTTGAAGACATGAAACCATTTTTCATGTTTCTTTTATGACAATGGAGCTACCCTGATCTGTAGCTTCTGGAGGATTGATGTGTTCGATTTCATCCTCCTCTTCCGTGGTCCAATTTCGACTCATGAAGTCTGCTCCGACGTTCTGTTTTCCCGGAATGTATTCCACTTTAAAAGAGTAGACGATTAATAGCAACGCCCAGCGCATGATCCTCGCGTTAAATTCCTTATTCGCGCCAAGAAAAGCTAAAGGAGCGTGGTCTGTTTGCACCATGAATGATACTCCGTAAAGATATTCATGGTGTCTTCTTATGCCATGAACAAGTGCTAGACACTCGCTTTCAACTGTGGAATAGTTCCGTTCTGCAGTATTCAGTTTCCGACTGCCATACGCAATGGGAAATAGCAGGTTTGGATCACTGTCATCTGCTTGGAGTAGGGTTGACCCGATGCCTTGACCCGATGCGTCGACCCGCAGTATAAAAGGTTTCTTGAGGTCAGGTAGTCTCAAAATAGGGTTTCCGGACAATTGTTCTTTTAAAGTGACGTAAGCTTGTTCGCACTTCGAATCCCAAATAACCTTGTCCGGTCGCCCTTTTTTGGTAAGATCAGTAAGGGGTGCCATTAGCCCGTTGAAATTTTTGATAAATTTCTGATAATATGCACACAGTGATAGAAAAGAACGGGTGTCTTTCTTCGTTTGGGGCCTTTTTGCAGCAACTATTTTCTCAATATTCTTGGTAACTGGCCACATGCAGCCGTGAGAAATGGTATGCCCCAGGAAGTCTAGCTTTTCAAAACCGATGAGACATTTGCTAGGTCTGGCTGTGAGACCAGTTTCCTTTATTCTACTGGGGAGCATAGCAACCGTAGCAATGTGTTCGTCGTAGTTTTTCGATGCAATTAATATGTCATCCATGAAATTATGGATATGGGGACTTTGCAAGGGTTCTAACAGCTTTCTCATCATTCTGGTGAAGACTCCTGATGCGTTGTGCAATCCGAACGGCATCACGTTAAAGGTGTAGTGTCCTTCACTGGTGCTAAAAGCTAACAAAGGCTTAACTTGCTCCTTGACTGGTATTTGGTAATAACCTTTACTCAAGTCAATCTTTAAGAAGATTCTTGCCTTGCTAACCTTTGTGAACAGTTCAGAAGCGCTCTGTAGAGGTTCGGGCTGGAATTCCGTTACAGTGTTTGGTAAACGGTAATCTATGCACAGCCGAACTTCCTTATTGGGCTTCTGTAACAGTACTACACTCGAACTGTAAGGAGAGGTAGACTCACTGATTATTTCTGCTTGTCGTAGCTTGTCTATTTCTCCGAGTAGTGCATCAGCTTTAGCGTACGGAATGGGGTAAACTCTGGTTCGAACAGGGGTCTCGTTCGTCAATTTCATATCGAATTCTTTGAGATTTGTTCGACCAGGTACATCCGTTAAGACTGCAGTGTACTGTTTCAGTAGCTCCCTCGTTTCTGTCTGTTGTGCTTCCGAAAGATTTTCGCCGAATTTGACATCTTTGAAAGATTCCGTTTGTTGCAATGGATACTCCATGCAACTATCGTCATCTTCCTCATCTTCCGTCGCTATGGCGACCGCCAGGAGATGTTCGGAGGACGGCACCGGTCCTTCCAAGTATTTCTTTAACAGGTTTACGCGGTAGACCTTCTCCTTTCCTTTAATAGAGATCTTGTAGTTAGTGCGGGAGATCTTTTTAAGGACGGTAAACGGCCCTTGCCATCCGATGCGAAGTTTGCTGTTTCCGGTTGGAAGTAACAACAAAACTTTCTCCCCTGGTTGGAGTTCTCTCTCTTTCGCTGTTTTATTGTATCGTTGAGCGTGCTTTGCGCGTGCTTTCTTAAGGTTGGTGGTTGCTAGGTCCAATCCTAGTTGTAACCTTTCCTTGAGCTGATACATATTTGCTTGCTGAGACGACTATCTCGTCAGCCTTCTGGTCTGTCAGGGACCGAAGTGAGGTTTCTAGCGGCCCCTTTATAGGTCTGCCGAATAAAAGTGTAGCTGGTGGAAATCCTGTCGAGGCCTGGGGACCTTACATGTAGGCGAATAAGGCTGCAGGAATAGAAAGGTCCCAATCTTCAGGTTTCTCTTGTCCCAGCTTACGTTACATCATGGTGAGGCTGCCGTAGAAGCGCTCCACGAGCCCATTTCCGACCGGATGGTAGGGGCTTGTGTGGATGTGCTTGGCCCTCAAGATCTTAAAGATCTCCTCCATTAACAGGCTACAGAATTGGGATCCGTTATCCGCCAAAACTTGTTGAGGGAATCCCAACCGTGTAAATATCTGCACGAGGGCTTCTGCGACATGCTTGGAATCCGTGCACGTTAGCGGTATAGCTTCGGCCCACATAGTGCATGTGTCGACTAAGGTCAGGATAAACCTGTTCCTTCTTTTAGTCCTTTCTAGGGGTCCTACAATGTCGACAGCAACCCGTTCAAATGGAGTCCCCACTATTGGCATTTTACCCATCGGGACAGGGGATGTCCAATGCTTGGGTGCCACACGTTGGCACTGGGCGCAGGATTTCACGTATCTGATAATATCAGTGTTCATTCCTGGCCACCAATAGTGAGTCGATATTCGCTGAATAGTGGCGTTTTGTCCCATGTATCCGCTAAAGAGAAGAGAGTGCCCCATTTCTAAGATTTGGCTTCTGTACTGCGTTGGTACTAGGAGCTGATTATAACCTTGTTCAGGTTTGCTTGTTCTACGATATAGTACGCCATCCTTAGAAAAGATATCTCCGTTGTGTCTGGGATCCTTAGCCATGGGCAGTTTCCTAAAGCAGGGCTCCAGAGTATTGTCCTTTTGTTGCGCCTCTTTTAGTTCCGTCGGTAACAAATCTGGCGCCGGCTTCCGTTCCTTTTGGGCTTGCCCTCTTGTGGTTACTGCTGCCACAATCGGCTCTTTCGGTCTCTCAATAAACACATATCTACATCCAAGTATAACTGGGTAGACAGGATCATCCATAATGGCCGCTTTGATAACACCTCTGACGAAATCAGAGTGTATTTCCACCAGTGCGATGGGAAGCGTCATGGGTGCATCACTCTTGAAAACTCCACATAGTTGGACGGCGTCTTCTGTCTCTTGACCGGGTTTGATCAGGTGCTTTGCGACTATACAGTCAAAGGATAAACCCGTGTCAAAAAGACAAGATGTTGAAGTACCGTTCAAAAAAACAGTTCCTCGCGTTGAGGGCCTCTCTCCTTCAGGTTGAGAATCACTGATATTAATTCTTCCTTGCGAGGCTGTTTGCAAGCATCCGATGATATTAGTCCCGGTGTGCTTGCTCTGATCAGATGTCCCGTGCGTAGTGGTTTTCCCTTTGTCACCCTGTCCTTTCTGGTCGCGCTGCCATGCATGGCGGTTGGGTTGATCAGGATTGTTGTTGGTGGGATATCTGGGTTTGAAGAATTTTGATTTTTCCTGGGGAGGATGTTGGGGTACGGTTTCTCGTTGGTTGTGGTGATGGGAAGACTGCTCTAGATTATTTTTTCGAGAAGGCTCATCCGTCGGTTTGCGTTTTGTGCTGGGAAGCTCGGCCTTAGCATTTACGTACTGTTCAAACTTACTGAGAATGTCATCTAACTTGACTGCACCTTGCTCAGCCAGGAATCTACGGGTTTCACTTGACAAAGTGGTTTTTATTTGTTCGATAAGAACGAACTCCTCAAGACCTTGGTAGGTGAGATAGAGCTCGGACAGCTCCATTCAATTTGTCAAATATCCATTCAGGCGTGAAGAGAACTGCTGAAATGTTTCAGTGCTATCCTTTCTGCTGTTTCTGAACATTTGCAGAAACTTTTGAGCGTTCATTTCGAAACGCTCCAGCAAAGCCTTATTTAGCATGTCGTAGTTGTCTTGACTGCTTCCCAGTTTCACGTAGACTTCATAAGCACTACCTTTTAAAGCCTGTGAAAGCTTTAGGCACCACCGGGAACTTTCTAACCCGTACAGATTTGCCATTCTCTCAAATTTTTCTAGAAACGAGTCAATTTTCTCATTGGGGCTTGGGAAGGGTTCCAGGGCGAAAGACATAGCTGTGAGTTGGGGAGAATGAGTGCTGGATTGATCAGTTAACGATGAATGGGGAGAAGACGGCTCTCCATTGCTGGAAGTAGAGGCAGCCCCGCGACTTTGGACCTCTAGAGCCTTAAGCGCCAACTCGTGCTGTCTCTCCTTCTCTCGTTCCTGTCTCTCGTTCCTCGTGTTGTCTCTCCTTCTCTCTTTCGTTTGCCCTGCGAGCTTCCATCTCTGCCTCAATTAGCTTCCGCTCTAATAGAGATTGACGCTCTTCCGCTTCTTTCCTCTCCGCTTTATCTTCCTTCTCTCTAGCTTCTGCTACTTTCTGCTCTGCGTCATATCGGTCAAGTTCTGCGTTGACAAACGCGGTCACTTCCTCTCCTTTCACTCCTATCTCCCTTGCTTCCTCTCTTAGCATAGTTCTCAGTTTTACACGCTCAGCCATGTTAAAGAACTGAATGCCACTAACCCGAGGAAAGAAGAAGAAAAGAAGGAGAAAAAAACTATATCCTTAGCCGCTTACGAGAAAAACCAACCAAAAAAAAGTTATTATTTACATGAGATACCTCCTCCTGTTATCAGTTTACTAATCTATCGCTGTTACTATCTGTCACTTAGGCTCCTAATACAGACGACTTAATCCAAAAGTGGTAGATCCGATAACCTGGAAAAACTACTATTACTAACGGTGTAGAAAAAATATTTTATTTAAAAAACAATTTAAGTAGAAATAAAAATTTCCTTTAAAAAAAATTAAACTCCACCCCAAACTCGCCCACCGAAGTCAGTTTAGAGGAGGGACGTTATTAACTTGACTAAAAAGTCAGAACAAGCCGTCCTTTGCTTAGCTCAACTCTGCTGCTTAAAAAAAAACCCTAGTTATTGATACACAATCACGTGAACTAGCGATCTGTTACAAAATTACCAAGTATCATATATCTAACAAAGATTATCATCCAAATAAGTTTCCCGTAACTCTATTGCTGTGGAAAGAAACAAATCCTATATGTGTGTGGTCAAACACCCAGTAACTAAGAGCGTTGTCTAGGGGGTAATTATTTAAAATTCCTTAACTCACAAGACAGCTCACAACACACTCTATCTAGATGAAACTTCTGATTCAGTATCAGACTTTAGAAATGTATCTAGACTCAGACTTAGATCTTAATCCCGCGACAAGCCGACCATTTATGTCGTAGATTTTATTAAGATAGGTTGAAGATGTTTAAGGTCCCGTCCGAGCAGAGGTGATAGTAGTAAACTAGGTGAGAATAAGGTGTAAGAAATAGTTTTTATTTTTCACAAGTTGAGAGTGTAAGAGAAAGGACAGTCTTTGGATTGAGTAATTGCTCTAATCCAGCCTATCTTACGACAATATTTAACTAGACGCACTTTCTCTCCTGGTACAAATATACAAGTCCCACTACACTTACATATACACAATTCTGTGACATAATACGTACAGACGTGAAAACAAACTATGGATCACATATAGGGCAGGGGTTGACCAACACGATCACTTAAGGTTTATTATGTTTATTATCTCTAGAAAATCACAACATCAGTCATATCCGTCAGAAAGTATAGTTTACAGACAAAAAAATGCAAGAAAATTATTATCCCAATAGGCCCTCCTCTCTTGTAAAGGAACCCCAAAGTAGATCCCAACAGAGTTAATTAACCCAAAAGATTACAGTTAATACTAAAGTATAGGGATAGACGATAAAGTAAAGAACCAAGTCTCTAGTTAATCTATCCTGAAAAAAATGAAATAATATAACAGTATTAGCGAACCAGAAAAGACAGATGTGAGTACAATGGTTATACAACATATGAAATATTCATTTCTCTTTCTTACAATCTGTCAGTCTGTGGCCACATTTCAATCACACTTACCTACTACGCTTGAACGTAACTTCTTCTTTTTCTCTTCTTCGATCCTTAACCACCGACCGTCAAAGCAGTCAGTGGCCATCACGCCTAGTGGCGTCTTGTAGGGCAACAACAAATTGATTCCACTCTGCACGGTCGGTGGCCATCCTTCGTACAGTGCCCCAACTCTGGTTCACTCCCTGCATCCCAGCCTCCACAGCCCTCCGCCAAGTTGTCTCCGGTCGGCCTCTCTTTCGCCCTCCCCCAGGGGTCCAAAGCATAGCTGCCCCCGTGATGGCACCGGGGTCTCCCCTGAGGACATGACCAACCCAGCCCCAGCGTCCGCCAGCCACGATGGTGCGCATGTCCCCCTGCCCGCTACGAGCAAGCAGATCTCGGCCGGTGATGGCACTCAGCCAAAAGATGCGGTGAATTTCTCCTAGGCATGTTGTGTGAAAAGAGGACAATCTCGACATCTCCCCCTCTGCGACTCTCCAGCACTCCGCACCACAGAGAAGCACAGAAAGCACGCAACTCTGGTATAGTCTTAATTTTGCGCCTGTGCTGTACCGGGAGGACCTCCAGATGTTATCTAGGCCAAAGAAGGCCGCTCTTGCCCTACTCACTCCGATGCCGATGTCTTCGCCCGCCCCACCGTCCGGTGCTACCATGCCCCCTAGGTATGTGAAGGTATCCGTCTGCACCAATCGCCGACCCCCCACTGACATGGGCCCAGGGTTGCCCACATTGAGCGTCATGACCCCAGACTTCTTCAAATTGACGTTCAAGCCCACCCGCTGGCTAAATTTACTAAGTCCATCCGTCTCTTCCCGGATGTGCTGATGTGAATGTGCCAGCAGTGCAACGTCATCTGCACACTCCAGATCCTCCAACGCAGAAAATGCAGTCCATCCCACTCCTCTTGGACCGCCCTCTGCCGTCCGGCGCACCACCCAGTCCACGACTGTCAAAAAAAGAGTGGCCGACAAGGGGCATCCCTGTCGCACCCCTGTCCCCACCCCGAAGGCCAGGCCGCTCTGCCCAACACTACACGCAAAGTTGGCACAGAGGCCCCTCATGACTGCCACTACGCAGCCCGGAACTCCACAAGCCCTCAGTATCCTCCACAAACTGTCCCCATGCACGCTGTCAAAAGCCCTTTCAAAATCAACAAAATTTATGTAAAGCTGTCCCTGCCATTCCGAGCACTGCTCTACAATGTTCCCGAGAGTGAATACACGGTCCACACATCCTCTGCTCCCTCCAAATCCCGCCCGTTCTTTCCTCAGTTTGTAGTCTACTGCCTTTGAAATTCTCTGTATAATTATCCTGCCTAGTATTTTGCTGGGAACTGAGAGAAGAGTGATTCCTCTCCAATTATTGCAGTCTGCAAGATCTCCCTTTTTGGGCAATTTGACAATTATTCCTTTGTTCCACTCTGATGATTTGAACGTAACATCAGTGTATATTTGACATATTTCAGGGTGGTGGTTATCCAAGGGAGCCTCAGTTCCTCCAAGAATGATTAATTTTTTCCTAATGGGGAACGCCCGCTTAGATAGTGCTAATTTTATGTGTCAAAGTTCACGTCAGGTCGTGCATGTAGAAATATATATCGCGATCAAAATGTTCACCATGGTTAGCACACAGTAGTCCGATATTTAAGGAAATGTCTGGTGGGTACACTGTTAGAAAACCAATAAGGATAAGCAAAGGATCTCCTATCTGTTTTTTTCCCCTCTCTCTCTCTGGGGGTGAGTGCCGGTTATGGACCCAAGTATTCTTTTTCTGGATAAATCCACTCGAGAAAAGAAGAACCACGATAGTCAGTATTCTGGAACAAATGTTAAATAGATATTTGGCCACCACAGGCGGATCAGATTTGATGTAAACAATCTGGGTAATTTCTTGTCCAGTTATGATTTTATTCTTAAAGTTTATTTGTGGGAACTCTCTCTCTGGAAGAAAACAAGAGGACCGCACAGGTCAAAATCTAAGACACGATAGTATTTTTAAGAATGTTTCTGGAGCTATTCAGACCGCTAGATCGCAGGGTTGTGATCGCCTAGATGTAGAAAAAAATCAAACATTTTAACAATGATATCAATATTATAACCTCACACGCGTTAGGTAAGACCTCTTGACCACTCCGGTATTAAATTATATTTAAAACCCACAAGAGTCTAGCTAATATTATCGCGCTTTAACACGAGGTATAAACTCTAGTAATACACAAAATTACGCATGATGAATACAAGTACATTTATCTCTAATTATCAATCGCCTAGCGTATATTAATTAATTTAAAGCATCTCTTACTGGGGACTAGCTAGGAATTAAATTTACTTTTACAGCTGGAAAAATTTGCTGTAAGTTATTTAATATGCTATTTAATAAACACAGTAATCCCAGTGAAAAACTTTAACACGTTAAAACACTTAAACTAATATATATATATATTCTTTACCGCAACACAGAAAAACTGAATAATTCCCCACGTATTCAAGTATCCGATATGTAAGATGGCTCTTAAAATAGCGCGCTAGAATTACTCAAGAAATCCTGGAGCGAACTGATAATGAGTTTTAGGAGACTGCACATATATACTGAATCGGCCCGATCTCGCCGATGTCTGACAGAAATCGCACCTCGAGCGAATTCTTCGGTCAATTTTCTGAATGAAAGCTATTTTATACAACTATTCCTACCGCTAATACGTTCTGGCAGAGATTTCTTCCCCCGTGTAGACGGTTCTCCGTCCGTTTTATTACCAGGTGTTAATCGACAACAGACGGTTTATCAGACCTCGCCGAAATGCCAAAGACGCAGCAATAGAGACCGCAGTCAGCGACTCATAGCTTGACTGCCTGCGTCAGGACCAGCGAACCAGAGCTGGTCAAGACCGTGCTCCACCTCCACGTGGTGGTCCTGGAAACAATATGCAGCAATGCAGGCTGGCTGAGCGAGCATGGATCGCAATGGGAAGGCAAACCCGGTCCTAAAAAATACCGTGCAGAAGACGGATGTGTCGACCGAAAGGTGCAGATATCACAGCTACGTTGTAAACAGACACAACGCAACCACCGTCCTTTTCAGGGCGAACGAAGAAGAAGAAGAAGAGAGCCGAAATGCCAGACGTGAAGTAATCTGACAGCCGGTGGCCCGCCTCTCTGAAGGAATGACAGTAAGAGATACAGAAATAGCTATTTTAATGGCTCATGAGAGAAGACAGCAAGCGTGGCTTTTAGCGCGATAACGTATTTTGCATACTAATTAGAAAGTCGGTGAGAGAGATCCACGTTGAGCGAATATATTGAACAAGAGTAAGGGGTGCCGATGCGATTAAAGTGGCTCGATCAGTAGTTGCTCAATTTTCATGTCACACTACAATGTTGTTTTTGTCAGGGTTTCTCAGCCTGATTTGCGTTCGTGTGCATAGGTATCTAAGGAAGGTGGTTGAAGTAACAAGAAGAGACATGGTCCGCAACTAGACGATACGGCAAGGCCTAAAAACCCAGTCCCTGCAGACCCAAAAAGAACAGTCCCAACAACGATGGTTTAGCCAAGTATGCAGAATGAGAGAAGATCGGCTACTACAACAAATGTGGGAAACTGAGAGCCAGGGATCCAAACCTCCAGGACTACCAGAGTTCGCTCGGAGAACAACATTAGATAATCACTAAAGGACCGATTACTTCATTGGAACTAGGCAAGGAGGAAGACAGCTGATAGGACAGTATGGCGTTCTCTCTGGCAAACCTCTACACCCCAGGGTAGAAGAGAAACGACTTAATTAGTAGCAGAAGTGTCTATGCAATGTAGTTTGTACCAATGTTTCCATACCTGGTTTGTATTTGCGTATACGTACGTAGCTTAATTTTTTTCAGAGTTTTTCAGCCTGGCTTGTCTTTGCGATATTTTTCTCTTAGTGTAGTATATATTACATTTATTCAGCCTTGTTGGTGTTAATTTTTGTGTATATAATGCAGTTTGCAACATGATTTTTCAATCTAGTTTGTGTTTGCGTGTCTGTGATGTTGATTGTTTCAGGGTTTCTAAACCTTATTTCTTACCAGTGGCGTAATTACCACCACGGTGGACAGGGCACACACGGGGGCTCCGCATCAAGTGAGCCCCGAAAAGTAGGGGTAGGATGGACGTATACATACATATATATATACGTACTTTTAATTTCAGTTGATCCTGTGTTAAACGTCATAGAGTACCCACATTTCTGGAGGCAGAAATGAAAGGGATAAAGAAGACATGGAAAGATCTTGAACTGATGACACAGGACAAGATGACACAGGACAAGATGACACAGGATAAGATGACACATGACAAGATGACACAGGACAAGATGACCTGCTATAAATTAGTTGAAGGCCAATTCCCCTTGGGGAGCTGAAGGGTTGTCACAGTGACTGTTAATTTATTTTACCATCACGTCCGATTATTTATTACTCTTTAATGTTCTGGTTGCCTTGACATTTTGTATTTTCTTTTCTACCTTCGTGGCCCAGTTTTTTCACCTTTTCAAACCCCACCCGAGGTTTGTTTACGTTCTGGCTTTCAAGGCTTCAGTAGAAATTCCCACTGGACCAGCAGACGGTCATATAACGTAATGTTACCTAAACGCACCTGTGGTTCGTTTGACCAGAGAAACATTTCTGTTACGCTTAAAGTGTTTGAACGAGCGAAAGGGTTTCTGTGAAAGAAACGGCTTGTCTGTGGGAGGTAACTTCTGCAGTCGGAAAGCAGTTTTGATCCCCGACTCAGGGGAAGATAACCCGCGGGTGGTCTCTGTGTTTGGCCTTCAGAACGCAGTTAGTGATCATAATATTATGTCTATCTGGGGAAATTTCGCGGTTGTTGACTTCTGATGTAGTCTCTAGAGAAACCTTTGTCTTACTCTTTATTACGCATTACGCCGATACATCTGTAGAATCAGGCCATGCAGGTGTCCTGGTAGCGTTATTTGTAAACTATAAATCTAGAGAGTCTTAATAGTCTAACACACTCGTAAAAATATTTCCTACCCGAGATGGACCATCATGAGATAAGGCAGACTTTAACACAGAACTAAATGTTAAGGCCTATCTCTAATCATTCCTCGGGGTGAGTAAACAATTCTTATAATATATGATACATTCATGTTAGCTTTTACATATATCTGATAGGAAAGTGACTTGAATTCATTTCTGAGGACTTCTCCTAGTAATTTAATTCAGTGATAATGTAGTGCAGTCTACCGCCTTAGTTAAGTGGTGCTTAAACAGTCAGGTGTCAGTGTTAGGGTTTATAATGGGTTAAATGATAAACTTATAATAACAGATACAGGCACTATAACTCTGAATTATAGGAGATAGTCACTTATTCCTTTTTGATAGAAACTTCTAGTGGCTGGGGAGAATCATTATATGCTTACTTGTGTAGCTAGACTCTAGCCATAACTTTCACAGAAAGCAGACGCCCGCCAGAGATATAATTCTATCTTATGTTCAGTCACAACTGTATTATTATAGCTAGAACATTGCATTTTCTATGTATTCATTTGTGGGATTTTAATATTTTTGTTTCCCCAAAGGGACATACGATTTATTTTTGTAATGTCAAATGCTGTAATATTTTATGTAAACTCATTTAAATGATTGTGAGATGAATAGCATATCCCCTCAGCGGTAACTACAGGGTTAGGTTTCCTGTATGTTTAGTTGGGAAAAGAGGAGTAGATTATGCTGTCAGAACATTACTGACAGGTACATGGGTGTACAAAAGATATTAAGCCTATGCAGGCGCATGCTGATAATTGATAGAGTGGAAGGAGCGGAGCATAACTGGTTATTTAACGTTAGTGCGATTTTATTGTTGGCTTAATGTAAAGGGTGTCTCTTTTGGGTCTCAGTTTCAGGGATACCGACTTGCTAGAGCAGACTCCAGTCAGGCGAAGAACGTCATAGTCTCTTCGATCTAGAGGGTTTCTGAATACAGCTAGCATCACGAGTTGTCAACCCTTACACCTGATACAAAACCCTTTTCTGTCAACGCCATTCTCTCTAACGGGAAACTAAGCTCACGCAGTGTGCAACGAGCCAACGCTAAATCTGAAATCATCTATTGCAGTAGTAGTCTCCTACTCGCCTATTGATCGCCAGTCAGAGCATGGCGGCTTCCAGCATATCAATCAGCCCAGCGTCTATAGCAGAATTTCAATCACCAGCCTTTGTGTGCCTAAACGGGGCACTCAGTCAAGCCAGCCCAAACCGGATTTAATACCCAGTACGCAAGCCAATTCTAGCGCCGGATAAGAGAGCATGGGACCGTTTTGTCCTCAAGTAACTTCATCTGGTGTATTTCTGGGTTATGTAGAACCTCGTACTTAGGAGCGGCCAGCCAAAGATAGACAGAGTTCCAGCCCCCTCACGCAATTAGGGGTCACCAACGTTTAGCACCTACAAGGAAAGTTTTGTATTTCACTTCATTCACCTTACATGTAAGACACTTTTCTGGCCCTACGAAAGCGGACAGGCTGTCGCTCAGTTTGTTGTTTTGGTCAGCAGGAGATAGACAGTCTTCCAGTCCCCCTCGCGCAATCAGAGGTCACCAATGATAGCACCGACAAGGAAAGTTTTGTAGGTTTATTTCATCCCCTTAAAGGATATCTACATGTAAGACACTTTTCTGGAGCTAGCTTTTGGTCCCACGAAAGCGGACAGACTGACAGACAGTTTAGTTCATTTCTCTGTGTTCTACGGGTTTTATGATTGGTGGTGTGTGTGTTCGTTGGTGTATTTTGCATATTTTTGATTATTGATGTAATTTTATGTTGTTTGTGATGATATGCATTATTTTCATACATGCTTCTTCATTTAATAAATTTTACTCATTTATTAATGCGCTGTTCACGACCCTTCCATCCATAATTTAATTCTTAGCTGTTTACTATAGTCTCTACGTATGATTCAGAGAAAAGAGTGAGAGCAGGCGGTGCTTAGACAGTATAAGTGTGTTGAGGCTTGGAGAGAGAGATCATTTAAATAAATCTTCTTCCACCTCTTATTTTACACCTTATCTACGTGTAATCTATAACTCTGTCAGTCCACTATCCCTTGTCGATTTCACTACTATTGTCCAACTCGACTAATACTCTACACTCTAACTCAACCACGACAAGGGTACTGATGATGATGAAGGAAGTAGTTACAATTTTTCATACAGATTTATCAAATATTTATTGTAGTTGTAGATCCCTTTATGCAAAGACTGCCACATTGAAGTTGTGCTCGGAGCCCCTTACGCTGTAGTTACGCTACTGTTTCTCAATGTTTCGTATTAGAATATGTGCTAATCATGTATTCAGTATGAGACGACGGAAGCGGTGAAATGTATTCAGTATCCTGGGTTTCTCAACTTGGTTTTTGTTAGAGTACGTGTCTATATTTTAATTTGTATTAGGGTTTCTCAGTCTGATTTTACTATCTTTTGGGAAGCATGAAACCCGTGGAAGTTGCTGCGTATTCCACAGAACCCTACCATATAATTTATGTCAGCAATAAGATTATATAATTAATGTATAATATGAAGAGTTAAGACATTAACCAAATAGCAATAGATTAACTAAAATACGATACGTAGCAGTTGTTGTTGTTATTGATCCAGCGGCACTTGGGCTCTCGCCCTTCGGCCCAATGCCATGTAGTGATATCTGCATGTTTTCGCAAGTTGTTTTGTGTCTCCGTACAGGGTGTTCCACTTATCTGGCCTGGGAGGAAGAAGCATTTTTCTAACATCGTCGAGTGCTGGGCACTCAAAGTGGTGGTGGTCAACAGTTTCATGGGGGTAGTTACATAGCTGGCACCCTGGAGGGTGTTGTGGTTGGATTCTGTTCAAGTGGCTGTTGAGTGGTATATGTTGTGATCTGAGTCGAAAAATGGTGCTCTGATCCCTCCTTGTGAGATGGTTGATGTTGTCGTTAGGATCAGGACCAGCCATATGCCTGTAAACCTCTCTTCCAGTGTTTCCCATGGCCCATCTGTTCAGCCAAGTTTCTTTGTTTGTTGTTCGTATGAGTGTTTTGACTGTTTGGAGAGTTGTTGCTGTGAGTGGTTGTTCTTGTTTTGTTCTTTTCTTTGCTAATCTATCTGCTCTGTCATTACCTGGTGTATTAGAGTGGCCAGGGATCCACTGCATAACTATTCTGATGCCATAGGAAGTGATACGCTGGTCAGCATCCTGGATTAGTTTGGCTAGTTCAGTTTTACAATGTCCACTGCCTTCCAGAGCTTGTAGGGCAGACAATGAGTCAGTAAAAATGACAATGTTTTGATCCTTTGAGGGAAAGGCATCAAATACAGTCTTCAGATGGTATACAGCTGTTTCTAGCGCAATGGTTTCAGCTTCATAATTGGAGCAAAACTCCCCGCATGCATCAAACAGCTCGTCGGAGGATCCGTCTGGATAACATATGTAAACTCCGTAACCTGCTTTGATAGTGGCCTTAAATGCAGATCCGTCAGTATAGACATGCAACCATTCTTCAGGGTAGACATCAATGGTTCTTTGTGATGCACTCATAAGACTGACTGGGTCGGCCTGTTTGGTTGTTCCATCTACTAATTTCATTTGTACTTCTGGTGTTTTTAAGTGGGTATGTGGTGGTAAATTCCTTACTACTTTCTGTATATCTTGTCTTCTTTCTGGGAGGTGGTATCTATCTTGTATTTCATGGTGTAGAGAAATTTGGTTCCTCTTGCTTTGTTGTGGAAAAAAATGTGTAGCGCGACACCCACACACACACGGTAGACATCAATGGTTCTTTGTGATGCACTCATAAGACTGACTGGGTCGGCCTGTTTGGTTGTTCCATCTACTAATTTCATTTGTACTTCTGGTGTTTTTAAGTGGGTATGTGGTGGTAAATTCCTTTCTACTTTCTGTATATCTTGTCTTCTTTCTGGGAGGTGGTATCTATCTTGTATTTCATGGTGTAGAGAAATTTGGTTCCTCTTGCTTTGTTGTGGAAAAAATGTGTAGCGCGACACCCACACACACACACACACAGCGCAAGGTCGGCTCGGCGGGTCTTTCTTTGAAGTTTGAAGACGGGAAATGTGAATTACGGTTAAAGCCAGACAATATTACTGAAGAATGAGGGAATAGCTATATAGGAATGTATGGCGGACTTTAAAAGTTTGAATTTACTGGACATTAAATTATTAACTACCGGAGAACGCCCGGTTGGAATAATATTAAATAAAAATAATTCAACAAAGGAGATAGACTAGGAATTATATCCAAAAGGATATTATTCAAATATAAATAGTTTTAAAGATAATTAATATTTTTCACCTTCATCACATCGGCTAAAAGTTAGCTAATAATCGTTAAACATTTATTATAACTACATGCCTAAACGGATTTAAATATAAATTGGATAGAATGGAAGCCTCATATGGGGAAAAGGAAATGATACCTAGGAAGGAAGGAAGGATTTAAGTGTGTAGTGAACAGAAGAAAAAAACAAGTACAGGAAAAGCACAGATCGCCTCAAATCGCCTCAAACCGAGAGATTAAACGAACATCTTTTGGGATTTTTAGAGGTGCTTTCTCGTACGGGCGAGAGACTGAAATATAAGGACAGAGCGGCGCATTGGAAATCACACACACACCAAATCCAGAAGCCAGAGTGAGAAACTGGAAGACAGTATCTGCAAGAAAAGTTATTTTTTCACGCTGCAGGCAGGGCAGATTAACTTCAACCAAAACAATCTCACCGTGAGCTTATAAATCCTAAGAGGGTATGTAAGTTTATAAAAGATATATGTATTACTAATATCATTTTATTTCAGATTTTATTTCTGATTGATTGTATCAGATATAATAAAAAAAGGGAATGACGCTAACCAGAGATAACCTTCACCGGCATTGTCAGGAAGCATAACCATTAATTGGTTAGCCAAATATATCATGGCTAGTTCTTGCCTGGAAGCGTACGACATACCAGCAAGTACATAAGTGACTTGACATCCATAAGTGGAAGGCAAAGGTTATATCGTACCCATGTATCATAACATGTGATTTATTCATGTATTTTGTTAATTCTGCACAGTATACATTATCTTATCATGCTATCTCTGTAACATACTACCATGATTCATTCATTTATATACAAACACTGAAGACATGATCGCATCATGAACAGCAGTGGGTGATGAGATTGTTGGAACACCATGGCCACCTATTACCTTTTGTTCCAGGTTTTATGATCAATGTTTATGATCATTCCTGATCGAGAAACTAAAGACTTGAGGATCGTTGATCCAGCTAACTGAAGCCTAGAGGTCAACCAATCTTCAACACCTTAGTCCCCCGTAGTTATAGGGCGGGCTGAAGGAAAGTCTTCCGTATTCAAGTGTGTCTCAGGAACCTCGAGCAGACGTAGCTAATAACATAAGATGAGTTATATGTGTATCCATCCAACAAACACTGTGAGCAGTTTCTAAAACGACTGCCTAATGATGACAACTAGATGGCAAGAGATAATGTGACAATCCTTTTGTTGTAATTTTAGTGGAAGATAAATCCAAGACTTTTTCGCTTGTTTATTTGGATTTGTAACTGTAAATAATCATACATTTTACCATCTACCAACACCCATTTCTCATTACAAGAATAGAATATATAGATGTACATAATAAATTATGAAATTGTACTCATTTGACTTGTTAAATTTTTAACTGTTAAATTTTGAGTTACCTTTTCACATTTAATTATATTATCACATAGGGTTACTATAGCAAAAGTAGCAACTTATACTTCTGAAGCCTAAATCTATTGTCCAGCTCAGAGTATTCACAGTTGTAACTCACTTGTGATACCAGTGTACTTCTCAGGTACTGGAACTTCATACTTCTGGAGAGAGATTCTACTTCTGTTCTACCACTATTATCATATTAGGAAAACCTTTCGCTACACATGGACTGACTTGTGCTTTATTCTTTGCTTGTGTACCCAGTTTTCTACAAGCTGCCTGTTAGGGTGGTTTCGGTTCATTCTCTTACATCTTTCATAAACTTCTAAAGCAGCTTTATCTCTCCGCAAACTGGAGGGTTCCACATTTGTGTGTATTTCACATGCAGCAGTTGGTGTTGATCTCATAACTCCACTGATTAGTCGAAAGCCAGTGCTTTGCACTCTGTCGAGAAACTCTAGGTTTGTTTTGGAGCAATTAGTAAGCAGTGAGTTGTTGTATTCTATCACAGAACGGACATAGCCAAGGTACAAGCCTCTCAGAGTATCCTTGTCTGATCCCCATGTAGTGCCAGCAAGCCTCTTCAATAGTTGTAATCGCCTCAGTGCTTTGATCTTTGTATTCTTAATATGGTTCTTAAGGCTGAGCTGCCGGTCAAGTGTGACTCCAAGATACATGGGATGTTCTTCTTTTGTCACTTGTTGTTTGTCTAGCCACTTTATGGCTTTTGGTAAAGATAGTATACACTGTCTTTGTATAGTTGACCTTTAGTTTCCATGTTTGGCAGATACGTAGCAGAGTGACAGACAAATTACAATACAATACGGAAAAGTGAAGCTATTATCTTATATTTAAAGACTAAATAAAGTGCAGCATGGTAAAGTAAAGCCCTGAACATATAATTACAGACTAAAATACACTATGCAGATTGAAGTCTGTCGTGATTTGGATCTGTCTTACAACACGGTTTTCTAAATCTAACCATACCGCTCGCCATTAGATAGAGAACTCTCCGATACTATAACCAATCAAAACGTACCTTTATTATCATTGTGGTAGGAAACATACTGTGCTAAAACCTAGAAGCCTATTTTGTGTAACCGATGGGACAATAATATTTAATTTCATAAGAACTAAAGAAGTATCACCGGAAAGGATTATGTAATTCATCAACGGGAATGTTACTTTAGAGGTAGGTGTAAACAACTTTATAGAATAATAGTCTAGTAAGATAGAAATATCGAATAAACGAGTTGTGTTACATCAGGATAAGTCACACTTAGCTAGTTAAAGCATGCATACATTTAAATGCATTGTGCAAACTAACTAATTTATAGATAGATCGATACAAAATAATTCACAGTATAATTCCATCTTTATATGACCGAAATCGTCCCATAAATAAGGAAGATAATTGAAAAACTAGATTTTAAACATTGAACAGAGAGCAGAAATGTTGTCTCATTTTGGAGAATTTTTACGCCTTTCCTTACCCTGTCACCTCAGACGCTGGAGGCGTGACTATAAAAGACCTTGCCCTTGGCTATTTGACGGCACTATCAAAAATTAAAAACCACAAGCTGTCTAGAAAGAAGCGGTAAACAGTAATCATATTTTACCTTTGCCAACCGCATCTGCTGCGCAGACCATAGAAGCCATTAACAGCCTGTGTGTTTTGCCTGAGGGTAAGAATGACTATATATATATATATATATATATATATATATATATATATATATATATATATATATATATATATATATATATATATATATATGTTTATGTATTATTCCTGTGATTTAATCCATGTTTGTTAGAAAGTGAAAAAGGCATGTGTTAAAAAATATTCCAGGACGAATGTGTTGCTTGCTGGACCGCAAAGCATGTTTTTGTTTTAGAGGCGAAAGCCAGCGTTGTAAAAAGTGTAGGTTTATTGAAAATGATGTCAATAATACGACTGTAAGTTTAATAATACATTTGAAAGAGTATTTGTTAAAGGAATGACATGTATCCTGGAACCTAAGGAAGGATTAACAGGAATTGTTGTACTGAATCGATCAATATATTACTTGTAAATTTATACTATTCCAAATCAATGCATGGAAGCCAATCATGGACAAAGGAATCAACTTAGGAAATTATAAGGAAATTTTAGTCACAATGAACGGACTGTGATGGGTGGTGAGGTAAATTGTCCTGTGCATATGTTAGCACAATGTCTGACGCTGTATGTTATGTCCTTTGTGTGTAAAGGCAGAGTAGTGCTGGACCATACAGAGGTTGTGATTATTTGCATTTCAGGTTTTATCCTGCAAACGTTGTACCTTGCACATTACCCGAAGTATCTGATTCCTGTAACTTGATTGGACTCTGAGGTGTGAGAGCTCGTGAAGTGGTTGAAGCCAGACACCATTGTTCACTGCCTGGCAATTCAAAGAAGTATTCGTCCACGGCAGAAGAGTGTGGGATTTTCTTGATTTTAAGATAACTGGCCTTATCTAGCCACTGATCAGCGTGTTCAATAAAAGATATCACCACACAAGAAAACATAAATATATTACTAACGTTTCAGTGGAGGATGAATTTAAGGACATTATGAATCCACCATACCTTCAATGTCAAAATCATTGACATTGTATTAAATTTAAAATTATTCATCAGTGTAAAAGACAATAGAAACTTCAATACAAGATTAGGTTTCATAAATTAAGTTTCTATGTTTATTTATTTCAAGCCGTAAATACCTTTGAGTTTTCCTAAGTTATCTAACCAAAAGAGAACAGGGTTAGGTAAATAGCCTACATACATATATATATATATATATATATATATATATATATATATATATATATATATATATATATATATATATATATATATATATATATATATATATATATATATATATATATATATATATATATATATATATATATATATATATATATATATATATATATATATATACATATATATATATACATATATATATATATATATATATATATATATATATATATATATATATATATATATATATATATATATATATATATATATATATATATATATATATCTATATATATATATATATATATATATATATATATATATATATATATCAACACACTTGCTGAATTATTTGAATTAAAGTTTCAAGTTTGTTTGATATTTAATTTAGACTGATAGATAGACTATATTATATACCCCTAGAACAACTTGTCAACATAAACAACACATATTACCAAAGGAGAATCTATGAAAGGGGCAAATAGATCTTCAGGACATACCTTTCAACACCCTGAGGTCTATACAGCTGGATTCTAATCTTTGATGTCAATACACCCTATTTCTTTTTCAGAAAAGGGGGTATTTCTTGTAAGACCAGTCTCTTACCTGGCACTATCCTGGTATCATCTGATACGTCTTTTTGTCCAGGATATCTTACAATTTTATAACATCTCAAACCTTTCGTGACAAAGACATTAAGCTTTCACACAGTTAAAGGCATTAAATAGTCACACATTCAAATACGATAGCGTATCAAACTAGCGAAAGCCCTATCCTGACCTCCCATGTACACCTTGCTTGAGAAACACTGTTTACTATCGACTCAGTGCAGGAACTTTATTATTTCTACGGTTACATTGACCTAGACACAACAGCATTCAGCACAGGAAGGTTAATTGTGTTATGGGGAATAATTTTTTTGTTCTACCATCGCGTTTGGTTTACAGTTTCTCGATAAACTCAACACGACCGTCAAGCACCTTACATCATCGCCTGTTTTAAAACAGTTATATTATGTTCATGACGAAGGCACTTAGCAATTAAGCAGAAACAACAAACGAGATGGACAAAATAATTGCCGGTGTAGCAGGCCAAAGTATATCCCCCGTCCAGATTAAAGCCGGGGTTCCTCCTTCGAGGCTTAGGCCACTTTATACTCCAAGTATGATCTGGCATAGACCAGAATATACCTCCCTGGGCTAAAATATATCCCCCTGGTAACAAAAACAGTTACATCAACGTTTGTCGATTTCGAGTGAAAACTACAATTTAACGTAGCCTGTATTTTGTTTTTAAATAACGTTTTGGCGAGCCCGTCTCGTTCAACCAAGACGGTTATATTAGAGCGCATGTCCAATTATAAAAGACCTATAGTTTTGATTTTTTAATGATTAAGTTGTAGCCTGTATCTGTTTAGTCTCAAAATGGATACTATTGGCAGTCAACTTTTGAAAAACCAATGTATATATTTTACACATTTCACTAAAACCTACAGAATAGCTCTCACTTTTAGTTTTCAAAAGATTCAGAAAATTTGGGAAGGGGAAGTTGGTGGTAGTTTAAAGGGTTACGGGAAAAAATTAGAATTTGTAAAATTTAAACCAAAGTGCTTGTTGATATTTACCGTCGTGTGTAGTAAATATTGTAAGATATAATGAGACGTGGCTGGCTGTCATACATACTCACGTTACGAAGCATAATCATGAAGCTTGAACACAAGATACAAGGATAGACATGTTTAATTCGCCATCTTAGAAAACAGGAAGTAGTAAGAAGAGAAAAGTAGGAGAGCTAGCCTAAGGGCAAGTAACTCTTGTAGGAAACACAACCCATCAACATCCCCCCTTCTTTATGAGTGAACAAAGTCATTCATCCAAGAGGGTTTCTTGCGATCTCTTTGAGGTTTCTTAGAGCAAGATGGTAGGAGAGAATGTTCTTTGCCAGCTTTCCCAGGACTAGAAGTAGCTGGAGTTGAAGGATCAACTTCTGGAAGATTGGAAATGTTCACTTCACTAGTGTTTTCCATGTCTGGCAAAACAACCTGTTGCTCGTGTAGAACTGGAGAGGAGACATCAATTTCCAGGTCCTCGGGATCAGGTGTGAAAGGTGTTGTTTTAGGTCTTTCAGAGAGCCTCTTATCGATCCTTCCAGGTTGCCAGTTTGGTTGTTCAGGGTCTTGATAGTAGACTGGCTGGTGAGAGAACTTGGGCAAATCATGAGCAGTTTTATCATAATACTTCTTCACTGATCTGTCTCTCTTGCCTCTACTTTCAATAACTCTACTGTGAGATGCAACGGGTTTCACTGCAGAAGGTATCAGTGTACGCAGTTTCCTGTTGAACAGTATTTCTGCTGGACTTAGATCAAACCCTTGTCTCGGCGTATTACGAAGTTCAAGTAGTGCCTCATATGCATCTGTATTATTTTGAACAGTCTTTCTCATCACACCCTTGATGAGTTTCACAGCAGATTCAGCTAATCCATTGGCTTTATGGTGACCTGGTGCTGATTTAACATGAAGTATTCCCCATCTAGCAGTAAATGATCTGAATTGTGCAGACGTAAACTAAGTACCTTGGTCAGATACAATAACTTTAGGGACACCATAACGAGCAAAATGAGACTTCAATTTCCTGATGACTAACTGTGCTGTCATTGTAGGTAGAAAGTCTACTTCAATGAAGTTGGAGAAGTAGTCAATCAGGACTAAATAATATCGGCCTTCTATAATAAAGATGTCAGTGCCAACTTTCTCCCAGGGTGATAAACCTCTTGAGTGTTGGTTTAAAGGTTCTTTAGTATTCCTTGCCTTCGTTTCTTGACACTCTGGACAACTTTCAGCTATCTGTCGAATCTCAGCCGTCATGCCGATCCAAAACAGACAACTTCTGGCCCGGCGCATCATGCTGTCAAATGCAAGATGAGCAGCGTGTAGCTTCTGCTTGATTTCAGGCCTCAGTGCTTTTGGGATAAGAATACACTCTCCTTTAAGTATTATGCCTTGTTCTGTTGTCAGAGTATCACGAATGTCAAAATAAGGCATAAGCTCAGCTGGTACATCAGACTTTCTTTTAGGCCACCCATCCAAAATGGTCGACTTCAACCTCTGGAGCACGCTGTCTTTGAGAGTTTCAGCTTTAATCTTTTCCATCATCACGTCTGGTATTTCAGGTAATCTTACAGGTGCATCAGCTCCTGCATTGCTCTCTCTATCAGCTAAGGAATCCAATGTGACATTATGAATACAAACTCTGGACAGTGTGTCGGCTATAAGAAGGTCGGAACCTTGTACCCATTGGAATTCAAAGTCATATCGATCGCTGCGCATCAGTAAATTCTGCAGTCTTCGAGGAATTTGACTCAGAGGTTTCTTAACGATGGCCGTCAAAGGTTTATGGTTGTTGATGACTGTAACTTTCCTTCCATAAGTGTACTGGTCAAAGCGTTCCAAACCATATACAACAGCTAAGAGTTCCTTCTCAATTTGAGCCCAGCGTTGTTCAGTTTCAGTTAGAGCTCTTGAAGCAAACTATATTGGATGACCATTTTGTAGGAGGACAGCCCCAAGTCCATAGCTGCTACTATCAACTTGAATACACAAAGATTCATCAGGATCATAGTATGCGAGTACTGGAGTAGAAGTAATCAGTTTCTTGACTCTCTTGAAAGCTTGGTCACATTCAGCAGACCAGATAAAAGGAGTATCCTTACGGGTAAGTTCTCTTATTGGATGAAGAACTTCTGAAAGATTGTTGAGAAACTTTGCTAGATACTGTATCATGCCGCAAAATCTGCGAACCTCATGACAGTCCTTAGGAACGGGCATGTTTAGTATTGTCTCAACCTTTTTCTTGTCTGGTTCAACACCTCGAGCAGTAATAAGGTGACCCATGAAGGTAATTTCTTCTTTCTTCTCTTGAGCTTTAGCGTCATTCAGTTTAATGCCTTTCTCTTTACACCTATGTTTCAGTGCTTTAAGCTTCAGATCATGGTCCTTAATTGCTTGCTGTCTGTTTGATCCACAACCTGCAATAACTATGTCATCAGCAACATTGATGCAACCATGAAGACCTTCCAGAGCTTGTGCTAGATGCCTCTGGAAAATTTCACTGCTTACATTCAACCCAAATGGTAATCTAGACCATCTGAACCTACCATAAGGTGTAATCATTGTTGTAAGTTTACTAGACTTCTCATCAAGTTTAATATGCCAGAATGCTTCCTTGATATCCAGCTTTGTGAAAATCTTGGCATTATTGAGTTCAGGCAATACATCATCCAAAGTTGGTAATCTGTAATGCTCTCTCTGCAAAGCCTCATTCAGGGGTCTAGGATCAATGCATATTCTTAAAGAACCATCAGACTTTTCAACAACAGCCATTTGGTTAACCCATTCAGTCGGTTCCTCTACTGGTATTAATATACCTCTGTTCATTAGATTTTGAAGCTCTGACTTTACCTTGCTCTTAAGTGAAAATGGTATTTTTCTGCACGGCAGTGCCTTTGGGCGAATATTAGGATCAATATGCATCACAGTGTTGCCAGTAATTTTAATGGAAGGGAGGTGATCTGGAAAATGTTAGGTGAGCAGATTAGATTATGGGTTGTCGTTGCTTGAAGACGTGATTGTCTTTAATGTTAGGTTAAATTGTAATAGGGGAATTCTCTCGTATGTTCGAGAAGTAAAGTTAGAAAGCGTGTGAACGCTAGTCATTTCAATTGTGGAGATTTATTCACTCCGAATTATATTATATTAACGTAACGTGTTGTGGTGTAATAAACCGTCATTAACTTTCACCTGCCGTTACACCATTCCATGCCTCTGATGTGTGTACCTGTAGTGTGTGAATGTACCTATACACACCTCACTTATGACACCAACACACAACCGTAGTATTATCAACAGTTCCCAGCCATTAAAACATTAAATGAGTATTATCAGTGGTGGTTTTCAGTCTAGAAGGAGCTAACACCTACGTATTCGCGTTTATAGCCTGTGTGGCGTAGTTTAGGATCATTTAGAAGTGCCTGTGTGGCGTATATGATTCAGAAACTGTTACCTCAACGCTGGTGTGTATTTGTAGCAAGAGAGTAAATTAGGTCAGATTCTGAAACAGTCATTACAAGTGGGAACACTGAACTTTGTCACGTTTAGCTCTGTGTGGGCGTTGCTTTATTCAACTGTACACAGGTATCAGCTGACTGCGCATATCCATCTTCATATTTTGGCGTGTGTAGCAACTAAACTAACTTTATCAGTTGGTTTGGATATCAAACAGCTGTTAGCTGATAGCGACATTGATGCCATAATTGTTACAGTGCTTGTTCCAGTCTTTCCATATGCAGATTCAACTATAGGTGCAGTATTTTGGAGAGTTCGTCTGCACGTATACCTCAAGTGACGAGTTGCGGAGTTGCTGTGTTCAGTTCCTGTCGTCTGATGCATTGTTGAGCACATACTGTACAGTGGCAGGGATCTGAAGACAAGAGTGCCTAGTCCTTGTACCTTTCTGCGGTGGAGTGTTTTTATCGCCATAACTTTGTGATATCCAGTGTGTTAGCGAAAGGGACGGGATTATCTTCAGATAGGTGCTTTTGTTGTGTGTAAATGTTGCCACTTCTGTCCATGTCAACAAGCCTCAATCTGCACTATCCTATTCTATTGATAACTATTGTTGTTGTTGTCGATAATTATATCGATTAATTATAGAATATGATGATGTACAGGGATTGATGATACAGTATATGAGATCTAATAGCAATTTCTTGAAAAGATAATTGGTTTACTGAGGTAGAAAGTTGATTTATACATATATGGTTGACTGAGTAAGCAAGTCACAATGGATTGTGATACAGATCCGGAGGATAGGAGACCTGTATTAGAATATTTATTTCAGAAAGGTAGAGATGATGATGGATTGAAAGGTGGAGCACTTGAAGCAGATGTAATGGATGAATTTTTGATTAATGCTTCAAGAGCCCTAAGGTATTTTGCTCAGGAGAGTTTTCATTCTGTTCCTCATCTAAGGATAGCCAAGGATTTAGCAGACTTACTACGTTACCTTCGGTCATTTGTGTACAACTATACTGATGTTAAGCATGATCATATAGTGAGGAATATACACAAGATAATTTTCTACGGTATTCCTGATGATCAGGGAAAAGAGTTAGAGGATAAAGGGCAACCAAGGAAGAACAAGCGGAGTGCATTTCATGAGAGAAAGAAGTGTTCACAGAGTATTTCTGAAGAGAGGGTACTACATGAGACAGTATCTAGACTTAAAGGTGAACTACATGAAGCTAACTTGGAACTTTCTAGTTCACAAACAGCATTGAATTCTGCTTTAAGCAAAATTGAAGAGTTAGAGACTCAAATGAAAGATAAGCATGTTGAGTTGGAAAAACTTACACAGGAGACTCAACGAAAGAAAGAGATGTATCAGAAGTTAAATGCTGAAACAAATGAGCGGGAGAAGTTATACATAGAAATGCTTCATGATGTATGTTTTGGTAAACTTGAAGACAAGAACACTGTATGCCCGGAGAAGATTGATGAGCTTGTAGATAGCCATTATAGTGACACCGAGGAACGTCAAATGGAATTAACACGGTTGAGGATAAATAAAGAACAGAATGGAAAAGAGACATTAATAGGGGCTGAAAAAGTAAAGGTTGCTAAGGTTGAGAATTCGCTAGCAGAGGAAAGCTGCAAAGTTTTAAGAGTTAAGGATTTAAATAAAAGACTAAGTGAGCAGATTGCACTTAGAGATATTGAGATTTCAGAGGCCAGGAAACGAATGGATGGCCTGCTTGACATTGTTTTGAAGAACAAGATGTGGTCTTCCGTCAGTGTTGACGATGATAGACAGAAAGTTTCTTATCATCAGACCACTAAAGCAAAAAGTCAGCCTCAGACACTTTTTGCGCATTCTAATGTCAAGAATATTGAACATAAATCATTTCTTGGAAAATATAACTTTCAACGCACTACCAATGCTATGTCCAATAATATTGTTTCTTGGCGACAGTCCAACAAAGAGAATTCTACAGTAATAGCCAGTCCTGTAGATAAGGAGAGAAACAGTACTAAATCTCAAGTCAGGGTGTTGAAAACCAACCGCGTATTTATTGACAGATCTGATAAATTGGTAACAAGTAACAAACATACCCCTGCTTGTTCCATGAAGGAAACAAATGTTGTGCAAAAAAATAAAGAGACTATCAAGCCTTTTACTAGTCATGACCCAGCTGTTAAATACATTGCCACATGCAAAGTTAAAAACAGTTTTGATAGGAGACATAACACTGAGGTTAGAGGGAGTTCATTATATGATAACGTTTTTTCTCCTAAAAACAAGAAGCAATTAGACAGATTTCAACATTTTGATCCTAAGAATTGTAGAAATGATGGTAGAAATAACTGTGTGCAACACTATCAACCTAGTAATAATTTTTCTGGGGAAAAACAAGTTCTATCTAGTGGACATTCTTATCTAAGAAAAGATGTTAACCGTAACTATGCAAACTGGGATTTAAATCAGTGCAACTATTTCAATAGAGCAAATAACAATGCTCTCAATAGAAAAAAAAGAGATCGTAACCAGGTTAACTATGCTCCACATAAGAGCAAGATTATTAGCAATCAGAGTAATAGGAACGGTAATAAGTTCTTAAATGCTTTTTCTTGTCATGCTTGTAATTTTGAGAGAGCATCTCGGTCTTGTGAAGGTAGTAAATTTTTTTCAGCCTACCGCACTGACGACCGTGAATAGGTCAAGTTGTCCCTAACACTTCTGTTTTGTCTGCTATGTGACGAGAGTTGTTGACATCGCGGAAAGGGCCACAATCGTACACAACCACAGAGTTTGGGTAATTGTGTAGTAAACTTTTCCGTGTTCCCTCTTAATCTTACCATGGATTAAAATAGATATTTTCATTTGTATTGTCTGATAGCGAGCGACTTTGCGAGGGGAGTCACCATTCTAATTTTACATTACCTGGGAGAGATGTAGATCACTGTGTGCCATTTGTCCATTCAAGCGAGCCTAGCCAGTACATTAACCCACCGTGTCATGATGTCACCTCGCGTGTTGATGAGATGTTCGCAAGACCTCGAAGGAATTTTTTTTTCTTCAAAGGTCCTGTTTATTTTTTGTTCTGTTTACAAACAGTATTCTTTAGTATAGAACTTTATATGTTGTTAATGGAATATTATGTAATCTTTGTAACATTTGATTGCCATAATTATTTTTGGTTGTTACTTATATGACTGTATTTTAATTATGCATTAGTTGATTTCTTGCACAAACTCATTTACTGAGACAATGTAATAGTCATTTTCATAGATAGTCCTGAGTGTTTTATTCACTACTTAAAATTTTGTTTTGTTTTTTCATCATGGGTTTCATACCATGTTTAGTTAACATATTTATATACAGATTATTTGAATTAATTGTTTAGTGAAAGGTAATTTTAAACATAACTTGTATGTATTATTAATGATTTTCCGTTGACGTTAAGGACGTATTCTGATACTTGGTTTCCATTTTTTCTAAATTATGACATTTGATAATTTAAACAATTCGATTTTTTGTCAGCTAGAATTAACTTAAATTTCCTACTAAATTAAGTGGGTAGAATTAACAGCGACGGCTGATACTCTTGTTCATTTAAAGAATTTAGATATCTAATTATAATACATAGTTAAGATAAATAATATTACACTTATATATATTTATACTTCGTTTGTAGTTAACAGTTTATTACCCAATGTGACGTTTCTTTGATATATTTTTTTTAAAAAGAAGAGAAAAAAAACTTACACGTTTTTGATGTATGTCTGTTTAAAGATAAGATTATTTTTATGTTACTCAGCTAATTTAATTGTTAGTCGTTAATTATAGCTACATATTACTTAGAAATAAAAATACTATTTTTATTTAACCTAACGATAAGAAACATTTTTTGTATTGTAATTTTTTGAAAAATGTGTTTGGACATTGTGATATTTATTTTTTTCTGCGCCAGCGCTAGACTGTATGTTAAGGTTACTATTATGTAGTTGACATTAATTCTTTGAAAATGTTTTGATGTTTGGATGTATTTTTTGGTAGTTAGCGCTTGACTATGCGTAAATGCTGAACTTGTGTTTGCGTTAATATTTTTTGTTTGGGTGATATTTGATGTAATTTATTTTTAATTATGTATAAGTTTATAATTTAGTTAAGTTACTTATTATGCTGTGCTTGTCTTAAGCTTTCTTTTTTGTGTTAGTATATAAATATACTTTACCATTTTTGTATTTTACAATACGTTGTTACATTTGGATAGTTATTGTTAGGTGTTGTTACCAACTTTCTTTACATTTCCATTTTTACTTTCATCTCTCTTTGTTGACTATTCGTCATTTCTTTACATCTTATCTGTTGTCTTTTCGATATGTGTTCATATCTTGTTTATACTTACGTATTACATCTTCGTTTCTTTCTTTCTACATATATACTTCTTCTTCTTTCGATACTTATACTTTCATGCGTTATATTGTTAAGTTAATTATATAGCTTCTTCTTCTTCGATCCTTAACCACCGACCGTCAAAGCAGTCAGTGGCCATCACGCCTAGTGGCGTCTTGTAGGGCAACAACAAATTGATTCCACTTTGCACGGTCGGTGGCCATCCTTCGTACAGTGCCCCAACTCTGGTTCATTCCTTGCATCTCAGCCTCCACAGTCCTCCGCCAAGTTGTTTTTGGTCGGCCCCTCTTTCGCTTTCCTTCAGGGGTCCAAAGCATAGCTGTTCTTGTGATGGCATCGGGGTCTCTTCTGAGGACATGACCAACCCAGCTCCAGCGTCTGCCAGCTATGATGGTATGCATGTCCTCTTGCTTGCTACGAGTAAGCAGATCTTGGTTGGTGATGGTATTCGGCCAAAAGATTAGTAAATTATATAGCTTAATATAATATAATTAGTACAGTATTTGTATTTATTGTACATGAAATTGTTTTACTTATTAGTTATTATGTGCTATTGTTGATTGTTTCGCATTTTCCGATTTCTTACTTTCCTTTACTACAGATCATTCTTCTTTTGCTGGATCTTGTTCTTTCACTTACTGTTAGTTGATTCTTGTACTAAATATACTTAGTTTGGTTTTGTATTAGATTAATTTTACTATGCTTGCATGATTATGTTGGATGCTTTAGTTGTTATTTAAATTTATTGCTGATATTTTTTGTAGATTTACTATTTTGACTTGTCATAGGTACATTTTTGGAAGCCATAGGATATAATTTCATTAACCTTTAAATTTTGGGGTCTTAAATTTTCAAAAAAAAATGATAAATCATTTTTTTTCCCGAACGGTGTGGCAAACTGTTGCCAGTAATTTTAATGGAAGGGAGGTGATCTGGAAAATGTTAGGTGAGCAGATTAGATTATGGGTTGTCGTTGCTTGAAGACGTGATTGTCTTTAATGTTAGGTTAAATTGTAATAGGGGAATTCTCTCGTATGTTCGAGAAGTAAAGTTAGAAAGCGTGTGAACGCTAGTCATTTCAATTGTGGAGATTTATTCACTCCGAATTGTTTTGAGCTACGGGTGTTTTAGCTATTTGTGGCTAGCCCGTGCAAGTAGTGAGACTGAGCGGTGTTTTTTGAACAGCCGGGTCTCGTATCTGTTTTAGGCGGCGGATGTGTATTCCCGTGGGCAGTGAGTTTTTGGGCATCGACTGGAGAGGTCGGCCCCACAGTGTGTGTTTCGATGGTAAGCCTGTACAGTGCTGAAGATAAGAGGCCATTATTTGTGTAGGCCATTATTTCCTTAGAGAGGATAATTTTGATATGTGAAGACATGTTGATAAGTGATATTATTGCAAACTGCCGGGTGCGCAGTATTGTGAGTATCTTGAGGATGCTATTTATGCAGTAGCACGGCGATGATGTGAGCCGTTTGCTATCTGTGAGGAGGCCATATTTACTTTGAGGAGGATCCATTATTATTATTATAGCGCTTATGTGAAGAATATCTTGAGGATGCTATTTATGCAGTAGCACGGTGATGATGTCCGCTTGCTATCTGTGAGGAGGCCAAAGGATCCATTATTATTATGATAGCGCTTATGTGAGGAGTATCTTGAGGATGCTATTTATGCAGTAGCACGGCGATGATGTCCGTTTGCTATCTGTGAGGAGGCCATATTTATGTTAGCACGGCGATGATGCCCGTTTGCTAGAGGATCCATTATTAGAATATTATAGCGCTAATGTGAGGACAGGTGGATAGCGCTGAGTTGAGGAGTATCTTTAAGGAGGCCATGGATATTGTAGTATCTGCATGATTCTGAGATGTGAGGAGTACTTTATTATTGTATTGCTGTAAACTGTAATTTGACTATGACTGTGTATTCTATATTAACGTAACGTGTTGTGGTGTAATAAACCGTCATTAACTTTCACCTGCCGTTACACCATTCCATGCCTCTGATGTGTGTACCTGTAGTGTGTGAATGTACCTATACACACCTCACTTATGACACCAACACACAACCGTAGTATTATCAACAGTTCCCAGCCATTAAAACATTAAATGAGTATTATCACACCGCTTCACCCAGGACACCTAGATGGTTATCAGAGTTATGATCATTATCTGAACTGTCAGTAGCCACCTTAGCAATAAATTTATTTGTGTTGACTGTCATAAACTGTAGATCCTGCAGTGTGTTGTTGCCCAGCAAACATGTGAATTTATTTTTCACAACAGTAAACCTTATATTGTGTTTTGTCCCAGTCTTAGGATTCTCAGCAGTTAATATAACTTCTCCCAGTGGAGTCATCTTAGTACCATTCCACATAACAAGCCTCTGTTTAGTGGGTAACAGTTGTTCTTGCATCACAAAGCGTTGACAGATTGTATTCACATCAGCTGCTGTGTCTAACTGAAATTTTACCATTTTTCCATTGACAATGAGTTGTGCAGATGTACAAGCTTTGCTAGACTTCACACAATTAAGAAAAACTTCAGAATCTTCCACTGACTCTGTGTGAACAGTGTGAACTTTCTTGCATTTAACTCTGAAATGGTTTCTTCCCCCACAGTTTGAGCAAAACTTCCCCCATGCAATACACTTTTTCTTAATCAATAGATGTTTCTGTCCACAGTAATGACACTCCTTTCTAGGTTCAAAGTACCCACTGTCAGTGTTACTTTGACAGGCTTTACCAGCAGCATGCTCAGTGTCTCTCTTGGGAGGTTTATGGTTGAGTGATTTTTTCTGTACCTTTTCAACCCTTGCTTCAGAAGGTTGTACTGTATTACTCATCTCTCTTATGTCGTTTCCAGTTTGCTCAAAGACTCTGCATATGTGAATGGCTTTCTTTAGATCGAGGTCAGCTTCTCTCAAGAGCTTCTCTTGTAACCTTTTGTTGACAGTAAAGACAATTTTGTCTCTTATCATACGATCCTTGTCGTTAAAGTTGCACAAATCTGCCTTAGTTCTCAGCTCAGTCAAGAAGGAATTAAAAGGATCTTGAAGAGGTGTGTTCCAGAATCTGAACGTATGTAATACTTCATTGCTTCGTGAGCTACAATGGTTCTGGAGCAAATCGAGAATTTTAGTAGGATTAGAGTGGTCTCCATCCTCTGCCAGCTGATCAAAAACTTCAACAGCTTGAGGTCCAGCACAGTGTAGAATAATGGCCGCCCGAACAGGATCAGGTTTAGAGGCCACCTCTATTGCATGCATGTATAGTTCTAACTGTCGTCTCCATTTACGAAATGTGTCTGGTTCGACGTTATTTATGTCTAGGCAGGGTGGTAACCGAAACATGGGCCGTTCTGCCATGACAAAATGTCTAATAATGGTATGCAAGCAATAATCAGTAATCTCACCTCAAGTCTAATGACATTCAGCATACGGGTCAGCAGAATAGTCCGAATTCTGTAGAAATAAACACCGCTGCCACCATGTTGATATTTACCGTCGTGTGTAGTAAATATTGTAATATATAATGAGACGTGGCTGGCTGTCATACATACTCACGTTACGAAGCATAATCACGAAGCTTGAACACAAGATACAAGGATCGACATGTTTAATTCGCCATCTTAGAAAACAGGAAGTAGTAAGAAGAGAAAAGTAGGAGAGCTAGCCTAAGGGCTAGTAACTCTTGTAGGAAACACAACCCATCAACAGTGCTGTTTACCTGTGTGATTCTTAAACACGTGAAACACAAAGGACAGCTTTTTGTAGAGGAAGTTTTGTTTTCCCGAAATGAAAGCAGACAGCATTGCTATTGTTCAGTTATGTAGCAGGGTGGTAGATTTTAGGCATGTACACATATTGAAAACTGGGCGCCGGTCTCTCCCCCCCCCCCCCCCCCCCTCTTAAAAAAAAAAAGGATTGAAGACCACTAACGTACTGTGAATTCGGACAGTCCATGCAACGGTTAACCTTTTTTTCACCGTAGTTAAAATTTAAATACAATAACAGTATATGCTTTATATTTCATGTGATTTCATTTAAATGTATGTATAGAACATGTCTTTGTTTTCTGTTTGCAAGCGGTAATTATTTTTGGAATGTCCGACTTGTGAATGAGCAAAGAAGAAATATTTTCACAAATACAAGGCATACAATACCCATGTGTTGCTGGTGCCCGAAAGGGGACAAAATACTAGACACACTGCAACCTACCACGCATGACGTAAGGTACGACTAAGGAAGGTTGGGCATGTGGCCGGTTATCTCATCCTGTAGACAATTCCTAAAACCACTAAAACTTCAGCAAGTAATAAGTTAATCCAGTTATCCAAGACAGAATAGGTTAAAACGGCTCATGGCCCAACACAGAGTAAGCCGAACGGATTCTGGGTTGCCGATTCACCAATTTTTCTGCTAGGAAAATCTCCCGAATTGGCAAATGGAACGCTCTTATTCTAAACACACAAGGAAAAACTGCACAGGTGGCAGCAGAAATGGGTAATTACAAGATAGATATCCTGTGACTCTGTGAGACAAGGTGGAAAGGTATAGAAAAGAAGAAACTGATCACAGAAGGGAGAAATAATACTGTATTTTGGACATGAGGAAGAAAGTGCCCACCACAGTGATGGAGTGGCTCTAATTCTAATGCTATCTAACGAAGCACTGATAGAATGGGAAGCAATGGGACGCAGAATTATAACAGCAGCATTCAAAACAGCCAAAATGAAGATGAACATCATCCAAAGGTATGCACCAACAAATCACAAAGACGGATCAGTGACAAAAAAAAGCTTTACACCAGACTACAAAATATGATGGATAAAATGAGAAGAAAAGACATCACTGTTTTGATGGGTGACCTAGATGCTAAGATAGGTACAGACAATAGCCACGTTGAAGAAACCATGGCAAAATACGGACTAGGAACAATGAACGAAAATGAGGAAGTATTCACAAAGTTCTGTGCTTCAGATCAACTGGCTATAGGAGGAAGCATATTTCCACATAAAATAATATACACAGCAGCATGATATCACCAGACCGCAGAAAAGAAAATCAGATTTATCAAATATGCATAATGTCGCGAGAGGTTTGGGTGTTATTAAAATAAAGACTTTCCTGGACACAAAGGTGTATCAGATGATACCAGGATAGTGCCAGATAAGAGACTGGTCTTATAAGAAATACTCCCTTCTCTGAAAAGAGTAAGGGTGTATCGACATCAATAGTGTGGTCAAGCTATGTAAACCTTCAAGTATGATGATAGTGTTGGGTACTGTCTATCTGCTACCTCTCTAGATCCCACATTGATTAATGAATATACTTTTGTTTTAATGGCTAGTTATCTAAACAGACCACCACCAACCGTAACACCTGATTTTAATAATGAAACACCCACAACCACCTTGCCAATAACTTGCGATGAATTCACGCTGGACGAGATCAAACAAGCCGTTAAAAGATTAAAAAATTTTAAAGCTGCTGGAGTTGACGAAATTTCAGGGGAAATGATTAAAGCAGTTAATGACAACAACCTCTTGAGAATTTTAGATATTATAAATGAAGTATGGAGAGAAGAACAACCACCACAACAATGGAAAGACAGTATCATTGTAAAGTTACCGAAGAAAGGTGATCTATCAGACTGTAATAACTGGCGTGGTATATCTCTATTATCAGTACCTGGAAAATTATTATGTTGCATGATGTTAGAAAGACTTAAATTGCATGCTGACGAAAAGATCAGAGAAGAACAAGCGGGTTTCAGGCCGAAACGATCATGTATTGATCAAATATTCACACTAAGAACAATTATAGAAGAATCAGTGGAAAGGCAATCGCCACTTATTATCACCTTCGTCGATTTTCAAAAAGCCTTTGATAGTCTACACCGCCCCTCATTGTGGAAGATACTTACAATCTATGGTTTTCCAACAAAATATGTGAATATAATCAAAGCGCTATATGACAATGCAAGATGTTGTGTTAGAACAAATAAAGGGAATACAGAATGGTTTACAGTAGAAACAGGGGTGAAACAAGGCTGTATTATGTCACCACTACTTTTTGGAATAGCTATTGATTGGGTTATGAGAAACTATACCCACAATGAACAATTGGGTATAAAATGGACAAATGGAAAATTCCTGGGGGACCTGGATTTCGCAGATGATGTAGCATTCTTAAGTTCAACACCAAGACAATCCCAAGAAGCAATAAATAATTTGTGTCATCTCTCGGTTAAAATAGCTCTCCAAATAAATGCCTCTAAAACTAAAGCTATGAACTTTTCTAACGAGACCTTTGATATCATCTTGAACGGGGAAAAACTACAGAAAGTTGAAAGTTTCAATTATTTAGGCAGTAAAATGACTCAGGATGGTGACACAACAAGAGAAATCCATACTAGAATTGCTTTGGCAGCTAGCGCCTTCAATAGATTATCTAACATTTGGAAATTACGATCATTGAATATACATACCAAGCTTCGTCTGTTTAATTCAAAGGTTATCTCAGTGTTAACATACGGCTGTGAGAGTTGGAAAATAACAAAATCATTGGAGAACAAGCTGAATACATTCGAGAACAAATGTCTTAGAAAACTCATGAACATCAGTTGGAAAGAATTCAAGACTAATCGACAAATAAGAGAAGACTCTAGGCAGAAATATGTCTCCGACTATATAAGGAAAAGACGATGGTCATATATCGGTCATGTCCTACGAATGCAAAACAACAGAATACCACTACAGGCGCTCACTTGGGTTCCTGAGGGTAAGAGGAAAAAAGGAAGACCAAAAGAAACACTCAGAAGAACAATAATAAGAGAAGGAAGAACGTTGGGCCTAAATAATGTGCAAGAGCTAAGAGGAGTGGCGTCACAACGAACAACCTGGAGAGCACTGGTTTCTGCCTTATGCGCCGTGTTTGGTGCTTAAAGAATTTATTATTATTATTATTATTATCTAGGGGAAAATTTGAATTATAAATATGTAATATCTATCAAAACAGAACATACACTTAAATTACAATAATTAAGCAAGACTGAATGATAGTATTTACAATTTATTGTTCCTAAACCAGTTCTCTTTTGGTTAGGAAACTTAGACATGAAGTCAAAAGGTAATTACACAATTAAATAAATAAAATGGAGTGTTCTTCTCCATAAGAGTCAGTATAGTGATTATATATATAATTAATTAATTTCACTCGTACACACTATTAATCTCAATGTCACTGGCTTGTAAAGTATTAGTAGTTGAAAATATTGTCCTTAGTGAGTCATCATTTTTATATTTGTAGTACATATAAAGTCTTTATTAGAATATTTGTGACTGTTTGTCTTTATTCTCTTTGTTTTATTTCTGTTATTGTTTTTGTGGCTGAATGCTCCGAACAGTGGATCTATATTTCCAATCATCTGTTGTAATCACTGAGTTTCATCCCTTCATTGCCGGGTTCGCACATAATCTGTAAACTCCAGGCTTGGAACCGTGGTTTTGGCTCTATATGGATTTAAGAACTGTACACCATCAGGTTTCCTCTCAAGTAGATGTCTCAGGACTTTGTGGTAATACCAGGACAAAACCTGGAATGAAAAGACATTCGCAAAACCTGTAGGGTCCAGTAGTTTTTCCCCTACATACAGACAACATACTGCCATCAATGGTACCTATACCTTGTAGCGGTATGGCAGCGTGTGTACCCTGACAATCCCCAGAGCTATGCCAGTGGGAGATTTACTCTTGGTAGGTTCAACCAAGCTGGACTGGTCTGCGTGGGTAGGGGTCAGACTAAAGCTGGTCCTCCAGGTTGGGGGTTTTAGCACAGGGCCGACACCCCTGTCTATGTAAAAAAAATCGCACGTTACGGAAACAACAATAAATGGAAAAACTTTGCTGCGGGACGGACATCCGGAGTCTCAGGCTCGTATGACTGACAGTGGTGAAAGCCGAAAGGAAGCCACTGGCATGAAAACGGATGCCCCGACCGCAAAACACGGAACCAGAATTGGTTTTTGGAACGTCAGAACTATGAATGAAGCAGGAAAGCTGAGACAAATCACAGCAGAGATGAGGAACTACAAGATACATATCCTGGGAATAAGCGAGAGCAGATGGACAAGTAGGGGGAGAATAAAAACAGCTACAGGGGAAACAGTACTTTATTCTGGCAGAGAGGATGGTCAGCACAACGAAGGTGTAGCCATTATCCTGAAGAAAGGAATGGAAAGGTCTTTACTGGAATGGAAACCCATCAACAACAGACTGATAAGAGCAAGACTAAGAGGGAGGTTCACCAACACCACAATTATACAATGCTATGCACCAACAAACGACAGCGATGAAGAGATCAAGGACGAGTTCTATCAACAGGTACAAAAAGAAATGGAAACTACACCCAGGTACGATCTCATTATAGTAATGGGAGACCTAAATGCGAAAGTGGGAGCACACAATAATTAGAACGAAAGAGTAATGGGGAACTCCGCCAATGCCGGTCCCAAGCCCGGATGAAAAAGGAGGAGGGCGGCCTGCATGGAGGCCGTAAGGAGGCAGCCCCTCCACCATGCAAAGGCACAACAGGCCAATCACCTGTTTGCTTTAAATCATGATTACGCGAACTACAAGAGAGAAAACCGGACTGATTCTAAGGGCGACGAACTGGAACGGACTACGGACTACGACTTATGGAACTTGGAACACAAGAAGTATAAATGGGAAGGAAGAGGAGCTGGTGGAAGAGATGAGGAAAGCAAAACTAGAAATCCTGGCTATAACGGAAACGAAGAAAAAAGGACAAGGAGTCATGGATCTCGATGGCAACACGTTGCTCTACAGTGGTGTACCCATATCTGAAAGAGCTAAAGGGGGCGTGGGTTGCATTGTGGCCCAAAATCAAAAAGATAGTATCAAGGGATGGAACTTTGTCTCGGAGCGCATTATGGTTGTAAAACTAAAAGAAGGAGAAACCATAGTCAACCTGGTCATAGTGTATGGGCCAAATGAGGATGAGAGAGCAGAGGTCAAGGAGGAATTCTTCGAGCTGCTTCAAAGGACAGTGGATGACTGCCTAGATGAAGTTATTATGCTCGGAGATTTTAATGCCAGAGTTGGAAATGACCATGCTAGATGGGGTGGAGTTATCGGAAGATATGGAGAAGATACTCTCAATGACAATGGAAAGCGACTCCTTAGATTCTGCAGTGAGCAGAATCTGATCATTACAAACACAAAGTTCCCCCATAAGCGCATACATGCATACACTAGATGTGAACCAACCAAATGAATGAGAAGTCAGTGATCGACTATGCCATTGTTCGGAGAAGCTCATTCAGATATGTCCGAGATGCAAGAGTCTGGAGGGGGCCAGAGATTGGAAGTGATCACTACCTGCTAACAATCAAACGAACAACTGAAAGAGTTGCTCAGCCTAGGAACTGCCCAACATCACGCAAGAAACCAAGTAAACGAGCAGGAGAAATGAGCATTAGGACCTACAAGCTGAGAGAGCCAGAAATTAAGACCAGATATCAGGGGCTTATTGCTACAGCAGTGAGCAACACAGAAGAACGACCTGATGACTTGGAAACCCTCTGGAATAAATTCAAGGATATCATAAAGACAGCTGCTGCAGAAGCATGCGGTGAAGTCCGACTTGGGAACCAGAGAAAGAGGACACCTTGGTGGACAGAGGAAGTCAAAGAGAAAATAAGGGAGAAGAAAATGGCATGGAAACAATACTTAGGAGCTAAAAACACAACAGGACAAATGGAAAAATATAGAGAATATGTGACACTCAGAACAGAAGCAAAGAACAAAGTGCTAGCAGCAAAACAGAAGTCCTGGGAAGAATTTGGAGAAAAGCTAGAAAAAGATGATGCACAAGAAAACCAGAAATTGTTCTATAAGACCCTAAAGAACATGAGGAAAGAAAAACAATGCCCTCTCAAATTTATAAAGGACAAGCAAGGCAAATTGCTTACTGCCCCGAAGGAAGTAATGGAAAGATGGAAAGAATATTTCTCAGAACTCCTGGATGGTGAGCATGATGAAGCATCAGAAATGATAACCACTAGCACAGAAGAGAAAACCAATGATGGTGAAGATGACATAAAGATGGAAGAACTGAGGGCAGCACTAGAGAAAATCAAGATGGGCAAAGCAGCAGGGCATGATGGTATAACACCAGAAATGGTTAAGTACATGGGAGCATCAGGCGACCTATTACTCTTAAAGGTCCTACAGGCAGCATGGTGCAACAAGACCATACCAAAGGATTGGGAGATTGCCATCATAACACCAATTTTCAAAAAGGGTGACAATCGACAATGTGGAAACCATAGAGGCATATCCCTTCTCAGTGTCCCTGGTAAAATCTACTCTAGAATCCTAGAGCAGAGACTCCGACGCCTAGCTGAGCCACAATTGGATGAGGTCCAGTGCGGATTCCGAGCAAACCGAAGTACTCAAGACCTAATCTTCACACTCAGACAGCTGAGTGAAAAGGCCCTTGAGTATAAGAGTGAGATCCATCTTTGTTTTGTTTCATAGATCTGGAAAAGGCGTTTGACAGGGTCCCCTGGAGCAAACTTTGGGACTGTTTGGCAAGGAAGAATATTCCAGCACCTCTGATTCATGCTATACAGAGCTTCTACAAGTCTTGCAGAAATTATGTGAGGACAGCAAACCATAAGTCAGAAGAGTTCAGGACCACCACTGGTGTAAGACAAGGTGATATCCTATCACCTTACCTCTTCATACTCCTTATGGACGATGTCATCAAGGCATGTAAGGAGAGAACAAGAAAGTATTCAGTGGGGTACTGGAAGATGAGACAGGTCTATATTTCGGAGCTGGCATTTGCTGATGATGTTGCCCTGATTGCTAAATCAGAGGCACATCTCCAATCCAACCTGCAAGTCTGGAAGGAAGAGCTGGAGAAGAGAGGGATGGTCATAAGCAGCTCTAAAACAAAATCCATAGTGATATCACGAGAAGAAAGAAAACATCAGATTAAGTTGGGAGAACAGGTCCTGGAGCAGGTCGACCAATTTAAATATCTCGGAGCTATTATAGACCGAAAGGGAGGCATCAAAGAAGAGTTGGCCACTCGAAAAGCAGCGGCTGGGAGACTTTTTCAGGCCATAAATCGTGGATTCCTCAGCAAGCAAGAGGTTGGTAAGAAAACGAAGATGGCTGTATACCGCTCCACCTATGTCCCAGTCTTGACATATGGATGCGAGTCGTGGGCAATGACTACAACCCACAAAAGCCAGATCCAAACCTCAGAAATGAGGTATCTGAGGAAAATGTGGTTGAAGTAAACAAGAAGAGACATGGTCCGCAACCAGACGATCCGTCAAGGCCTAAAATCCCATCCGCTGCAGACCCAAATAGAACAGTCCCAACTAAGATGGTTTGGCCATGTCTGCAGAATGGGAGAAGATCGGCTACCACGACAAGCATGGGAAACAAAGAGCCAGGGATCCAGACCTCCAGGACGACCCAGAGTCCGCTGGGAGGACAATATTAGACAATCTTTGAAGGACCGAGGACTAGAATGGAACCAGGCCAGGAAGAAGACAGCTGATAGAATGGTCTGGCGCTCTCTCTTCCAAACCTCTACACCTCACGGTAGAAGGAGAACGACTAAGTAAGTAAGTAAGAGTAATGGGGAAATGCGGCAGTGGAACAGTAAATGAGAATGGGGAAAAATTAATAAGCTTCTGCAGTATTAACAACCTGGATTATCAAAAGCCAGGAAAGAACAGAGACCGATGATGTTGACCAGAGATTCAACACCATCTCAACAATATACAAGGAAAGCAGCAAGTCATGCTTGGGATTCCAGGAAAGAAAGAGCCAAGACTGGATAACACCAGATACGCTAAACACCATAGCGAAGAGAAAGGAAATGAAAAGAAAGAAAACAGAAGCTAAGTCTCCCAGATTAAAGGCAATATATAGTGAACAACACAGTCAGCTGGACAAGGAAGTTAAACGTCAAACCCGTGCTAACAAAAGGACATTTCTGGATAACCTTGCAAGACAGGCAGAAGAGGCAGCACTGAGAAATGAACAAAGCACAGTATACAAAATAACTAAAATCATCAGTGGAAAACGAGGTGCAAACAATATTACATTAGTAAGAGATAAGCAAGGAAATCTCATCACAACAGTAGAGGGACAGGAAATAAGATGGGCACAGCATTTCAGAGAAACTCTGAATAAGGAACCACCAGAGACACAATTGAATGTTCATGAGGCTGAAAATGATCTAGATGTTAATACAGACATCCCACGAAAAGAAGAAATCATCACAGCAATCAAAGAGTTAAAGAATGGAAAAGCTCCTGGTCATGATAACTTAAATGCAGAGCTATTTAAGACAGACCCAGAGCTAGCAGCAGAACTATTAGAACTACTATTTGCACAAGTCTGGAAAACAGAGACAACACCAACAGAGTGGAGAAAAGGAATAATTGTCAAATTGCCCAAGAAGGGAGATCTTGCAGACTGCAATAAGTGGAGAGGAATAACTCTTCTCTCAGTTCCCAGCAAAATACTAGGCAGGATAATTATACAGAGAATCTCAAAAGCAGTAGACCACAAACTGAGGAAAGAACAAGCAGGATTTAGAAAGAACAGAAGATGTTAGGATCATATATTTACCCTCAGGAACATTATAGAGCAGTGCTCAGAATGGCAAAGACAGTTGTACATTAATTTCGTTGATTTTGAAAAGGCTTTTGACAGTATACATAGGGACAGTTTATGGAAAATACTGAGGGCTTATGGAATTCCAAGCTGCATAGTGTCAATCATAAAAAGCCTTTATGCCAACTTTACGTGCAGCATTGGGCAGAGCAACCTAACCTTTGAAGTGAAGACAGGAGTACGACAGGGATGCCCCTTATCAACCACTCTATTTTTAACAGTCATAGACTGGGTGATGCGCCAGACAACAGAGGGCGATCCAAGAGGAATAAGATGGACTACATTTTCTACATTGGAAGATCTGGAATATGCAGATGACATTGCACTGCTAGCACATTCACATCAACACATCCAGGAAAAAACGGATAGACTTAATAAGTATAGCCAGCAGGTGGGCTTGAACATCAACCTAAAGAAGACAGAGGTCATGAAGCTCAATGTGAGCAACCCTGAGCCCATATCAGTAAGGAATCAGCAACTGGAACAGAAATATGCCTTCACATACCTAGGATGCATAGTAACACCAGACGGCGGAGCAAGCAAAGACATCAACAACAGAATGAACAAAGCAAGAACAGCCTTTTTTAGTCTAAACAACATCTGGAAGTCCTCTCAGTACAGCACAAGCACAAAATTAGGATTATATCAGAGCTGTGTGCTTTCTGTGCTTCTCTATGGCGCGGAGAGCTGGAGAGTTACAGAGAAGGAAATGTCGAAATTGTCCTCTTTTCACACAACATGCCTAAGAAAAATTCTCAGAATCTTTTGGCCGAATATCATCACCAACCAAGATCTGCTTACTCGGAGCAAGCAAGAAGACATGCACACCATCATAGCTGGCAGACGCTGGAGCTGGGTTGGCCATGTCCTCAGAAGAGACCCCGATGCCATCACAAGAACAGCTATGCTATGGACCCCTGAAGGAAAACGAAAGAGAGGCCGACCAAAAACAACTTGGCGGAGGACTGTGGAGGCTGAGATGCAAAGAATGAACCAGAGTTGGGGCACTGTATGAAGGATGGCCGCAGACTGAGCAAAGTGGAATCAATTTGTTGTTGCCCTACAAGACGCCACTAGGCGTAATGGCCACTGACTGCTTTGACGGTCGGCGGCTAAGGATCAAAGAAGAAGAATACAGACAACATAACGTACAAACATTAAATCAGTCACAGGACAGTTACCTCAATACCTCACAGCCAGTTCAATTTGATTACTCATTTCCTTAATACATTGTATTGTTAGATCCATTTGTCCATGATTGTCTTCCATACCATAATTAGGTTAAGTACAACATAGTAAGTAACATCTTGATTACATCATGGTAATATATCCTGTCATCCTATCTTATGTTCTTGAACAGTGTGTCGTTCCAGTAGGAAATATTCATTCAAATACCCTAATAGACTTACAGTCGCACTTATGCCATAATTTTTCAAATATCCTACACTGTTTCCATTTCTGGCCTGTCGTCTTTAAAACTACACACGTTGGTAAGGAACTCCGTTACACATTTGGCCTATTTTTTCCTTCTAACACATCAACGAACACATAAGTGGATAAATACAGGCAAACAACATGAATATATACAAATATGTATATATATATATATCGCTTACCCTCAGGTAAAATACATAAGCTGATACAGGCTTTTAATGGTTCTCTGAGTCTGCTTCAGATACAGGCGGCAAAATATTAGACAGGCTATATTTGCGCTCTTCCTCGTATCGTTTATGTTTCAAAAATGTTAGTGGCAAGAATCCGTTGTTGTTGTTGTTTTGATGAGTTGATGGGTGGAGATCGGGCACTGAACATCTGATCATTGTTGCCTTTTCTCGTTCCATCTTGGTCTACCCTGTTCAACCTGAAAGTTGGTTATAATTGGGGTATTTAGTGTCATTTAATTTACTAATTTTGTTTTCAATTTAAATAACTGTTGTCTTTTGCAGTTGCTGATTTTTATTTATATTAGTATTTGTCAATTTTATTTTCTCTTTTGTATTGTTTCTAGATAACTATTGTCCTTTACACTTGGTTTTAATTTGTATTAGTATTTGTTCTTTTTGAGTTGTTGTCCCTTTTTTTTTTAATACCTTGTCTTTCCTTGTCCTATGAGTAGTTATTTTTTGTTAATGCTTTGTTAGTTCTTGCTGCTTAATTTCTATTTAGTTGAATGATTTTCCTGAAGTTCTAACCTTATATTTTTTCCTTTGTTTTATGTATATATCTTTTAAGTATTGATTGGGCATCTCTTGGGGCATCTATACTTAAAACCTTATCACCTGTTAAGTCTATATTGTGATTTCTGTAGTAAGTTTTTTAATTCAAGCCTTTGTTGTTCATACTTTTTACAGTGGATCAGGTAGTGGTCTATGTCATTCTCTTCCTGACATTCTTGGCAGTGTGGTTCTTCTACCATGAAGTATGCTGCACCGAGTCGGAGACGCCACAGTTTTTTGTTCGATGGTATCTTTAATTCTTCTCTGACCTGGCATGTCCTCGTTGGTTCTTTCAGCAGTTTGAACGCGTGTCTGCCTTTTCTACTTTCCTTCCATGTTGTCTTCCATTCCTCGTTTATAGTTTCCTTCACTTGGCTCTTGATCTCTGACTTCCCCAGTCCTGCTTTTATATTGTTTTTACTTGTTCTTCCCTTCTTGGCGTTCTGGTCTGCCAACTCGTTGCCAGCTATACCTATGTGTGCTGGAACCCACACTAGCCTCACACTACATCCTCTGTTCTCTAGTGATGTATTAATTGCTAGAATTTCTTCCTTTATGTCTGGCCGGCTACATTTACCTGGGTGTTCTAGTGCTTGTAGTGATGATAGTGAGTCTGTAAATATCGTAACAGCTTCTGGTGGGTTATCTTCGATTACTTCTAGACTTTTAAGAATTGCTACCATCTCTGCAGTAAAAATCGATGCCCCTTCCGTTACACTGTAGCTCTTTTTTATTCCCCATTGTGGTATTACAACTCCGGCACCTAGTTGCCCACTATCACCCTTGGATCCATCAGTGTAGACGGCCAGACTTTGTTTAGTTAGTTGCTCTATGAACTTTATACTTATCATTTTGGCTTCCTTATCTTCTATGTTTTGTTTGATCTTTTCAGTAAGTGAGTAGTCTTTGATTGGTGTTTTTAGTTCCCATGGTGGTATTTTGCTTCTGTATTTATTACTATTTTCAATTGTGTTTGATAGTTCTTTGAACTGCATTAGGTCTTCTATAGTTCTCCACCCTGTTGGATATCTATCTTTATTTAAGGGGACGTCCCATACACTTGGTTGGTTTTTGACAAATGCTTTATGTGCTGGGTGGGTCACTTCTTGTGCTACTTTACTCCAATAATTTAATCTCAGTTCTTTCCGTCTTAGACCAAGGGGAGGTATGCCGAGAGCTACTTCTAGAGCTTCTACTGGTGTCGATATAAATGCACCTGTAATGGTTCTCATGGCTGCATTTTGAATCCTGTCCAGTTTTGCTTTGTTAGAAGCTGCAGCTGAGTCATAGACTATGCTGGCATAATCCAGTTTCCCCCTGATGAAGGATTTGTAGAACATAAGCATTATTTTATTGCTGGCCCCCCATCCATTACCTTTTACAATCCTTAGTATATTTAGGGGTCCCCTACAGCTTTCTACCAAATTGTCTATATGTTTATTATAATTTAGTTGTTTATCTAAAGTTATGCCCAGAAATCTTGTTGTTGAGGAGGTACATATTTTCTGTCCTTTAATGGTTATATTGATTTTGTTAATTTTTTTTAAATTTCCTGTGCTGAGAAGCATACCAACTTTTTTGTTTACATTAATTTGGAAGCCCCAACTTTTCATCCACTCTGAAACTTTGTCTATTTGATTTTGAAGTTTTTTGTAAACATGGTCCAAGTTTTTTCCAGATCGCCAAATGGCACAGTCATCTGCAAATTGTGATACTACATTCTTTATGTCATTAAATTCATCTGCTAAATCATTTACAGCTATAGTGAAAATTGAAGGAGAAATCACTGATCCTTGAGGAATCCCATTCTGTTGTTCATATATTTCTGACCTATCATTATTCACCTGTACAGCAAAATACCTGTCCTTTAAAAAGTTTTCTAGATACCTATAGGTTTTACCAGTAATGCCAATCTTTTTCATTTTGTAAAGAGCTCCATCTCGCCAGCATTCATCATATGCCCTGGCTACATCTAGAAAGACTGCCACTGTTTTCTCTTTCCTCTTGAACCCTAGCTTTACATCATGTTCTAATCTTACAAGCTGGTCTACTGTACTTCTGTCTGCTCTAAACCCTGACTGGTTTGGGCTATATAACTGGTTTTTTTTCTAGGTAGAATTTAACTCTTTTATTCACAACAGTTTCCAGTATTTTACCTAGTTGTGATGTTAAGGAGATAGGCCTATATGAACTTACATCATGGGCTTCCTTATTGGGTTTTAGAATGGGTACTATCATAGCTACTTTCCATGCTTTTGGTATCTTTCCTAAGTTCCAGATTTTGTTATAAAGTGAAGTTATTATGTTTATAGTTCTTTTGGGTACTTTCTTAAGGATTCCATAACTAAGTATATCTTGCCCTGAGGCAGTATTAGATTTATCTTTTATTGCATTAGTTACTTCTTCCTCTGTTATATCAGCATCTAAATAGTTTGTTTCATCTATCTGGTCTGGTAGTTCTTTTAAAAACTGTATCCTAAGTCTTTCTCTTCTCTCATTTTCTTCCTGTCCAAGGCTACTTTTTGCACTGACTTTATAGAAATACTCGGCAAGGGCATTAGCTTTTTCTTTATCTGTTTCTGCTCTCTTTGGTAGTTTGATTGTTGGCATTATTGTTTTCTTATTGTTCCCTTTGATTGCCTTAAGCTTTTTCCATACTTCTCTAATTTGAGTGCTAGGTTTAAGTGACTGACAAAACTCCTTCCAGTTAGTTTCTTTGGCTTTGAATATTATTCTGTTAGATTCATTCCTAATAAGTTTATACTTATCATAGTTTTCTTCTGTTCTGTTATTTCTATATTTTTTGTAAGGCCCTTTTTCTTCTCTCATGAATTTCTGCACAGCTTTTATTCCACCAGGCAACTGGTTCTTTATTCCATTGAGTTTCTCTTTTCTTCTTAATGTTATTTATTGATTTAAGGTGTTGTGGCATATTTTTATTTGGTATATACTTTATTGCTATTTTAAGAATTCCATTGGTCAGTGTTTCTGCCCACAAGTCAGTATCATCTGATTCCATGTCTTTATATTCCATCACCTCCAGCTCTGATTGGAAAGCTTCCCAGTTTGCTTTTTTATAGTTGAAGGTAGGTTTCTCTGGTTCTGGGTTTGGAATGACATTTTCATGCATGGTTATTACAATGGGCAGATGATCTGAGTTTGTGTCTTGTAACACTTCCCAATTTACATTCGCTAGGTTGTTAGTTGCTATACTTATGTCTATTGCTGAGTCTGCCCTATTAGCTTGTGGATTAATTCTTGTTGCAGATCCATCATTTAGTATTAGTAGTTCATTGTTTTCTATGAAGTCAAGTAGGCATTTTCCTGCATTATCTGCATGTTGTCCACCCCAAGCACAATGATGGGAATTAAAATCGCCTACTATGATTGTCTTGGGGCCTAGTCTGGTGCTTATGGCTAGTATTTCTTCATCTTTAATTGTGCCATCTTTAGCATATACATTTAGAATTGTTAGATTGTTTGGTTCAGCTGCTATAGTAACCTGGATACCTTCTATATTGGTTGTATTAAATACTTCCCAGTCTATGATTTTAAATTTTTTCGCTAACTAAGACTGCGACACCTCCTCCTCTACCTTCTTTCCTATCGTGTCTAAGTATCTTAAAGCCCTTACAACTATATCTATTATTTGGGTTTAAATGGGTCTCTTGAAGAGCATATATATCAGTATTTCCTCCAGTCTCTGATAGTAGGGGTGCACAATTTTTTTTAAATACCCCTACAATTCCACTGGATAATTCTAAATCTTTCTAAATTGAATTTTAACATCATCTAGTGTACCTTTTATTTTGGTAGCTATCAAATTTGCTCTTATTCTGCATTTCCTGTACTTGTGGACTTTTTTTTTTTTTCGTACGCCCGCTAATACTCGAGGCGAAATCTCAGGTTATTTTTAATGTCTAACCTGACATTGATTTTTACGTGAGTATCCTATTTTCTTGTACAGAGACAAGTGTCCCTCGCCATTCAGGCAGATACTCGCCGTTTTCGGAGGTACCCATTAGAGCTGGGTCGGCTCAGGAGCCGCCAGTCCCTGGTCGACGACACTCCTTCAAATGTCCTCGCCAGGTCTCGAGTTAATCCAGTCCAAATCCCGGTCGACGAAAAATCCTCAAATGCCGTCGCCCGGGTTTGATCCTGAATCACCCGGTCGCCAGAGCGGTGTTGTAACCACTACGCTAGCGCGGCTCCCACTTGTGGACTCACTATCCATCAAGTTCTCAAGAAAATCCCTATTTATACTTGTCATTATATCCCTAACTTCTTCCGCTAAGTGTGGTAAATGTGCCTCAAAATGTTTTTTGATAGTTTCTTTGATAGTTTCTTCTAGGTTGCTTTTGTTCTTTTTGACCACTTTCCTATTTTCATCCAATGCTACATTCCCTTCTCTTCCTATGTTAATCTCCTGTTTTTCACTTTCCATTCTTTTTAGTATTATTTCACTTTCTTCTTTTTGTTCAGACAGTTTGACTAGTATCATTTCATTTTCTTCTTTTAGTACAGTCAGTTTAGCTATATCCTGGGAAATTTGGTGCTGTATGGCTTTCACTTCTTGAAGCACTGCCTCTGCACTTTTCAGTGCACTTGTGTCGTTCGAGGATGTAGTTGAATCATCTGACTGGTTTTTTTGGTACTATTTTATTATTTTCTAACTTGTTCTTACTTTCTTTTACCCTCTGTGTTTTAAGCATTTTGACATCTTCTTGCACACTCTTAATTTCTGTTATAACTTTAGTGCTCGTATAGGTATCGTTTTCCTTTAATTCTTTAATGACAGTTTTGAAAGGGGTTTGGGTTGTTATAGCTTCCTTCAGTGCTTTCTTGGTCTGCTGATAAACTGGGCAGCCCTGGAATCTGGCGCTATGTTTTCCTTGGCAATTAATGCATTTTCTGTTTGCATTTTCCTTTTTTATAGTCATTATCTGACTTTGCCTTTTCGCATTGTGTGAAAGGGTGTGCTCCCGCACAAAACCTACATACTGCCTTCCCCCTGCAACTTTGTCGGCCATGGCCAAACTTCATGCAGTTGGAGCACTGCAGCACTGGTGGAATGAAGGCTTCTGTGTTTTTTGGTGCTTTCCCAAATATTACCGTCTTGGGGGGTTCCCTACCTTCTGTTGTAATCACTATCACTGGGGTTACTATACTCCCTTTCACTTTTATACGTTCAACGTGCACCAGCTTTAAATCTGGGTTCATTTTGGACAGATTGTTTAGCACTTCCTCCCCTGTCAGGGTTGGGTTTATGCCTTTTATCACACATTTTCTGGTTTCTTTTAAAATCTCTATTTGTATTTTGATGTTGTGGGCCAGTTGAATCATCCTTGGTCTGTCCCGCAGTTCTTGCAGTACATTTTTTAGTTTTTTTTCTGTTACATTTAGTGTGAGTATTATCCCACTGTTATGTTTCTGCAGTGTGGCAATGACTTTTTTTTTGTCGATGATTTTTTCTAGGATTACCAGAATTTTGTCGTCCGGGAGAGATCGAAGCGTGGCTTCCGTTCCAGCTATTTGTGTTATTTTCACTTTTTGGGGGGGTTCCCTTTCGGCTGGAGTCTTCTTTGTCCTCTCCTCTGGTTTCATGACTTGTTTTGTCCGCGTTTACCTGGCTGTCCTGATTATCCTTTTCCCTGGGTCCTTTCTTTCCGTTCGCTGCGCTGGTTCCTGATCTTTCTCCTTTGTTGATTCTGCTTTTTGTTGTTTTTCCTTCCGCGCCTCCTTCCCGATTTTCCATTATTGTTTCACTCGTGTCCTTTAGTTCTGTTTTTTCTGATTTCAGGGTTCGTGGTCCTGTTTCTTTCTGTCCGGTTTAAAGTTTTGTCTTTTTCTGGAGTTTTGGCCATCGCTTTTCCTTCCCCGGACTGTTTTCTGGTGAATACTACCATTGGTTATTTTCCCTGTCTTTTAGTATGCTACTATTTGTTGTCTTTGAATTATATTCTGATGATTGAATATTATTATATGTAATCTTTGGCTTTTGGCTTATTTTGTTATATTTATCTTTTCCCCACTACGATTCTTAAATTAAATAGTCCCCTAATACTTAACCTTAACTACAATAGGCCTACTCTAATACTAACAACAAAAGTATAAATTATTCACCACTTAAATATGTCTTTCAAGATGGCTGCCTGATCTCACTCAAAGAATTGCCACGTGGCGCTGTTTAATTTCTATTATTTTTATTTTCTAAAACTAACTGCAATAATCTAACACTGAAGATGGATAAAAAATATCAACTTATCTGAGAACTTGTGTAGTTCGAAGGATGTCTTCACTGGTGTCTCGTCCTAAAAAGGACGTATTATGCTTGTGTGGTTTGAGGTAAGCAAAAATGCGTGTTACCCTGGCAAGAATCCGCCCAAGTTCAAGGCCTTTTATTACCAATCGAAACACAGTCAAAACTGGCGTTAAGAATTTACACCCTAAACGATTTTTAGCCTTCACGTTCAAACTGAATAAGTTTAAATATTATGTACCTAACTTATTTTTGGGCCGATTTCTATTATTTTAAGTTCTAATAAAACTAGGAATTGATCTCTATCGTTCTAGCTATTAATATTTTAGTTAGCCCAGTGCATTTAAATTTGTGCAGACTTTAACTGACTAAATTGAGGACTACCCTGATGTTTAAATGTCACTTAAACTAATTTTTCTCGTACGATAAAATATTCTTATGAGGAAATCTTTACACTAATCTCTTAAGTAATATCCCTGCTATAATTCTAGTTATTCCTTTCTGTTTACAAATCTTTAGTTATTAAGAAATAAAATATCTTCGTTCTGTCAAATACACAAAATAGGCCCCTCTATCAAGCATAAAAAAGGTTTCCTATACCTAACAGAAAAAGGAGCGATTCTATTGGTTGTTATAATTGTACTGTTTATCTTCGATATTTTCGAGCGGTAAATTTGACGTGTTGTAATACAGACCAAAATACGACACATAAAACGAAGTTTAGATCATCATTGCCTGACGTAAGAGTACGTAGAGGAACGGATGTGGCGTCAGATCACCGTTTTCTGTTAGACAAAATAAAGACGAAACTCTAGAAATATTCAACAGCACACAGTTATAGACAACATTTTCATGTAGGATATTTAAAAAATAAAGAAACAGACAAATTTACGGTCACAATATCCAATAAATACCAAATGCTCCAACAGCTGGAAGATGTAGCGTATACAAAAGACCACTGGCAATAGATTAAAACTATATGGAATGAGACACGTAAAGAAGTACTGGGACAAACAGAGCCCCATCATAAAACATGGATATCAGCAGGAACCATTAACAAGATTTAAAAAGAACCAGAACAAACAAGAAAGGAGATTTAAGCATAATTAAAACCAGAAGTTCCAAAGCCAGGACTCATAAGGTGTATACAGAAGCAAAGAAAGAGATAAGAAGAAACACCAAAAGAGACAAGAGGAAATACATTGAGAAGTTTGCAAGAGGGGCGGTGGAAGCTGCAGCCAAAGGAAATATGAGAAACCTGTACAATCTCACAAAGAAGCTAACAGAGAAATGCAAGCAAGCAAATAGCCTCATCAAAGACAAGAATGGAACATTTCTTGGCAATATGCAAGAGCAAATGAAGATGGGGACGAAACATTCTGAGGAACTTCTCTATAGACCAGCTTCACAAAATTCTACAGACATTCAGCCACCAGAAGAAGAGCTACAAGTAAACTCTGAAAGACCAACCAAGGAAGAAATCAAGAAAGCCATGTAGCTTCTAAAAGATGGAAAAGTGGCTAGTCACGATGAAATTCTCTCGGAGGCCATCAAAACAGAAATTGACAACTCTGCAGAGGTACTATACAAATTACTTGGTCAAGTATGGAACTTGAAGAAATACCACCAGACATGAAAGAAGAATATCTAGTCATGTTGCCTAAGAAGGAAGATTTACAAGAGTGCACAAATTACACGTATATAATGTTACTACCAGTGCCAGGAAAAATAATAAGCAGGATCATCCTTGATAGATTTAAAGAGTCAACAGACAGACAGCTGAGAGATGAAAAAGCAGGTTTTATACAAAACAAATCCTGTGCAGACCGGAAAGCCACATTGAGAATAATAGTGGAACAAAGTCCAACATGACTCGTCTCTATATACTGGATGTGTGGACTATGAACAGTCTTTTGAAAGTGTGGAGAGAGAAAGTTATTTTGAAAATTGATGAGACATTATGGATTTCCCCGATGATCAGTAACTTAATAAAGAAAACATATGAAGGCAAGACATGCAAAACTCTTTATGAAGGGCATCTTACAGAACCGTTTGAAATAAGAAATGGAGTGCGACAGAGATGCCTCTTGTCTCCATTGTACAAACATTTATTACAAATAAGGGAGGGAAACCTGAGGCCTGTAAACAGTAAATTAATATGAAACAAATATAAAGGTATGTTATCAGGCACTCGCAGGAAATAAAGAAGTAGAACACCAGACAACAGAAAAACAACAGACATGAGTGGCTTACCCAGGATTTGAACACTGGACCTTCCGTGCGACAACCCCGCCTAGCCATGCAAGCGAATCACACTATCCGCTCTGCCATCTACGCATCATCAAAAATTGATGTTTCAATGGCAGGTCAATAGTGCGAACCACAATACACGACACCAGAAGTCCTCCATGGGCAGTTCAGCCTATTATGACGCAATCACTTCTGTTGTATTTCTATCAAGCAGTATAGGCCGAATCCAACAAGACCCTTAGGACCTTAATACTGTGTCCAGTAAATGATAGTAGACTAGAACAGTGAGAACAGGATAGTGGGTAGGTTTGGTATTGTACAAACATTTATTACAAATAAGGGAGGGAAACCTTGTATTGTGGTTCGCACTATTGACCTGCCATTGAAACATCATTTTTGATGATGCGTAGATGGCAGAGCGGATAGTGTGATTCGCTTGCATGGCTAGGCGGGGTTGTCGCACGGAAGGTCCAGTGTTCAAATCCTGGGTAAGCCACTCATGTCTGTTGTTTTTCTGTTGTCTGGTGTTCTACTTCTTTATTTCCTGCGAGTGCCTGATAACATACCTTTATATTTGTTTCATATTAATTTACTGTTTACAGGCCTCAGGTTTCCCTCCCTTATTTGTAATAAATGTTTGTACAATACCAAACCTACCCACTATCCTGTTCTCACTGTTCTAGTCTACTATCATTTACTGGACACAGTATTAAGGTCCTAAGGGTCTTGTTGGATTCGGCCTATACTGCTTGATAGAAATACAACAGAAGTGATTGCGTCATTAATAGGCTGAACTGCCCATGGAGGACTTCTGGTGTCGTGTATTGTGGTTCGCACTATTGACCTGCCATTGAAACATCATTTTTGATGATGCGTAGATGGCAGAGCGGATAGTGTGATTCGCTTGCATGGCTAGGCGGGGTTGTCGCACGGAAGGTCCAGTGTTCAAATCCTGGGTAAGCCACTCATGTCTGTTGTTTTTCTGTTGTCTGGTGTTCTACTTCTTTATTTCCTGCGAGTGCCTGATAACATACCTTTATATTTGTTTCATATTAATTTATTGTCTCCATTGTGTTTTTTTTACTAGCTATATATTGGTTATGTAAACATGAACTCTGTCTAAACAGCTGACAATCTAGATTTTGCTGACGATCTGGCTCTCATTTTTCCTAATGCGTAATCAGATGAAAGACACAACTATAGTTCTCGATGAGAAGTCACAGTTAGTGGGTCTAAAAATACACAAAGAGAAAACAAAGTTAATGAGAATAGATGTTGGACATGAAGAAACACTACTACAAGATGTAAATCATACTCGTACAACATACAGTTGCTAGCAATATAGACTCTGTTGGAGAGACAGATAAGGGTCTCAAAATAAAATACAAGAGGTTAGAGAAGCTTTCATTACGTTGAGAAATGTATTGAGATCAAACAAACATAAGTCAAACAGAAAAATCAAGTCAGTCCTATTGTATGGAGAACAACAAAAAAGCTGCAGACCTTCACAAACGGGTGCTTGTGTAGAATATGATTGAAGTGGCATGACAAACAAGACCACTAATGTAGAACTGATGACAAGAACCAGACAAGTGCCAGTGGAATAAGTGATGAGAAGAAGATGCTGGAAATAGACAGGACGCACACTGAGGAAACCTGTTGATAGCATTACCAGGCAATTTTTGTTCTGGAATCACCAGGGTGATAGAGGCAGAGGGAGGCCAAGGAGTGCGTGGAGAAGAGAACTGGAGATAGGCATGAAGGGGATGACGAAGACGTGAAAAGAGCTGTTGGTACGGGACAGGAAGACGTGGCTAAAGTTTGTTGAACGCCTAAGCTCCGTGGGGAGCTGAAGGGTGGTAATGAATAGTGAATGAAGACATTAAAAAAACAACACACACACACACACACACACAATAATGAACGAAGACATAAAAAACACAACACACACACAATAATGAATTAAGACATAAAAAACACAACACACATACACAATAATGAATGCAGACAAACACAATACACACACACACACAATAATGAATGAAGACATTTAAAACACTACACACACACCACGCACATACACAATAATGATTGAAGACATAAAAAACACAACAACCACACACAATAATGAATGAAGACATTAAAAACAAAACACACACATACAATAATGAGTAAAGACATTAAAAACACAACACTACACACAATAAAGAGTAAAGACATTTTTTAAAAACACACACACACACAATAATGAGTGTGACGTACGTCTAGTTTGACAAGTGAATTTTCCCTGATATGATGGATGATTTAAAGGGACCTTTAGCTTGTCATAACATTAGAACCCCTGAACATTTGTTGTAACCTTTCGTTTCGCCAGAGCGAACCGACCGGGACTCATTTAGTATGCGGCACGAGATCAAAGAGACAGACTGAGGGATTTCAGGGGAGACTATCGGCGCTATCAAAGACAGTAGTGGTCCCTGAAACGATTTTGCATCTCGGTGTTAAGCACGGAACCGATCGCAGCCAGAGCGAACGGGGAAAGCTGACGCAAGCAGCGAACGAAGATACGAGAGGCCAGGGGCGGCTTCTCTCTTTGGATTTGGCGGTCAGATCCCCCAAAGTCATGAGATCAAAAAAGCTGTCAAAGTTATCATGTCCCACTCATCTTGCATTCCAGTTGTAGATATACAGATCACGTAGAAATACACTTCATCATTCGCTGGCCAGAACTTGATAGAAGCACTAGCGATATTTGAAATCTTGCTAGATCATCCCATGGATTTTATACATATTTGCAGTGAATTCTATTCTGTGCAAAGCGGTAATATATATATTGTGTAAAGTGATCAGTGGTCGAGTTCATTCATTATATTTCATTGGATTTTGTGTTAATTTAAATCTATTAAATTAAACCGTCTCAATAGTTCCAGTTGTAAATATAATGATCTATCTATTATATTATTTCAAAAGATAATAGATGCGTAAATTAACTTTTAAAGTCGCGAAGGAACTTATAATTAATAAATTTAGTTAAGTCCTATATTTATAGATGTGTGATTTAACCACTAGAATTCGCGCAGTGTTTATTAAATACATAATTAAATACTCGAGTGTATTATAGGCTTAACGGGAAATTTATCGCGCGCTTAGAAGATTATTTGTTTTAAAGTATGATTATGTTGTTATGGGTTTTCTATCTTTTTCTCTAGATTGATCACCTTTTGCAATCCCAGCAATAACGAAATCTTTCAGAGTTTCCATACTCGGTTCTTAAACTTCCAGACAGTTTGATGAGACATTTTTTTAAAGTAAATCTTGTGGTGGTCCGGTACGGCCTGGCTAGCATAATTACATGAAGGAAAGCCTACCCAAGATCATTTGATTATTATCATCAAATTAAATCTGTAAGATAAACTGGAAGATGAACAGTGCCAGTAGCGATAGTTTATATACTGCTCTATTGTGAGAGATTACCGATTTACCTGAATGTGACCGAGCCTAGTTTTTCCTCACTGGATTAAAAACTTTCCCGGTCAGTGGCTATCATCACGCAGTGAAGGATTATACCATCACCTCATTTTTCACCCCTATGTCGAACTGCGTCAGTGCCATCCCATAGACTCGTTTCTTTATAATAAAACACAAGAACTCTTAGAACTTCAAGTCCGGCGATAAGCGGGAATATTTGCTCTCAGTGAATCCTCGCATTATCTGGGGCGGGACATAGAAGGACAAGACAGTTGTCATACGTCAAGAGTTAATTATTGTGTTTATCATTCTAAGGGATTGTCTGATGCTGCAAATCGGTAAGTGTGTGGTGTATATGAGTGTGGATCCGCACAGTGTGTATGAATGACAGGAGATTTAATTTTTTTTGCAACAAACCATTTGTTAACTTGCCTACCGGGTAATACGTTTCTGTATACCCGGCATTGTTCCCTTTAGTGGGATAATTTGTTAACTCTGTTTCATTCCCCCCCCCCCCTTTTTTTTTTCTTTGCTTAGTAAAGGGAAGACACCATTGGGATAACAGTAATTTTTGTCTACCACCATAACTAATATTGTAACACCTCTTTCAGAGTAATTAAATTCACTGTTGGGTTACATTACCTATGCTCCTGATAACTATCTATCTTGAGTCTGGGTTTATCTTTGTCTAATACAAGCGGGAAGGGCTTAGTCGATACCAATCTTCTTCACCCCCTCCCTACCTTGATATTTGCATTTTTTTTCTGTACTTATGATAAATTTATGTAACACTTGATATTGTTTTTTTGAGATTTGATCTTTACGGTAAATAAACATCATAAACTTAAATCGGACTGTGTTGGAATACCCAAAAGCCCAAACATTCCCTATTTGTTTAATATAGCTGTATCCACGTCGCCTGAGTGCTTGAAGCAACAAATCGGAGTGAGCGCAGAAGTGTGTCTGGAAAACTGGCAAATAATTGTTTGACCAGGAGAGTGGAAGAGAAGATTGAGAGAAACGATTTGTCGTAAATACGTCTGTCTTTACTCTCCTCCAGCACGCTGTGAAGCAACTATTTAATCTCTGCATTTTCTATCACTGAGCTTTCCATCATCATTTTCCACTCTAAACCGGACTACTATTTCTAGACTCTCTTTTCTCTCAAAATAAATTTACGACAATATTTGGGGGCTCGTCCGGGATAATTTTGAGATACATTTGATGCACACATATTTGTGGGCTGGTTCTGGGATCTTGAGCTACATTTGAGGCAATCGCATAGCCGGGATAAAGATATTTTGAGTCTGATTTAGTCTGGGTCTAACTAGGTAGAGTGTGAATGATCTGTCTTTGTGAATTAGGGAAATAAATAAATAATTACACCCCTAGACAAACGTCCTTTAAGTATTTGGGTTGTCCACACAGCATATTTACAGGATGTTTTCTCTCCACAGCAGTAGAAGGTACAGATAAAAAAAAATATTTGCTATTTTTATTATCCTCTGGCGGAGATAATTCTATTTCTTTCTTTATAAGAGTTGCTGGGATTGCGTGATTGTTTTACAGTCACTAAGGTTTTTTAAGTTAAAAAGAGCTGAGCTTAGCTAAAGACGGATTGTTCTGATTTTTAAAAATTAAGTTAACAACGTCTCATCTCAATAATTGACTTTAGGGACGGAGTTTGTTGTCAGAGATTTAAAATTTAGGGAAATTTTTTTTTTCCTTTTAAATTGTTTTAATATAAATTTTTCTCTACTGTTAGTAAAAGTAGATTCTTTTCCAGTGTAACTTACCATTTAGTGGCATAGTCGCTTGCGTTTAGAGCCTTAATTGCCAGATAATAGCAGCGATAAGTTTGCACAGTACAGGTAGGAGGTATCACAGGTAAATTTGTACTTGGTTTTTTTTTTCTCGTAGCGGTTCAGAGTTCCTCCCTTTCGCGTTTCTTCTTACTAGTTCTCTAGGCATACTTCATCTTATTCTTTAACAATGGCAGAGAGGATAAAGATGAGGTCCATCTTGAGGCTTGAAGCGAAAGAGGCAGGATTAGATGCAGAAGCTGCAAACGCGTTTATCAATCAGGAATTGGAAATATATGACGCGGAGCAACAGAGAGCCGAAGCTGAGAGGAAATAAGTGGCAGAACGTCTTTTGGAACAGAAGAAAATTGAAGCAGAGATGGAAACTCGCAGAGAGAGAGAGAGAGAGAGAGAGAGAGAGAGAGAGACAAGGAAAGACAACATGAATTGGCGCTTAAGGCTCTAGAGAGTCGGGGCGCCTCTACTTCGACTAACGGAGAGCCGTCTTCGCCCCAGTCTCAATCAATGGACCTCTCCAGTACTAAATCTGCCCAATTAACTGCTATGTCGTTTTCTTTAGAATCTTTTCCTAGCCCTAACGAAAAAATTGACAGCTACCTAGAAAAATTCGAGAGACTCGCGAATCTTTATGGGTTAGAGAGTACCCGCTGGGAGCTCAAACTTTCAACGTCACTGAAAGGCAATGCTTATGACGTGTACACAAAGCTGGTACCGAATCAACATGATTACGACATGTTGAAGAAGGCCTTACTACAGCAGTTTGAGATGACTGCCCGAAAGTTTCTGCAGTTGTTCAGAAACAGCCGAAAAGAGAGCACGGAAACACTTCCCCAGTTCTCTTCACGTCTCACGGGTTATCTGACAAAGTGCATTGAATTATCTGACCTACCTCTTTCATATGAGGGACTCCTCGAACTTGTTCTTGTGGAGCAGATAAAATCCACTTTGTCGAATGAAACACGTAGATTTTTGGCGGAACAGGGGGCAGTCAGGCTTGAAGACATACTCAATAAAGCCGAACGCTATAGCAATGCAATGGCCGAACTTCCCAGCACTAAACGTAAACCCACACGATGAGCCATCTCGAAAACAGAATCTTACGAGCAGTCATCATATTCTTCCACAGTGACTCTCTCAAGGTTTCCATCAACGAGATTTAAAAAGCCCAGAAACCTCCCAGGAAGGAAAATCGAAATTCAGTCAATTTGGGCATTACCCCCACACCCCCGAAAGAATTCCCCCCCCAAGATTAAGCCTTTTGACATCAACGGGTATCCAAGATTGCATAGACTTTATCTTTACAAAGTCGAAGTTTCATTATCGGAACAGATCATGTAACTCTTCTCAACAGAAGATAAGAAATTCTTTGATCAAGAAAGGATATACAGGAACAAGAAACCAGTGATTTGTGCTGAACAGTGGGGGCAGTTCACGGCCAAAGGTCTAGGCCCCCCCCAAAGGGGCTAAAATGCCCTCCCCCATTTATATTTCCCCCAAGGAAAGAGACCACTGCAATGTGACATGGTTGCAAAACTGAGAGAATCTTGACATGGACCTTTGGCATACTGTGCATCGAACATAATATATGAAGTTGTTTGAACAGGTGGTCAGCTGTCCAGCATGACAAATTTAAAGGGGAGAATTTTAGTATTCAAATCTTTGGGGGCCCGTTCCCACTAAAAATATGGCTCGAAATGGATGAGTCGGAAAAGGTGTTGATCTCGCGACATCTTTTTTGTTGGAATCGAATAAAACCGAAAGTAACCTTTTTCAGCACTAAACTGAAAACCTCCAATGGTAGATTCTTTTTGACGCTCACAAACGGGGGGACCAACGGTCAACTGGATTATTAAAGCCATTATGAATGGTATCCCCAGGAAAAATCAAAAATGAAGCAAACGACGAAACCCTGATTACCCCCCCGACAATCAGTCCGATGACACCCGAACGCCCCTGAACCCCATCAGAAGTCAGCCGAAAAACCCACCCCCCGATTACACCCACCCGGTCACATAAGTTATCCAAAAGCCATTCCCCACCATATGAGGGACTCCAAAGCCATAGCGTTTGTGGAGTCATAAAATTCCACCCCCCTGTCAATGGAAACACGTAGATTTTTGGTCAACACGGGGGCCATTATTGGCCCCGGGACATACTCAATTAAGAAGCCCCCATTACTTTGATGCATGGAGCACCTTCCCCGGCACTAACAGTAAACCCAATTTTCACCCAGGAAACCGTTAAGGCATTTTGAGGGATCCACTTCCCTCCCCAAATTTAACCCCAAAGGAAATGTCCAATGTCATAACAATTCCCCAAAAAGGAAACCCCCCCCCCAAATCGAAAAACATGGTTTGACAAAACACACCCCCCCCCCCACCCCCCCCCCCCCAACAACAATTCTGATCAACCCAACAAGCCTACGTGGCAGCGCGGCCACCAAGGTCAAGGAAAAGGGAAGACCCCTACACCAGGAACGTCTGATCAGGGCAAACAAAATGGTGCAAACCGCATTGGATGTTTGCATACAGCCTCGAAAGGTAGAGTCAATGTCAGTGATTCTCAACCTGAGGGGAACCGACAATCAACTCGAGGAACTGTAATTTTGAACGGTACCTCTACTACTTGTCTTTTTGACACTGGATTAAGTTTTTATTGTATTGTCGCTAGGCACCTAGTCAAACCCGGTCAGGAGACAGAGGAGACCGTCAAACTTAGTGGAGTTTTCAGGAGTGATGCACCCAGGACGCTTCCTATCGCACTGGTAGAAATACACTCTGACTTTGTCAGAGGAGTTATTAAAGCGGCCATAATGGATGATCCGATCTACCCAGTTATCCTGGGATGTAGATATGTGTTCATTGGGAGACCTAAGGAGCCGATTGTGGCAGCGGTAGCACAAGAGGGCAAGCCAAGAAGGAGAGGGAGCCTGCGCCAAACTTTTTGCCGAATGAACTGAAGGAGGCGCAACAAAAGGACCCTACTCTGGCGCCCTGCTTTAAAAAACTGCCCATGGCTAAGGACCCCAGACACAACGGAGACATCTTTTCTAAGGATGGTGTATTGTATCGTAGAACGGGCAACCCGGACACGGGAATAACCAGCTCCTAGTACCGACGCAGTACAGAAACCAGATCTTAGAAATGGGGCACTCTCTTCCCTTTAGCGGACATATGGGACAAAACGCCACTATTCAGCGAATAAAAAAACCACTATTGGTGGCCAGGAATGAACTCTGACATTGTCAGGTATGTGAAATCCTGCGCCCAGTGCCAACGGGTAGCACCCAAGCACTTGACACCCCCAGTACCTATGGGGCAAATGCCAATAGTAGGGACTCCATTTGAACGGGTTGCTGTCGACATTATTGGTCCCCTGGAAAAGACCAAAAGAAGGAACAGGTTCATCCTGACCTTAGTCGACACTTGCACTATGTGGGCCGAAGCTGTACCGCTACCATGCACTAATTCCAAGCATGTCGCAGAAGCCCTTGTGCAAATTTTTACACGGTTGGGATTCCCTCAACAAGTTTTGACGGACAATGGATCCCAATTCCGTAGCCTGTTAATGGAGGAGATCTTTAAGATCTTGAGGGCCAAACATATCCACACAAGCCCCTACCATCCGGCCGGAAATGGGCTCGTGGAACGTTTTAACGGTACCCTCACCATGATGTTACGTAAGCTGGGTCAGGAGAAACCGGAAGACTGGGACCAATATATATCGGCTGCCTTATTCGCCTACCGAGAGGTACCCCAAGCGTCTACGGGTTTTGCGCCAGCTACACTTTTATTTGGCAGACCTATTAAGGGGCCACTAGAAGCCTTACTTCGGTCCCTGACAGACCAGAAGGCTGACGAGACAGTCGTCTCTGCAAGCAAGTATGTATCTGAGCTTAAGGAAAGGCTAAAGCTAGGATGGGATCTAGCTACTACCAACCTTAAGAAAGCCCGCGCTAAAATTACTAAAAGATACAACAAAGCTGCAAAAGAGAGAGAACTACAACCAGGGGAGAAAGTCCTATTGCTACTTCCAACCGGAAGCAATAAACTTCGCATCGGATGGCAAGGACCGTTTACCGTCCTTAAAAAGATCTCACGTACCAACTACAAGATCTCCATCAAAGGAAAGGAGAAGGTCTTCTACATAAATCTGCTAAAGAAATATTTGGAAAGACCGGTGCCATACTCCGAGCATCTCCTGGCTGTCGCTATAGCAACGGAAGACGAGGAAGATGATGATGGTTGCATGGAGTATCCACTGCAACCCACAGAATCCTTTAAAGATGTCAAGTTCGGCGACAATCTCTCACCAGAACAACAAACAGAAACCAGAGCTCTACTAAAACAGTACAGTGCAGTCTTAACGGATGTACCTGGTCGAACAAATCTCATTGAATTTGATATGAAACTAACAAACGAGACCCCTGTTCGAACCAGAGTTTACCCCATCCCGTACGCTAAAGCGGATGCACTTCGCGGAGAAATAGACAAGCTGCGTCAGGCAGGAATTATCAGTGAGTCTACATCTCCTTACAGTTCCAGTGTAGTGCTGTTGCAGAAGCCCAATAAGGAAGTTCGGCTGTGTATAGATTACCGGCTGCTAAACGCTGTATCGGAATTCCAGCCCGAACCTCTCCAAACTGTTTCTGAGTTGTTCACCAAGCTCAGCAAAGCAAAGATCTTCTCCAAGATTGACCTCAGCAAAGGTTATTATCAAATACCAGTGTAGCGGGAGGTTATTTAAAATTATTTATATGTAAGAGTATGCCAGTAAAGAGTTCTGACCTTACAAGTAATACCCCAGTCTTAGAAATAAGCACTGGTGTATTGTTATCATAAAAATAGTCAGACTGTAAAAACCCTGGCCCAGTTGGTAAGAAGTAGTACCAGGATTTAAGGTGTCTCCTCCCTATGACTATCTTATGATTACTTATATTCTAGGGGATAAGTAAAATGAACATTCACTGAAACCACAAATGGAAGAAGTGAATAAATCCTCAGGTACAGTTAAAATAGTTTAATAATTACACTAATATTCTATTTCTACTAGTTGGAAAAGAGCATATACATATATATATAAAAGTATTCACACAATTACTATTATGGTCTGTTTATACTTCAAGATCTTAAATAATAAAGTTACTGAAATCACTGTTATTAGTCCTTTGAATTTAAGGATAACTGTCATCAGTTGACTGAGTTTCTGTATGGTTACTTATTGTTTTCAACTATTGGCTGTTTCACATGTATAGGTGGTCAGTGTCAAACAGGACACTTATCTTTCCAACTTGATACTGCTGAAACTGTCCTTTGCTGATATCAGACTTGGTAGGCCCAACAGTGGGATTGCCTCGGATGAACTACACCGGCTTCTGATACTGGACAGTCTGGTTTGAGTTATTTCATGGAACCTGCAACATATTAGCCTTGGCTAGTATCTGGCTAGACTTGTAGTTGACTAGCACAGATGTCAGACCAGTCAGTCATCAGATGTCACCGTTATACAATCATAGTAATGTGACAGCGCCATCTTGAGGTCTGTCGTTCTAGGCGCTGGCCCCATCTGGTCAGTCATATTGTCTCTGTGGTTTAGTGCCTTTTGATCACGTTATCTTCAAGCAGATTTATTACAAGGCCATAATAAGCCTACGAATTAGTTGTGTTTTTGCTCTAGTTGTGTAAATCTGTGTTTTCATGCATTCTAGAGCAAAATATCGCGAGTGTTGTTTAAGTAGCCAAGATTAATACGCCTAGCGCAGTAAAGTGAGTGATTAGCCTAGTGCCTATAAAAAGAGATAGCGAGCTACCAGCGGACCTTTCCTAGTATCAGCCGCCAGAGAGAACAGACGACAGAGCCAAGCTGTAAATGCCTTGAGCACGTGAGTTAATTTAAATTAGAATTAATTTTATATAATTCTAGAATTATATTCAGCACGAGTCTGTTTTAATGTTTAGTGAAATAGATAGATGTGTTTCCAAAGGAAATGTCTTTTTAGGACATTATGATTTAGTCTTGAAGAAATGATAGATGAGTGAAAATAATGTTTGATAGGTTTTATTAGGCACGCAAAGCCTAATTCCAGATGTGAGAATTTAGTATCAAGTATTTCATCCATCAGACCGGGCAAATTTAGTAAGAGTGTTTTATACATGAAACTGGACAGAGAAGCATCTATTACTTGAATTTAGATAAGATTAACGATCGCAAGATAGTAGCCTCGTGGTGATAAAAGGCGGCGATAGCGAGTCTGATTAAACACGCTCCGCGTGGTAAACCTATAATATGTTATGCCGAGCGACACGTTGTGTATTTAGTCCCAGTTTGGCTTAAGTCGAGAATAATTATATTGTATTCTTTATGTAAGAGTAATTTAGTGTATTTCACGTTTATTGATAATTCTACTGTATATTTAATGGGTTACTGTGAGGTGAGAATATGTATTTAGATTTCTGGAGAGCGCGAGGCCACTCCTTTGTTGAGACATGTGTTTCTCTGGTTGCTCCCGGCGGAGCATGGGAACACCAATGTGACTGGTGTCTATCACAAGCCGCCATGAAGCATTTATATGCTATGGCAGCGATTTGTTTCGGTAACGATGTGTTTCATGTGATGAGATTCCCAGTCTCGTCAGGGGTCATATACGACACGCTTGTGGCCAGGTGCACCAGTCGTCACTTACGACATGTTCAGAGTGCGGGAACGAGTATTGATGTGGGTCGGTTGAGAGGTAGTAGTTAATTCTCATTATTGAGATTATTTGTTGTACATGTATTGAAGAATATTATTTTATGTCCAGTTGATTATTATTGTTGTGTGAACAATGGTTTGTGAGAGCACGTGGGCGTACCAGATGTATATTTCTCTTCTCCGCTCCTGAGGGAGCATGGGGCCACCGGTGTGGTTTGCCTCAGCATGAAGCATTCAGATGCTCTTGCAGTAGTGGTTTCGGTAGCAACCTATGTTACCCGGTGCGATTGCCAGCCTCATGCACAACACCATACTAGTCGCATTGGACGACACGCATGAGTGTGTGAGATAGTTGATGATATCAGGTGGGCGCATGTTTTCTGTATGGTAAGTGTTATTATCCATGCTATTGATGTTCACTTAGACGTTGTTTTATTTATTATTTTTCAGACAGTCTATGAACACTGACTGGGTGTTTGTTGGATTGTTTGTTTGGTGTTCGGTAGAATTAAATGTTGATCTGCTTAAGGCTTTGGGTTGTTTGAATTGTTAAGTCTGCTGCTGAGAGGGTTGCAAGCAACCAATAATTGCAACCCCTGTCAAACGATCCTTTATAAATTTTCTTAGTGCACGGGTCTTGGGTGTGAGGTACCCCTAGCGCCCCTGTCACAGTAAGTAAGGACATCATTTCAGTGATATAGCATTAATATTAACATTTCAATTAAGTGTAACTGACTAGCACATAAGTCAGACAAGTCAGTCATCAGGTGTCAAAGTTATACAGTCATAGCAAGTAACATCAGTTCAATGATATAGAATTAATATTAACATATCAGTAATAAACATCATCTGGTTTATTCCGCTCCTATACATCCCTTCATATTCTATAACTTGATCCTTCCAAATCATATCAAGTACGAATTCAAATACTGATGCTATCCTTAGCATCTACACAAAAGTAATACATAAATAAAGAAAGTGAGTGACCACGTGATCAGGTTGCTTTCTACTGAAACTGGCTGTAGAACACTCCAGTTTACTAGCTGTAAATGGGTACGAAGTTGTGCGCTCGAACTAGGGAAGGCAAAGGCAGCGAGGAAGGGGACTAGTCACCTTAACCTCGTAAACTGGGATCTTCCATGATGAAGTTTCTAACACTTCATTTCCCTATGACAATCTCTGCCATGGGACTGCCTCAGCTTAAACCTAAGCCTGAAAAATCCTTCCCGAACAGTGATTTCGGCCGAACTGTGCGTCGACTGAAATTTTGCCTTTATCATTCTCGGCATATATAATATCCATATAGTTCCATCTTATCTAGTTTTATACAGCTGATAAAACTCTATCTTCCTATCCATGTAATTTCCCAAACTGTTATTTGTTGATTTTAATATTTAGAACAGAAGTGGGTTTACATGCTTTTAGCGTAACTGTGGGCAGCCGAAATACGCATATATCTCCGTAAATGAGAACTTCCTACCGTTCCATCTTATATGCAGTTATACACCATCCTTCCCTGTACTGAAATGTAAAATCCTTTTCATACGGATTCCCTTCTGTTTTTATTTATCGTTGGCGATTTCCTCTGTCCGATACACATTTCGCTGATACGCCGCCATTTTGAAAGCGGTCGTTCGATCGTAGACGGGTTTATAAATCTAACTGATCCCGTTTGCAATGACTTGAAACCAATTTTGCGACAACCAGTCAAGGAGGAAATTAAACCTTTGTTAGCTTTCAGCACTAGTGAAGGACATTACACATTTAATGTGATGCCGTTCGGTTTGCATAACGCACCAGGAGTGTTCACCAGGATGATGAGGAAGCTTCTAGAACCTTTGCAAAGTCCCCATATCCATAATTTCATGGATGACATCTTAATTGCATCGGAAACCTATGAAGAACATATGGCTACGGTTGCTATGCTCCTCAGGAGACTACAGGAAACGGGTCTCACAGCCAGACCTAGCAAATGTTTCATCGGGTTTGAACAGTTAGACTTCCTGGGGCACACTATTTCTCACGGATGCAGTTGGCCTATTAAGAAGAACGTGGAGAAAATAGTGGCAGCAAAAAGACCCCGAACGAAGAAAGACGTACGTTCCTTCCTATCATTATGTGCATACTATCAGAAGTACATCCAGAACTTCAACGGACTGACGGCACCTCTGACTGACCTCACAAAGAAAGGTTGTCCTGATAAGGTCATATGGGATCAAAAGTGCGAACACGCGTATAGCACTTTGAAAGGACAGTTGTCTGCATACCCCATTTTGAGGTTGCCTGACCTCAAGAAACCTTTTGTACTGAGAGTCGACGCGTCAGGTCAGGGCATCGGGTCAACACTGCTTCAAGCCGATGACAGTGACCTGAACATGCTATTTCCAGTTGCCTATGGCAGTCGGAAATTAAATAAAGCGGAACGGAACTACAGCGTAGTTGAAAGGGAATGTCTTGCTCTGATTGACGGTATCAGACGCCATCATGAGTTTCTCTATGGTACATCTTTCACGGTGCAAACAGACCACGCTCCGTTAGCATTTCTTGGTGCCAATAAAGAAGTTAACGCAAGGATCATGCGTTGGGCGCTTCTTTTAAGCGTTTATTCTTTCAAAGTGGAATATATTCCGGGAAGACAGAATGTCGGGGCTGATTTCCTGAGTAGAAACTGGTCTACAGAGGAAGAAGAGCAAAGTGAAGATACCACTAATCATAAAATCACCAATCAGGTCACCTCCATTGTCAAAAAATGAAACATGAAAAATAGTTTCATGTCTAAAAGTGGGGACGATTGTGACGTACGTCTAGTTTGACAAGTGAATTTTCCCTGATATGATGGATGATTTAAAGGGACCTTTAGCTTGTCATAACATTAGAACCCCTGAACATTTGTTGTAACCTTTCGTTTCGCCAGAGCGAACCGACCGGGACTCATTTAGTATGCGGCACGAGATCAAAGAGACAGACTGAGGGATTTCAGGGGAGACTATCGGCGCTATCAAAGACAGTAGTGGTCCCTGAAACGATTTTGCATCTCGGTGTTAAGCACGGAACCGATCGCAGCCAGAGCGAACGGGGAAAGCTGACGCAAGCAGCGAACGAAGATACGAGAGGCCAGGGGCGGCTTCTCTCTTTGGATTTGGCGGTCAGATCCGCCAAAGTCATGAGATCAAAAAAGCTGTCAAAGTTATCATGTCCCACTCATCTTGCATTCCAGTTGTAGATATACAGATCACGTAGAAATACACTTCATCATTCGCTGGCCAGAACTTGATAGAAGCACTAGCGATATTTGAAATCTTGCTAGATCATCCCATGGATTTTATACATATTTGCAGTGAATTCTATTCTGTGCAAAGCGGTAATATATATATTGTGTAAAGTGATCAGTGGTCGAGTTCATTCATTATATTTCATTGGATTTTGTGTTAATTTAAATCTATTAAATTAAACCGTCTCAATAGTTCCAGTTGTAAATATAATGATCTATCTATTATATTATTTCAAAAGATAATAGATGCGTAAATTAACTTTTAAAGTCGCGAAGGAACTTATAATTAATAAATTTAGTTAAGTCCTATATTTATAGATGTGTGATTTAACCACTAGAATTCGCGCAGTGTTTATTAAATACATAATTAAATACTCGAGTGTATTATAGGCTTAACGGGAAATTTATCGCGCGCTTAGAAGATTATTTGATTTTTTAAAGTATGATTATGTTGTTATGGGTTTTCTATCTTTTTCTCTAGATTGATCACCTTTTGCAATCCCAGCAATAACGAAATCTTTCAGAGTTTCCATACTCGGTTCTTAAACTTCCAGACAGTTTGATGAGACATTTTTTTAAAGTAAATCTTGTGGTGGTCCGGTACGGCCTGGCTAGCATAATTACATGAAGGAAAGCCTACCCAAGATCATTTGATTATTATCATCAAATTAAATCTGTAAGATAAACTGGAAGATGAACAGTGCCAGTAGCGATAGTTTATATACTGCTCTATTGTGAGAGATTACCGATTTACCTGAATGTGACCGAGCCTAGTTTTTCCTCACTGGATTAAAAACTTTCCCGGTCAGTGGCTATCATCACGCAGTGAAGGATTATACCATCACCTCATTTTTCACCCCTATGTCGAACTGCGTCAGT